>QXEO01001157.1:2266661-2704123 GCA_007115705.1 Dactylis glomerata
CCAGAAAGTCAAGGGTGCTCCTATTAAGCGCTAACTGCGTCAGTTATTGTCCAACGCGTTTGCGAGCATCGGATGGGCTCGGCCCATTTACGGTTTCGCTCCCAGCTCTCGCAAGTTCGAGTTTTTATTCAATTTTTTTCCGCACAAGTACCAGCTGCCTTTGGCAAAACGTGAATGAAAGATCCCCTAAAAAAACGTGAATGAAAGAAGGATAGAATTGAATAGTTCACCAAGATATTGACCAAACAAATCAGATTTCGAAAAAATGTTCCAAATTTGAAAAAATGTTTACATTTTAGGAAAATATTCATTTTGTATAAAATTGTTCAGATTTTGAAAAAAGTTAAGATTTTTAAATCTTAAAAAATATTGAGATTTCAAAAAAATGTTCAAATTTTCAAAAAAATATATTCAGATTAAATTTTTAAATAATGTTCATACTATAAAAAGTTCACATTTTAAAATATGCTTAGATTTTAAAAAAAAATCACATCTAAAAAAAATTGTTCAAAGTTTTTTAAAAAATGTTCGAATTTAGAAAATAATAATAGATTTTAAAATGCTCAAAATTTCAAATTTAAGAAAATATTCAAATAAAAAGTTCAAATTTGAAAATTCAGCTTTAAAATTTTTCTTGAAAAAATAAAACAAAAACTAAAACAAAATGCTCAAAATCGGACCGGCATATTCTACGTCGTCCCAGCGGCATGGGCCGGCCCAAGTTAGCGATCTAGAGGATCCTAGGGCACGCGTCAAATCCTATCCGACGCGTTGAGCGTCAAATAGGTTTCACCGGAAGTCAAGCGAGATTAGGGCTTGGTCGAGGCCAGCAGTTTCCATCCAGGGGGTGATTTTGTTTGCGGTCACCGAGTTCCTTGGCACAGGCTCACAGGTACCTTTGTTGCTTGTAATAGACGCTATTTGAAAAGTTGGGTAGTTAATTCCTCAGAGGGCCCATTCTGAACGAAATGAGGGCAAACCAAATATTGCCGTGACTTCTCCCGTTTTGGGCCCACTGCGGTCTCGCATGTCAGTATTTCGCCGTTTCATGTTAGTTACAGCATGTCAATCTGCGTGGCAATTCGATGTAACCGAGTTCAGTACGCAGCGGTGTACGGTCAAGATCTAGTTCGTTCCTCCGCCCTTAACCTTGCCTGAACCCTAGGACGGCGGCGGAGGCGGCGGCGACACAGACAGATAGCGCTGCTTAAAGCTCGCGTGCTCGCGCCCGACGGCCCGCGGTGATGCCGAATGTCGAGCGAGCCGTTGCGCAGAGATAGATCGCCATTGCCGGGAGACGAGCTGAGCAGCACAGAGGATGGAAGGGCCCGCAACTCAGGAATCATGTCTCACCCTGAGCAGCCAGATGAGGTGAGCTTGTCTTCTCTTATGTATTTAACCATTCTTCATCGATATCTGCTAGCTGGATGTAGGAAATCAAGATATATTTCAGCGAGAGATGTTTGTTAGTCAAACACTAACAAGCATTTCTTATTTCCCCAACCTTGTGTCGAGTAGGATTTGCAAAGATTACAACGTCACTCTACAAATGCATGAGTACGTTGGTATGCTTGACAATGGGAACTCCGTAGTTGTGGAGGGTTATAAGGTAACCTTGCTCGTTGCAGAAAGAAGCTTCAAGTCTATATCTGGGATGGTTGAACTTGTTCGTGGAATTGTTCTAATGGGCTCCGCACAAACTGCAGAATTCGAATGGGTATCACCGCGAGGGGGGGGGGGGGTGTGTTACACCTGTGGACATGGAAAAGATTGAAGATCAAGTGGAAAGGTTTGCAGACTCTCCTGGCCACATTTTGCATGCTAAAATTATTGGTGGAACACGAGATGGTGTTGTTGCCCGGGCATCCAAGAAATTTCCTGCTGGTAATCAAAGAAAATATGCTGCTGGTGTTCAAGCTGCTACACATCGTAGCAGTAAATCTGCTGCTATTAGTAACCCTGCTCCTGGTAAACATCATCCAGCTACTGAACCTCCTGCTGGTGTTGAAAAATCTGCTGCTGCTGGTGCTGAAAAACCTGCTGCTGCTGAACCTCCTCCTCTTTTGAAAATGGTGGCCACCTTCGACCCCTACACTGCAGAACTGGATAATGGCTCAGATGTTCTCGTTCCAAAACACGATGTTGATGTCTACATCGATCGCCAGAAGGGGATACAAGTAGCTGAACTGATTGGAAAGTTTAGTGAGAACTTGCTGCTGGGATCTCACCAAAAGGTAAAATATGTGTGGTGGAATAGAAGAATCCAAGATTACATTGAGATTGGCGTTAACAGTCAACCTAATTTAGATGTGGCATTGGAGAAATATGGAACGGCCAACCATATACTGTTTCTCGGTTGCGTAGGCACCCGTGCTGATCCAGAGGGGGATGGTTTAACTGAAGGTAACGGGAACATTCCTAGTTCCATGAAGGATTGGATCAGCCCTAGTAAGGTTGGTACTGGAAATTTTAGTCCAAAGAATACTGCAAAGGTTAGTCCAACAGATAGTCTGAGGCGGAACCGCAAGCTCCTATGCAAGAGGACCAGTCCCAGAAAGAACGCCTCCACGCAGTCTATGGCAGAGTGGTTGATGACCACCGAGGGGGAGAACACCCACAAGAAGTCAACCAGAAAGAAGACCACCGAGGAGAACACCCAGTCAACCACAAAAAAGACCACCGAGGAGAACACCCCCTTAACCACAAAGAAGACCACCGAGGAAACCACCCCCAAAAAGTCAACCACAAAGAAGACCACCGAGGAAACCACCCCCAAAAAGTCAACCACAAAGAAGACCACCGAGGATAAGACCCCCAAGATGTCAACCACAAAGAATACCACCGAGGAGAACACCCCAAAGAAGTCTACCACAGAGATGACCACCGAGGAAACCACCCCCAAGAAGTCAACCACAAAGAACACCACCGAGGATAAGACCCCCAAGAAGTCAACAACAAAGAAGACCACCGAGGAGAACACCCCCAAGAAGTCAACCACAAAGAATTCCACCAAGGAGAACACCCCCAAGAAGTCAACCACAAAGAAGACCACCGAGGAGAACACCCCCAAGAAGTCAACCACAAAGAAGATCACCCCCAAGAAGTATACCAACAAGGAGTCCACCCCCACCGGAAACACTAACAAGGAGTCCACCCCCATGAAGGACTGGACGTTAGCAGACTCAAATAACGATGATATTTGTCAATGGGAATGCCAATTGGAGCAAGATTTATTACAACAAAGGGCAGAACCACCATCACTAGTACAGACAGATGTGGGAGAAAATTTCACAGCACAGCAAGTAGATTGGCAGACTGTCAATGTCAAACCCATGGGAGGTGATGGCGTCGACGAACCCATGGCAGAGAAAACAATGTGTGATATACTTGGCATTGCTAATGAACCTAGTGATGATGATGTAGAGGATGACAATGAAGGTCCTCCTATTTCGGACATAGGGGAAGATGAGGACAGTGAAATAAAGGTGCTGGAACAAGAAACAGGTGATGATGTAATCGATGAATCACTAATGGAGGAAGCTGCCATCCCGGTAGATGATGAGGTCACTAGCGAGTTAGCGATAACATATGATCCAGTGGTACCTGTAATTATGGTGGGCACATACTTCGCCAACATGGTAGAATTCAGGAAAGCATTTGCGCAATATTGTATCATCGGAGAGTTTGACGTCTTCAGAACTAGAAACACAAGGAAACGGTACGAGGCGAGGTGCAGATTAGACTACTACAATGGGGAGAGGGTGAAGGATCAATACCCATGGAAGATCTCCGTTAGGATACTTCCTAGTGGAGAAACAGTTAGGGTACTGACAAGCTTTCCTCGCACATAAATATCTATTTCTAACTGACGGGTTCGGGTTTTCATATGTGAAGCAAGTTTAGGAATTATTATGAAGCAACTAATGTATAAAATGAATGTTCTGATGCAGGTGAACAAGATGGGACCTGCACACAGGTGTCCAACAGGCTGCAAACTAAGATCTTCTTGTGCAACTCAAGAATGGATTGAGAAGCATGCTTTGGCCATTCTTAAGAAAACGCCCAATGAGACTGCCAAGGCGATTCAGGTAAAGCTTATGACTGATTACAACGTCGAGCTACCGTATCACATAGTTTGGAAAGGTAAAGAGAGAGCTTTGCAAACACTATACGGGGACTGGGAAAATAGTTTCAGGCTGTTGTACAACTTCAAGGCTGAAATACAATCTAGGTCTCAAGGTAGTGTTGTCGAGATTGACACGAAAGAGGAGGAGGGGAACATATATTTTAACCGTTTTTATGGCCCTTGAGCCCTGTATTCAAGGGTTCAAGGAGGGTTGTAGGCCATATTTGAGTATAGACTCCACTGTCCTAACTGGCAGATGGAATGGTTGTCTAGCATCAGGACAGCACTGGATGGGCACAACTGGATGTTCCCGGTGGCATTCGGCCTGTTTCAGTCGGAATCAGAGGCGAACTGGGAGTGGTTTATGAGGCAACTGCATAGATCAATAGGTGATGTTTCACCACTGGCCATAAGCACTGATGCATGCAAAGGATTGGCAAATGCAGTTCGGACAGTATTTCCACATGCTGAACAAAGAGAATGCCATGCTCATTTGATGCTGAACCTGTACAGGCACTACTCAGGCACTGTATATCGCTACATGTGGACTGCTGCTAGGGCCTATAAGCCTGAGAGCTACAAATTTTTTATGGACAAGATACATGCTGAGAACTCTGATTTTGCCGTATACTTGGAAAGGAATAACAGCCTTTTATGGATGAGGAGTGCTTTTAATCCCGCAATAAAGTGTGATTACATAAACAACAACCTTGCTGAAACCGTAAAAAACTGGGTCAAAGACTCAAAAGACCTTCCAGTTCATATGTTGATGGACACCATACAAGGTATGTTGATGAGGCTGATAAAAGTAAGAAGAGGATATTGGGGACAGACTAAGAGGGCACATTCTACCTGCTGTTATTCAGCAAATAACCAGAGAAGTCGAGGTCTTGGTTACCTTAGAGTTGGAGAGTCTAACGACCACAGCTGTGAGGTGAGAGATTTGAGCCGGAATGGCCTGAGGCATGTCGTGAAGATTGACAGTAGAGAATGCAGCTGCTTAGAGTGGCAGCATACTGGGAAGCCATGCCCACACGCGTTAATCTTCTTGGTTCACAAAAGAACTCTGCCACACCTTGATCAATATGTGAGTGAGTACTTCTCTTTGGCTAGATTTCGAGCTACCTACGCAGGTGCCGTCCCTCCTTGCACAGACCAGTCACAGTGGCCTGTGGTTCAACTACCTTTCAAGCTATGCCAGCCAAATGTTAAAAGAGGCAAAGGAAGACCTAGGATGAGTAGGTTCAAGAATTTTATGGAGAAGCAGGGCATGCCTTTTAGTGGTAGCAAGAAAGGCAAAAACAGATGTAAGCAATGCAAATGTATTGGACATAGAGCAGCGGGGTGTCCTTTGAACGGACCAAAGCCTAGGTATGAAGTATTTGCGTGTATGATCTTTATTTATAATTAGGTAATATCTATGCTTAGCTGGGGCTTACCTGCTTTCTAACATTTGTCAAGAAGCGCAAGACAAGGTGCAAGACTGCTAATCCTGTCTATGTGCTTCACGAGGAAGTTGAGTGGAGTGATGATGACACAGGATCTGATTCAGATTGGCCAGACATTCCAGAACCTTCTGATCCAACATACAAGAAGGCGAGAAAACTGTCCCCAAAGAGGAAGAAGACAGCTAGGTGGGAGTAAGACTAATTCAGTCTTTTTTCTGAGTGCTCCATCTCTGTAATACAGCAAAATTCTGAAAACAATTTTTCCGGAACATGTGTGTTTGTGTGTGCATTGTAAAACAGGAGCCCTGGACCTGCCCGAAATTCTGTCCAAACTGTATTTGTTATGGAATTTGTAGTTTGTAAACTATGTACTCATTTTTAATAAGCCTTGTTTGACATTATGCATATGTTCTTATATTGGAGTTTTTGTTCAGAGGGACAGTCAGAAAAGACAGAATAAATGGCACATGATAACATTTCACATTACACAATATTTGGGTCCTTATAGTTCTGCTTTTCAGGTGCTAGACATCATAATGCCAACATAAACTGCAAATGTCATGGAACATATCCATATGAAAAGCAGATTGTTTCCACCATCTGCCCTAACCTTGATCTGCTCTATTTCGGCTGCTTGCTTCTGCAACTGAGCATGCACACCACCACTCTGCTCGAGCTTCCGAAGTTGGTCCAGAAGCTCCTTGTTTTCATCAAGCAGCGCATGGTTCTCCTCCATCTTCTCCCATACAGCATCACAAAGATCACGAACAAGCTCTCTCTGGAAAACTGGCAGCGGGTCATCCATCCACTCATACTTCTCACAGCCTCGGCCCTTGCCTTCCTGCCAAAAATATAGTAAAGGAAGAGGAAAGATGTGAGAATTAAAATAACTAAACTGGCAAACAAACATGATTAGTTTACAATAATACCGTGCGGATGCCGCATTTGTAGAATCTTCTCCCAGCGTTTTCATCCGTCCACGCAATCCATCTCGGCATCTTTACTCCACAGTCACAGATTTTGTCCGGCGAATAGTCATAGGGCTTACTCCGGTAGGGGATAGGGGAGCGTCGGTGAGCCGTCCCTGATTCCGCCCACGAAGAACTGCAGTAGCTGCGAACCATTGCCTTGCACCCAAGGGAGAGCACAACAGAGGGACTAGGTGGGGAACTAGAACAGCAGATGTGAGCTAGCCCAGAAAAGAATCGTAGGTGCAAGGAGGAGATGGGAAGAAGGAAAAATCAGAGTGACAACGCTGCTCTTGCATCCAGCAGTTATACCAGTGCGCCCCCCAGAATATGACCGTTTGAGTATGACAGGTGGGATCGTACAACGCAACTATGCCACCAATGAAATTGTCATCATGGACACTAAGAAAATGTATTGTTTACAAGCATGGAAGCTATGCACAGTCGCTGGGGTCATGTGCTTCCATGGAGAGCTAACCCTGTCAAAAAGATCTGTTTCCCTCTGGGCAGACACCACGAACACTAGCCTCCGCCTCCTGTTCTTCACACGAGCGAGCCCTCCCCGTAGTTCAGATGCCTCGCACCGGCCGCTACAACACCTCCCGCGCACGACGCGGAAGCTCCACCCCAGGCCTCAGCCACACCACCCCAAGCCTCAGCCACGGCGGTGGTACGTACTACTAGAGCGGGAACTCCACGCCCGGTCGTGCACAGCGCGGCAGGTCAAGCCGCCGCCGCATCAGATGGCCATGGTGGCTTGAATCGAGCAGCAATGCATCTACTCCAACTCCTACTTCTTTGACCTCGAGCAGGTCTGGCAGTGGCTCCAGCAGGCCTCGCAGTGTAGGCCGGTTCAAGACCGCCCTCAAACCCATACCGTTCATCAATCTTGAATCGGACGATGAGGACGGCGGCGTCAACACTGAGCAGCCAAGATCCGCCGCCGCAAAGTTTGCGCGAGACATGAAGACGGCCATGACCAGGTCATTGGAACCCCAGGGCAGGGGGAAGGGCAAGGCAACCACGATGGAGGATGAAGCAGAGGGCAAGGACAAGGCCCCAACAGAGGCCGACTCCGACGACTCCGACGACGTCATGTACTGGGTTTAGCTAGTGGTTAAGTTAGTAATCTATGAAGAAAATGCAAAAGCCATGCATATTAGCTAGCATTTTCTGTTCAATGCAATTTATCTTGCGTAAGATTTGACCCTTCCATTTTTAGTTAATATATAAAATATAATGCATTTTATCTTCCGGCGTGTCCTGGCATGCCTTCTCGTGTCTAGCCAGGACCCTGGCACTGGCACGATGGGACGGGGCAGTGAGCGTCAGTTAATCGGCGCCACGTATCCACCCACGTGCCGGGCGGGGGCTCTATTTTTTCATTTACGGAGCATATAGCTTGCATGAGAAGGCTAGAAGACAGAGAGCAGTGGTTGGACCACGGGCTGGGCTGTTTGACTATCTTGCCATATTATTCATTCACCTACTTCCGTCTCCTTCCTCCTGCTCGGCCCCCCATCCGCTCTGTCTAGCTATGCCTCCAAAGAGAAACCGCCCCCTGACGACTCAGGAAGCGGAGAGAATGGAGAGAGCTCGCCGCCAGAAGGAACTTGCTCCATCCATTAGAGAAAGCCCTCACATAGAGGCGCAATCTTTGCTCTCCCTGATGGAGAAGGGAAAACTTGAATCAGGCGAGGGCTCATCTGGGTACTGGGACGAATTCTTCTTCTTTATCATCATCTTTTTGTTATTCTTCTTCTCCCTCCTCTATAACTCATTACCGTTAAATAAAATGTTCTAGAGCCGGCGGAGCCATGATGGTTTTGCAGGGTGTGCCTCTCTCCCAAAAAATGGCGGCGGCGATCCAAAACCCGATGCCCACATTTCCCCGGCTCAGCGAGGTTAGCACTCTCTAATTGTGTTGACATGCATTGGGGTTCTTGCGATTCTAACTTAGGTGAGTGTAGAGTGCTTTACCTGTAATGGGGTTTTTGCGAGGACACCACTGCCACTTAGTTGGCGTCGTTGTTAGAAATAACCCTGTTTTTATTTTATACAGGAAAAGAAGGTGGGGCTGAACCCAGATATGGCGTCCTGGCTTAATGAACGGATAGCCAAACAAAGGGAGAAAAAATTGACCCAGGAAGTGGATATGGCTAAAGTCCTCTTAGTTGCCAAGTGCCTTGCTCATGAGCGCAAGCAGCTTGTAAAGGAGAATGAATAGTGGTCGGAACTGCACAAGGAAGCCAGAGCCTCGGCACATAAGAATACAGCCAGGATCAAAGATCTATTGGAGGAAAATTTGAAGCTAACAAACAGTACTGTCACCCTGGAGATCACATGCAGGAACCTGCTAGCTGAAAACGAGAAAGCACTCAGGGAGCTTGTGGATTCCAAAATGAAATACCTCGCAAGCTGCCAACTCGTGGCGTCTCTTGAGAAGGAAAACGAGCAGCTACGTGCCCAGCTTGAACCCTGATGTGTCGTGCTTTCGCAATAAAATGATGTAATAAACTGAACACATTGAAGTACTTTGTGTTTATTATGTTATGAACTGTTATGAAACCATGTCATGCAATGTTTAGGGTTTAGGGTGAGATGTCCACATGTGAACCCTTGGGATGGCATGTTTGGTATTTTTCCTAGGTGATGCATCACTCACCATGACTCCATGCAGTGTTTTTCCATTTTTTTGATTTTTTCTGAATTCCCCAGGCCCCCCTCTCAGATCTTGGTCAGACTCGGCGGTGCCATCGATGTCTGCCAGGTGGGGTGGGAACCATAGTTTGGTCTTGGTTCTAGGGTCCCACACCCCCAGGGGACCTCCCTGTAGTTTCCCCCAATTTTTCTGGTGTGCATTTCTTGTAGCCCCAGTGCAAAATTGGATTAAAAAGGATTTAGGGCAAAAATAATTCATTATATTCCAGCAGGCCGAGATAATTCCTAGCCTCCTAGATGTGGCACCCCTGGCAGGTCCCCCACCCATGAAAAATAGAGTGGTGATGTTCTGCACACTGCCCTTGGTGGCCCCTTCACAAAAAACACCTGTTTCGACCCCTCCGGCACCTGAAAAATGGGAAATGCATTTTTTATGTAGAAACTAGAAAAACACTAGTTGCAAAAGTGGCTGGGAATGCAAAGATGCACATCTCCACAAAAAATGGGACCATGGTTCCAAAGTTTGGTGTGGAACTTGCACAAACCATGGTCATCTGCCAAGGAAGACCAAGAGAACTCCTGCCTGGAAGCACCTCTCTGTGAGAGAGTCCACATGTGAACCCTTGGGATGGCATGTTTGGTATTTTTCCTAGGTGATGCATCACTCACCATGACTCCATGCAGTGTTTTTCCATTTTTTGATTTTTATGAATTCCCCAGGCCCCCCTCCGAGATCTAGGTCAGACTCGACGGTGCCATCGATGTCTGCCAGGTGGGGTGGGAACCATGCTTTAGTCTTGGTTCTAGGGTCCCACACCCCCAGGGGACCTCCCTGTATTTTTCCCCAATTTTTCTGGTGTGCATGTCTTGTAGCCCTAGTGCAAACTTGGATTAAAAAGGATTTAGGGCTAACATAATTCATTATATGGCAGCAGGCCGAGATAATTCCTAGCCTCCTGGATGTGGCACCCCTGGCAGGTCCCCCACCCATGAAAAATAGAGTGGTGATGTTCTACACACTGCCCTTGGTGGCCCCTTCACAAAAAAACACCTGTTTCGAACCCTCCGCGCTCCTGAAAAATGGGAAATGCATTTTTATGTGGAAACTATAAAAACACTAGTTGCAAAAGTGGTTGGGAATGCAAAGATGCACATCTCCACCAAAAATGGGACCATGATTCCAAAGTTTGGTGTGGAACTTGCACAAACCATGGTCATCTGCCAAGGAAGACCAAGAGAACTCCTGCCTGGAAGCACCTCTCTGCGAGAGAGCCCACATGTGAACCCTTGGGATGGCATGTTTGGTATTTTTCCTAGGTGATGCATCACTCACCATGACTCCATGCAGTTTTTTCCATTTTTTTTTTTGATTTTTTATGAATTCCCCAGGCCCCCCTCCGAGATCTAGGTCAGACTCGGCGGTGCCAACGATGTCTGCCAGGTGGGGTGGGAACCATGGTTTGGTCTTGGTTCTAGGGTCCCACACACCCAGGGGACCTCCCTGTATTTTTCCCCAATTTTTCTGGTGTGCATTTCTTGTAGCCCCAGTGCAAAATTGGATTAAAAAGGATTTAGGGCAAAAATAATTCATTATATGGCAGCAGGCCGAGATAATTCCTAGCCTCCTGGATGTAGCACCCCTGGTAGGTCCCCCACCCATGAAAAATAGAGTGGTGATGTTCTGCACAATGCCCTTGGTGGACCCTTCACAAAAAGCACCTGTTTTGACCCCTCCGTGCACCTGAAAAATGGTAAATGCATTTTTTATGTGGAAACTGGAAAAACACTAGTTGCAAAAGTGGTTGGGAGTTCAAAGATGCACATCTCCACCAAAAATGGGACCATGGTTCCAAAGTTTGGCGTAGAACTTCCACAAACCATGGTCATCTGCCAAGGAAGACCAAGAGAACTCCTGCCTGGAAGCACCTCTCTGTGAGAGAGCCCACATGTGAACCCTTGGGATGTCATATTTGGTATTTTTCCTAGGTGATGCATCACTCACCATGACTCCATGCAGTGTTTTTCATTTTTTTGATTTTTTCTGAATTCCCCAGGCCCCCCTCCGAGATCTAGGTCAGGCTCGGCGGTGCCATCGATGTCTGCCAGGTGGGATGGGAACCATGGTTTGGTCTTGGTTCTAGGGTCCCACACCCCCAGGGGACCTCCCTGTATTTTTCCCCAATTTTTCTGGTGTCCATTTCTTGTAGCCCCAGTGCAAACTTGGATTAAAAAGGATTTAGTGCAAAAATAATTCATTATATGGCAAAAGGCCGAGATTATTCCTAGCCTCCTGGATGTGGCACCCCTGGCAGGTCCCCCACCCATGAAAAATAGAGTGGTGATGTTCTGTACACTGCCCTTGGTGGCCCCTTCACAAAAAAGCACCTGTTTCGACCCCTCTGGGCACCTAAAAAATGGGAAATGCATTTTTTATGTGGAAACTGGAAAAACACTAGTTGCAAAAGTGGTTGGGAATGCAAAGATGCACATCTCCACCAAAAATGGGACCATGGTTCCAAAGTTTGGTGTGGAACTTGCACAAACCATGGTCATCTGCCAAGACCAAGAGAACTCCTGCCTGGAAGCACCTCTCTGTGAGAGAGCCCACATGTGAACCCTTGGGATGGCATGTTTGGTATTTTTCCTAGGTGATGCATCACTCAACATGACTCTATGCAGTGTTTTTCCAGTTTTTTGATTTTTGCTGAATTCCCCAGGCCCCCCTACGAGATCTAGGTCAGACTCAGCGGTGCCATCGATGTCTGCCAGGTCGGGTGGGAACCATGGTTTGGTCTTGGTTTTAGGGTCCCACACCCCTAGGGGACCTCCCTGTGTTTTTCCCCAATTTTTCTGGTGTGCATTTCTTGTAGCCCCAGTGCAAAATTGGATTAAAAAGGATTTAGGGCAAAAATAATTTATTATATGGCAGCAGGCCGAGATAATTCCTAGACTCCTGGATGTGGCACCCCTGGCAGGTCCCCCACCCATGAAAAATAGAGTGGTGATGTTCTGCACAATGCCCTTGGTGGCCCCTTCACAAAAAAGCACTTGTTTCGACCCCTCCGGGCACCTGAAAAATAGGAAATGCATTTTTATGTGGAAACTGGAAAAACACTAGTTGCAAAAGTGGTTGGGAATGCAAAGATGCACATCTCCAGCAAAAATCGGACCATGGTTCCAAAGTTTTGTGTGGAACTTGCACAAACCATGGTCATCTGCCAAGAAAGACCAAGAGAACTCCTGCCTGGAAGCACCTCTCTGTGAGAGAGCCGACATGTGAACCCTTGGGATGGCATGTTTGTTATTTTTCCTAGGTGATGCATCACTCACCATGACTCCATGCAGTATTTTTCCATTTTTTTGATTTTTTCTGAATTCCCCAGGCCCCCCTCCGAGATCTAGGTCAGACTCGGCGGTGCCATCGATGTCTGCCAGGTGGGGTGGGAACCATGGTTTGGTCTTGGTTTTAGGGTCCCACACCCCCAGGGGACCTCCTTGTATATTTCCCCAATTTTTCTAGTGTGCATTTCTTGTAGCCCGAGTGCAAAATTGGATTAAAAAGGATTTAGGGCGAAAATAATTCATTATATGGCAGTAGGCCGAGATAATTCCTAGACTCCTGGATGTGGCACCCCTGGCAGGTCCCCCACCCATGAAAAATAGAGTGGTGATGTTCTGCACAATGCCCTTGGTGGCACCTTCACAAAAAAGCACCTGTTTCGACCCCTCCGGGCACCTAAAAAATGGGAAATGCATTTTTTATGTGGAAACTGGAAAAACACTAGTTGCAAAAGTGGTTGGGAATGCAAAGATGCACATCTCCAGCAAAAATCGAACCATGGTTCCAAAGTTTGGTGTGGAACTTGCACAAACCATGGTCATCTGCCAAGAAAGACCAAGAGAACTCCTGCCTGGAAGCACCACTCTGTGAGAGAGCCGACATGTGAACCCTTGGGATGGCATGTTTGTTATTTTTCCTAGGTGACGCATCACTCACCATGACTCCATGCAGTGTTTTTCCATTTTTTTGATTTTTTCTGAATTCCCCAGGCCCCCCTCCGAGATCTAGGTCACACTCGGCGGTGCCATCGATGTCTGCCAGGTGGGGTGGGAACCATGGTTTGGTCTTGGTTCTAGGGTCCCACACCCCCAGGGGACCTCCCTGTATTTTTCCCCAATTTATCTGGTGTGCATTTCTTGTAGCCCCAGTGCAAAATTGGATTATAAAGGATTTAGGGCAAAAATAATTCATTATATGGCAGCAGGCCAAGATAATTCCTAGCCTCCTGGATGTGGCACCCCTGGCAGGTCCCCCACCCATGAAAAATAGAGTGGTGATGTTCTGCACAATGCCCTTGGTGGCCCCTTCACAAAAAAGCACTTGTTTCGACCCTTCCAGGCACCTGAAAAATGGGAAATGCATTTTTTATGTGGAAACTGGAAAAACACTAGTTGCAAAAGTGGTTGGGAATGCAAAGATGCACATCTCCACTAAAAATGGGACCATGGTTCCAAAGTTTGGTGTGGAACTTGCACAAACCATGGTCATCTACCAAGGAAGACCAAGAGAACTCCTGCCTGGAAGCACCTCTCTGTGAGAGAGCCCACATGTGAACCCTTGGGATGGCATGTTTGGTATTTTTCCTAGGTGATGCATCATTCACCATGACTCCATGCAGTGTTTTTCCATTTTTTTTTGATTTTTTATGAATTCCCCAGGCCCCCCTTCGAGATCTAGGTCAGACTCAGCGGTGCCATCGATGTCTGCTAGGTGGGGTGGGAACCATGGTTTGGTCTTGGTTCTAGGGTCCCACACCCCCAGGGGACCTCCATGTATTTTTTCCCCAATTTTTCTGGTGTGCATTTCTTGTAGCCCCAGTGCAAAATTGGATTAAAAAGGATTTAGGGCAAAAATAATTCATTATATGGCAGCAGGCCGAGATAATTCCTAGACTCCTGGATGTGGCACCCCTGGCAGGTCCCCCACCCATGAAAAATAGAGTGGTGATGTTCTGCACAATGCCCTTGGTGGCCCCTTCACAAAAAAGCACCTGTTTCGACCCCTCCGGGCACCTGAAAAATGGGAAATGCATTTTTATGTGGAAACTGGAAAAACACTAGTTGCAAAAGTGGTTGGGAATGTAAAGATGCACATCTCCAGCAAAAATGGGACCATGGTTCCAAAGTTTGGTGTGGAACTTGCACAAACCATGGTCATCTGCCAAGGAAGACCAAGAGAACTCCTGCCTGGAAGCACCTCTCTGTGAGAGAGCCCACATGTGAACCCTTGGGATGACATGTTTGGTATTTTTCCTTGGTGATGCATCACTCACCATGACTCCATGCAGTGTTTTTCCATTTTTTTTGATTTTTTCTAAATTCCCCAGGCCTCCCTCCGAGATCTAGGTCAGACTCGGCGGTGCCATTGATGTCTGCCAGGTGGGGTGGGAACCATGGTTTGGTCTTGGTTCTAGGGTCCCACACCCCCAGGGGAGCTCCATGTATTTTCCCCAATTTTTCTAGTGTGCATTTCTTGTAGCCCGAGTGCAAAATTGGATTAAAAAGGATTTAGGGCGAAAATAATTCATTATATGGCAGCATGCCGAGATAATTCCTAGACTCCTGGACGTGGCACCCCTGGCAGGTCCCTCACCCATGAAAAATAGAGTGGTCATGTTCTGCACAATGCCCTTGGTGCCCCCTTCACAAAAAAGCACCTGTTTCGACCCCTCCGGGCACCTGAAAAATGGGAAATGCATTTTTTATGTGGAAACTAGAAAAACACTAGTTGCAAAAGTGGTTGGGAATGCAAATATGCACATCTCCACCAAAAATGGGACCATTGATACGTCTCAAACGTATCTATAATTTTTGATGCTCCATGCTTGTTTTTACACCATTTGCCTATTGTTTCGTTACACTTAGTGGCACTTTTATGCATTTTCCGGAACTAACCTATTAACAAGTGCCACAGTGCCAGTTTCCTGTTTTCTGCTATTTTTGTGTTTCAGAAGTGATACACAGAAAATATTCTCAGAATTGGACGAAACCACATCCTGAAGTCTTATTTTACCCGGAAGCTTCCAGAGATCCGAAGAGGAGTAGGAGGTGGGCCACAGGGGCCCCACACACCATGGTGGCACGGCCAGGCCCCTGGCCGCGCCAGCCATGTGTGAGGGCACCTGGTCCCACCCCTGACATCGCCCCTTCGGCTATAAGAAGCCTCGGGACGGAAAACCCTCAGGGAGTCGGCAATTTTTCCAGAAACAGTTCCGCAGCTCCGCCGCCGCCGTCGACGAATTTCGGGGGACAGAAGTCTCTATTCCGGCACCCTGCCGGGACGGGGAAGTGCCCCCGGAGCCATCTCCATCGACCTCCATCGCCGTCTCCGCCGTCTCCATCGACCTCACCGCCATCTCCATCAACCTTGCTGTCTCCTATGATGAGGAGGGAGTAGTTCATCCCCGGGGCTGAGGGCTCTACCGGTAGCTATGTGGTTCACCTCTCTCTCCCATGATGTGATCTTTATGTGATCGTGAGCTTTGTATCATGTTGAACAAGTACATGTTATTATTCAGATATTTTGTGTACTCTAGCAATGTTATTAAAGTAATCTATTCCTCCTGCTATGGTGTAACGGTGATAGTGCGTGCATCATGGTGGTACTTGGTTTAGGCTATGATTGTGATCTCTTGTTGATTATGAGAATAATTATTGCTATGATAGTATTGAGTGATCTATTCCTCCTTTCATGGTGTAATGTTGACAGTGTGTGCACCGTGTTAGTACTTGGTCTAAGTTGCAATGATTTCTATCTTGAATTGTGATTTGATTTGGATATCTCTATGAGTGGTGTTTGTCAAGTACTTGATGAACTTTAAGGGGTGCTTCTGTAGCCACTACACAATGATTAGTGTTATTCAATAGGAGAGTAATTCAGAGTGCCTTAGCAAAGAGAAGTTATTTGTTCATTCATGTTATATTGTTGGGAGTGTGTCCACTAGTGAAAGTATGATCCCTAGGCCTTGTTTCCAGGCTTTGCACACCGTTTACTTGCTATTTTGTTACTTGTTTGCTCGCAGCGATATTTATTTCACATCACATTTGCTACTTATAATCATCTATACCACTTGTATTTCACTATCTCTTCGCCGAACTAGTGCACCTATACATCTGACAAGTGTATTGGGTGTGTTGGGGACACAAGAGACTTTCTGTATCGTAATTGCAGGGTTGCTTGAGAGGGATAGCTTTGACCTCTAACCTCCCTGAGTTCGATAAACCTTGGGTGATCCACTTAAGGGAAACTTGCTGCTGTTCTACAAACCTCTGCACTTGGAGGCCCAACAAGTGTCTACAAGAATAGAAGTGAGTAGACATCAAGCTCTTTTCTGGCGCCGTTGCCGGGGAGGTAAGGTAAAAGGTACTCACATCCTCCTGTGTGAGTACTCAGAGTTATTTCCTTTAGATTCTGCAATTACATCTTTTTGTTTCTTGTTTTTATTTTCACTAGTTAGGCTTAATGGAAAATAAAGAGTTCTCTAGTCTTTTTCCTGAGTTTAGATAAGAAGTGTTTGAAGAGAAAATTGAAAAACCTTTGGAGCTTAATTTGCATGCTAATAGTGTTGTTAGTATGAATGCTTTGAACACCGTTGTTGCTAATGCTATAGAAAAGTCTAAGCTTGGGGAAGTTGGTTTTGTTAAGCATGATATTTTTAGTTCCCCAGCTTTAGTGGAGAAAGTTTGCTATGATGATATGTTTGATGAATATGCTTTGCGACATAGTAGTTCTCTAGCTTGTGATGATACTAAACCTCTAGTTTATGATAGCTATGATGATGAGTATAATATTTTCAGTTCACCTACTATTGAGGATAAAATTAGTTATGATTACAATATGCCTCCTATTTATGATGATTATGGTGATGAGAATAATTATTCTATTGAATTTGCTCCTACTACTATTGTTCCTGTGGTGAGTATTAATTCTTTTATGCATGTGGCTCATGATAGGGATGCTTTATGTGATAGTTATATTGTTAGTTCTATTCATGATGCTACTGAAAGTTATTATGAGAGAGGGAAACATGGTTTGATGGATCTCAACAATATTGAGTTTTCCCTCTTTATGTTGCAATTCTTGAAGTTGTACTTGTTTTGCCTTCCTATGCTTTTTGCTTTGCGCTTTCATGACTTGTCTCTTTACAAGACTATTTTTCATAGGAAGTGGTTTAGATTTAAATGTGTTCCACATTTTCTTTTTGATGCTCTCTATTGCTTTAAGTTCCTATATGGCGCCTTTGCCTCAAGCTTTTATATGGCGCCCACATGAGCATCTTTGCAAATTACTGCGCCTAGCTCAAAGGCGTTAAAGAAAAGCACTCTTGGGAGATAACCCAATATTTTCTTTTCAGTACTTTTTCTTGTATTTGAGTTTTGGAAGTCATTACTGCTGTAATGACCTCTCCTTATCCTTTTTATTTCGTTTTTGTGCCAAGAGAAGCCTCTAATTCGAGTGAGGTAAGGATTTGGGGATGTTGCTGTCCTGAAGCTGTTTTCGGTGCTGCACCGTAAAAATTCGTATAAATTCTCTGTATATCTTTTGGACCTGCGATTTCTTATGCATATGCCCCAGGTTATATCCAAACTTTTGTTAGTTGAACACTTTTTGATTTGAGCAACAGAAAACCCCTTAAAAAATCGGCCTTTGTCAGCTTTTCTATTTTGACAGATTTCTGCCAATATTTGTGTTTGCCGCTTTATCGCTTTCTTTTTGAGTTCTTTTAACCACGGAACTTTTGGGCAAGTTGCTACAGTAGTATATGCTATATATGTGGTGGTTTTGGGTTGAAACCTGAAGCAAAAAGAGGTTGATTATATGTTATGCTACACTAATGTTGCTAATAGAATTGTGTTTAGTTTTGTATGAAGGAAGTTTTCAAGTGTAGGGATCGGAGAATGATGAGATGAGTTGAAGAATGGAAAAAAGCTCACGCTTGGGGAAGCCCATGCATCACCCCAAGAAATATCCAAGAGGTACAAGCATCAAAGCTTGGGGATGCCCCCGAGGCACCCCTTCTTCATCGGCAAAAATCAGGTCACCTTTCAAGACACTATATTTTTATTGCTTCATGCACTATGTGTTTTTCTTGGAGCGTCAGTTGTTTTTGTTTTCTTTATTAGTTTAGTTTAGTTTGCTGCAATAAATGGTTAGATCACATCATGTTTCTTTTGGAGGAGATGAACTCGCTTTTCAGTTGCCAAGAACACTCTAGTTTTCACTCTTATCAAAAACCGAGTGTTCTTCTTTTTCTGCTACTGCTTTTGGTTTTCGTTTTCGCCTTGATTTGCATTCAGATCTTCTTATATTTATTCATCAAGGTGTATTTTTGCCTCTGATCCATGTTGGTTTTCCTCAAAAGAGTTGGATTTAAAAAGTTCAAATGGTGTTGGAAAAGAGAAAAAGCTTTATGCAAAAAAGTGGTACAAGAAGGAGCTTGTGTAGACTGCGGCCTAGGCTTTTTCATGTCATGTTTGATGTCTTTTTGATAGTATGCTTAGTGGTTTTGCTATAGCATGACTTGTCTCAAATAACTGAGATTGCTTAATGAGCCTTTGAAAAAATCATGCGATGTTTTTATTGTATGGAAGCATTATTTTGGTTTTCTCCTTGATGCTTTATTTGGGTTGACTTGGCGCATGCTCACACATGTTAGACTCTTACAAAGTCGCCAATAGCCTTCATTATCATTTAGTTTTTGACTTTTGATGCCATCTTATGCTTCTTTTAATGTCGCTTTGTCGCTTTGCATGATTATGGCCGTTATTGCTCTCTTAGTTGGTCGCTCCCAGTCTTTTGCTAGCCCTCGCCTTGTACTGAGTATGAGCTCTACTCGTGCATCCAACTCCTAAAAGCCAAAGTTTTCCATTGTGTCCACCATACATACCTACTAGCAATTTGCTATTCCAAGTAAATTTGACTTGCATTTATTTTCTCTTCAAATTAAACTCTTACCAGTGTTATGCGAAACTCGGTTAGTAAAGCTCTCACGAACCGGAAGGCACACTTTACTTTTTCCTGTTCTTAAAAATTTGACATTGTGGTCTCTTATGTTGAGTTGTTATGCTTGCAAGTTGTAAGTTGGAGACTAGCCCAGCCATGCAGTCATGGGCAAGCTTTCAACATTGCACTTCTTATTTGAGTTGATATCGTGATCTTTTGTTTATGGATGCCCGCGGTGTGAAATGAATTGGGAATCTTGTGGGGATCATGGAGTTTGTATATGTGTTAGGGAAATGCCGGGCCGCCAATCTAAGCCATGCATAATTCATGGTGGAAATTTGCAGCATACCCATGGTGAACATTCGACGACGCATCTCATAATAAAAAGCTAAACAATATAGCAAATAAAAGAGATGTCGAGGTGTTCATTGTCTGCTTGTCCTGTCATTTTGGTGTGGGCTTGTTCCATGTCATCGGGCACGGAGGTACCCCATTGGCGGTTCTCAATGATATGCATATACTTACAATGACAAGAGCCTTGCTTGGGACTCTAAGTAAAGTAGCATGAGGTTTGGGTACTCGTATTCACGGGGCACGAGGTTTTCAACTTATGATTTGTCAAGCATATGCATCATAATTGTTCTCGCATTAACTTTAACCATTCAAGATGCTTATGATGGGGGCAATGAGAGCTCAAAGCCAGTAAGTACCATAATTTTTGAAGGTTATAAAACTTGCAATCACTGCTTCCCTCTGCGAAGGGCCTTTCTTTTACTTTTATGTTGAGTCACCACCTTCTTTCTTTATGCACCATTACGAGAGCATAGTTGTCATTCTTAGTGTGATATGCATTGTCCCAAAGTTCATTGATTGATTCATATTGTTGGTTTCACTTGTTCTTAAATTATTTGTATCTAGTCGCCCTCTTAAACTTGAAGGTGTCCTATGCATTTATGTTTTGCTCTCCATGAAGGACAAGCTGAAAACCATTTGTATGTTTTTCCTTATGATTTGAACACACGTTTGACTTTCATTGTTTCATTTTCATGATCCTTTGTTTGTGTTCATTTGCATGTTTACAACATGGTTGCTAAGTTCTTATTGTCATGATTATATCTTTCATGCCCATGTTTTAAGTTCTTATGATCCCAGCTCACAAATGCTTACATATATGATCAAGATTGTGTAGGTGCATGTCATCTCAAAAATTATTTCTTTTGTTATCACTTACCTACTCGAGGACGAGCAGGAGTTAAGCTTGGGGATGCTGATACGTCTCAAATGTATCTATAATTTTTGATGCTCCATGCTTGTTTTTACACCATTTGCCTATTGTTTCGTTACACTTAGTGGCACTTTTATGCATTTTCCGGAACTAACCTATTAACAAGTGCCAGTTTCCTGTTTTCTGCTGTTTTTGTGTTTCAGAAGTGATACACAGGAAATATTCTCGGAATTGGACGAAACCACATCCTGAAGTCTTATTTTACCCGGAAGCTTCCAGAGATCCGAAGAGGAGTAGGAGGTGGGCCACAGGGGCCCCACACACCATGGTGGCGTGGCCAGGCCCCTGGCCGCGCCAGCCATGTGTGAGGGCACCTGGTCCCACCCCTGACATCGCCCCTTCGCCTATAAGAAGCCTCGGGACGGAAAACCCTAAGGGAGTCGGCAATTTTTCTAGAAACAGTTCCGCAGCTCCGCCGCCGCCGTCGACGAATTTCGGGGGACAGAAGTCTCTGTTCCGGCACCCTGCCGGGACGGGGAAGTGCCCTCGGAGCCATCTCCATCGACCTCCATCGCCGTCTCCGCCGTCTCCATTGACCTCACCGCCATCTCCATCAACCTTGCTGTCTCCTATGATGAGGAGGGAGTAGTTCATCCCCGGGGCTGAGGGCTCTACCGGTAGCTATGTGGTTCACCTCTCTCTCCCATGATGTGATCTTTATGTGATCGTGAGCTTTGTATCATGTTGAACAAGTACATGTTATTATTCAGATATTTTGTGTACTCTAGCAATGTTATTAAAGTAATCTATTCCTCCTGCTATGGTGTAACGGTGACAGTGCGTGCATCATGGTGGTACTTGGTTTAGGCTATGATTGTGATCTCTTGTTGATTATGAGAATAATTATTGCTATGATAGTATTGAGTGATCTATTCCTCCTTTCATGGTGTAATGTTGACAGTGTGTGCACCGTGTTAGTACTTGGTCTAAGTTGCAATGATTTCTATCTTGAATTGTGATTTGATTTGGATATCTCTATGAGTTGTGTTTGTCAAGTACTTGATGAACTTTAAGGGGTGCTTCTGTAGCCACTACACAATGATTAGTGTTATTCAATAGGAGAGTAATTCAGAGTGCCTTAGCAAAGAGAAGTTATTTGTTCATTCATGTTATATTGTTGGGAGTGTGTCCACTAGTGAAAGTATGATCCCTAGGCCTTGTTTCCAAGCTTTGCACACCGTTTACTTGCTATTTTGTTACTTGTTTGCTCGCAGCGATATTTATTTCACATCACGTTTGCTACTTATAATCATCTATACCACTTGTATTTCACTATCTCTTCGCCGAACTAGTGCACCTATACATCTGACAAGTGTATTGGGTGTGTTGGGGACACAAGAGACTTTCTGTATCATAATTGCAGGGTTGCTTGAGAGGGATAGCTTTGACCTCTAACCTCCCTGAGTTCGATAAACCTTGGGTGATCCACTTAAGGGAAACTTGCTGCTGTTCTACAAACCTCTGCACTTGGAGGCCCAACAAGTGTCTACAAGAATAGAAGTGAGTAGACATCAACCATGGTTCCAAAGTTTGGTGTGGAACTTACACAAACCATGGTCATCTGCCAAGGAAGACCAAAAGAACTCCTGCCTGGAAGCACCTCTCTGTGAGAGAGCCCACATGTGAACCCTTGGGATGGCATGTTTGGTATTTTTTCTAGGTGATGCATCACTCACCATGACTCCATGCAGTGTTTTTCCATTTTTTTGATTTTTTCTGAATTCCCGAGGCCCCCCTCCGAGATCTAGGTCAGACTCGGCGGTGCCATCGATGTTTGCCAGGTGGGGTGGGAACCACGGTGTGGTCTTGGTTCTAGGGTCCCACACCCCCAGGGGACCTCCCTGTATTTTTCCCCAATTTATCTGGTGTGCATTTCTTGTAGCCCCAGTGCAAAATTGGATTATAAAGGATTTAGGGCAAAAATAATTCATTATATGGCAGCAGGCCGAGATAATTCCTAGCCTCCTGGATGTGGCACCCCTGGCAGGTCCCCCACCCATGAAAAATAGAGTGGTGATGTTCTGCACAATGCCCTTGGTGGCCCCTTCACAAAAAAGCACCTGTTTCGACCCTTCCAGGCACCTGAAAAATGGGAAATGCATTTTTTATGTGGAAACTAGAAAAACACTAGTTGCAAAAGTGGTTGGGAATGCAAATATGCACATCTCCACCAAAAATGGGACCGTGGTTCCAAAGTTTGGTGTGGAACTTGCACAAACCATGGTCATCTGCCAAGGAAGACCAAGAGAACTCCTGCCTGGAAGCACCTCTCTGTGAGAGAGCCCACATGTGAACCCTTGGGATGGCATGTTTGGTATTTTTCCTAGGTGATGCATCACTCACCATGACTCCATGCAGTGTTTTTCCATTTTTTTGATTTTTTCTGAATTCCCCAGGCCCCCCTCCGAGATCTAGGTCAGACTCGGCGGTGCCATCGATGTCTGCCATGTGGGGTGGGAACCATGGTTTGGTCTTGGTTCTAAGGTCCCACACCCCCAGGGGACCTCCCTGTATTTTTCCCCAATTTTTCTGGTGTGCATTTCTTGTAGCCCCAGTGCAAAATTGGATTAAAAAGGATTTAGGGCAAAAATAATTCATTATATGGCAGAAGGCCGAGATAATTCCTAGCCTCCTGGATGTGGCACCCCTGGCAGGTCCCCCACCCATGAAAAATAGAGTGGTGATGTTCTGCACATTGCCCTTGGTGGCCCCTTCACAAAAAAGCACCTGTTTCGACCCCTCCGGACACCTGAAAAATGGGAAATGCATTTTTTATGTGGAAACTGGAAAAACACTAGTTGCAAAAGTGGTTGGGAATGCAAAGATGCACATCTCCACCAAAAATGGGACCATGGTTCCAAAGTTTGGTGTGGAACTTGCACAAACCATGGTCATCTGCCAAGGAAGACCAAGAGAACTCCTGCCTGGAAGCACCTCTCTGTGAGAGAGCCCACATGTGAACCATTGGGATGGCATGTTTGGTATTTTTCCTAGGTGATGCATCACTCACCATGACTCCATGCAGTGTTTTTCCATTTTTTGATTTTTTCTGAATTCCCCAGGCCCCCCTCCGAGATCTAGGTCAGACTCGGCGGTGCCATCAATGTCTGCCAGGTGGGGTGGGAACCATGGTTTGGTCTTGGTTCTAGGGTCCCACACCCCCAGGGGACCTCCCTGCATTTTTCCCCAATTTTTCTGGTGTGCATTTCTTGTAGCCCCAGTGCAAACTTGGATTAAAAAGGATTTAGGGCAAAAATAATTCATTATATAGCAGCAGGCCGAGATAATTCCTAGCCTCCTGGATGTGGCACCCCTGGCAGGTCCCCCACCCATGAAAAATAGAGTGGTGATCTTCTGCACACTGCCCTTGGTGGCCCCTTCACAAAAAAGCACCTGTTTCGACCCCTCCGGACACCTGAAAAATGGGAAATGCATTTTTTATGTGGAAACTGGAAAAAACACTAGTTGCAAACGTGGTTGGGAATGCAAAGATGCACATCTCCACCAAAAATGGGACCATGGTTCCAAAGTTTGGTGTGGAACTTGCACAAACCATGGTCATCTGCCAAGGAAGACCAAGAGAACTCCTGCCTGGAAGCACCTCTCTGTGAGAGAGCCCACATGTGAACCCTTGGGATGGCATGTTTGGTACTTTTCGTAGGTGATGCATCACTCACCATGACACCATGCAGTGTTTTTCCATTTTTTTGATTTTTCTGAATTCCCCAGGCCCCCCTCCGAGATCTAGGTCAGACTCGGCGGTGCCATCGATGTCTGCCAGGTAGGGTGGGAACCATGGTTTGGTCTTGGTTCTAGGGTCCCACACCCCCAGGGGACCTCCCTGTATTTTTCCCCAATTTTTCTGGTGTGCATTTCTTGTAGCCCCAGTGCAAAATTGGATTAAAAAGGATTTAGGGCAAAAATAATTCATTATATGGCAGCAGGCTAAGATAATTCCTAGCCTCCTGGATGTGGCACCCCTGGCAGGTCCCCCACCCATGAAAAATAGAGTGGTGATGTTCTGCACACTGCCCTTGGTGGCCCCTTCACAAAAAAAGCACCTGTTTCGACCCCTCCGGGCACCTGAAAAATGGGAAATGCATTTTTTATGTGGAAACTAGAAAAACACTAGTTGCAAAAGTGGTTGGGAATGCAAAGATGCACATCTCCACCAAAAATGGGACCATGGTTCCAAAGTTTGCTGTGACATTTAGTAGAAGTTGGTGAAATTTTGAACTTGATAAAAATTCAGGAATTGGATGCAATATGAACTAACTAATCTGAAAACATTTGAAATAGTTTGGACTACCTGTTCCAAAGTTTCATTAATTTCTGTGAGATTCAGTCAAAATGTGTGAAATTTTCAAATTTTTCATAAAGATCGAGACACGCTAAATGATGTCATGTGTACATGCAATGCCACATCAGCACTGACTAGTGGGCCCCTTGCGTTAGATGTCTTGTTAATCCGCTTAAGTTGTGATATAGACCTAGTTGCAAGCTATTACCCATGGAAGGAAACTCCTCCATCTACTGAACTAGTCGCCAGAGTAGAGTGAGCGATGATGATGCTACTGAGATCTCTTGAGCACGCCTTGTCAGACTGCGGCGTGTCTCATCAATGTACTTGCCTTTGAAATCTCACTGCCCTATCAATTCTCATCCCGCTGCTACGCACAACTTGCTACCACGCTTCAGTTGTTTGGGTTTTTCCACTGGCCACGAACCCTAACCCTTATGACATGTGGCCCCACGAAGGCCGGGAACACTATGACAAGTGGGGCCCCAGACACACGTCGGACCAAACCTAACCCAGACAAGTGGGTCCCCACATGCTTCGGATGCTAAACCTGGACTAGTTTGTCTCACTCGTTTGGCTCATGGAGCAGGTGACCTCGATGAGAAGCATTTCAATGGTAAGATTTTGTTCTCTATTCCTTCCGCGTGTCAGACGAGAACGGATTTATTCCCCCCTTGCACGCTATCTCTTTTTTCAGACTGTCGCTCTGCTGCATGTAGTCAAACAACGAGGGGACCCAACAACGAGACTCTCTAATTGCTGCCTGGCGGTAAACGTACGTACATCCTTACCCACGATAGTAGCCTCTCACTTACAAGTGGGCCGGAGTACCGGGGCCCGTGGTGACACGTCGGTCTAGCGGTCTCTCAGAAATGAAACGAAGCATCTGGTTCAATTTCCAAAGCGCTAGACTGGCATTTACCGCGGCGTGCCTGCAAAACAATTGCTTCCCCAACTTCCTCTTCTCTCATAAACGAAGCGACGGGGGCTCGCGTGGGAAGTTCAACTTCCAAAGCACCCCCAAAGCGCTACACTGCATTTACTTACGCGGCGTGCCAGCGACCCATCGCGCACTATTTATCCCACGATCTCGCGGCCTGGAAAACAATTGGATCCCCAACTTTGTCTTCTCCAGAGATAACCCCCTCCCCCCTCCACTCCCACTCCTTGCGCCGCGGCCGTCATGGAGATCGACGGCAATGTCCTCACCGACTACCACAAGGTCCCTGCTCATGGTGACACTGTCCTCACGGTGATGCACACAACCGACCTGAGAGAGGCGGCCAAGTTCATCGCCATGTTTGAGCGTTGGCTCGGCGAGCGGGACCAAGAGCCGATCATCGGCCTCGACCTCGAGTACACCATCGCCAAGCCTCCCCGCGCCGCCCTCCTGCAACCTTGCATGCGCGATCACTGCCTACTCTAGCACGAAACCGTGGCAACGAGGAACTGTCATGAACTCATACAGTTCCTCAACCGCCCTGACATTTCCTTCGCATCTGTGGACAAGCGCCAAGACACCCCAAATCTTGAAGCCCTGGGCCCCCACATACCAAACCACGTGGACTTACAAGATCACTTCAACGCCCCGGACCAAGCCAGGACCGGCTTGGCCACCATGGCGAAGGAAATCATCGACAAGAAGTTCAAAGACCACAAGGAGCTTTTCCGCAAGCTGAACCTGCACAACACCTGGCATCTTCGGGAACTACGGCCGGAGCATATCCACTACGCAGCAAAGGATGCGTATGTATGCTACGACGCGTTCCATAGAATTAATATCATGAGAAGATGCATGCTTCCTCTCCCTCAATACTAGATTCATGTACTGTTCGTTATACCTATATATGTAAGTGTCCGAGCGAGGACCATCCTTATATATGATTTAGTAAGTGTGTTTTCCCTATGTACTGAAGTGTATCTGTATAAGGGGCCGGAGATGCCCAGAGCGCGACCATGCCTTCCGTTGATGTCCAGAGCGCGCTCTGTGCGCGCTCTGCCGGAGATGCCCAGACATGCCGCATGAGTGTCGTTGATGTCCAGAGCGAGGCCCTGACTTGCCCACTCTAAATTGTCTCTGACTTGCCCTCACTGCACGCGGGCCCCATCACATGGGGGACCCATCTGTCAATGACTCTCAAGTCACGCTTCGCAAGTCAGAGCGCTCGTCATGTGCACCTTGTAAAATAATATACTCCCAACACTTTCACAATTTTGAAAAATTCATAAAAGCTGTATCATTGGATTCGACAAGGGATTTGGTGCAAATGGGCACCGATGCTCCTTACACTTTCAGAATTTTTCAAAGTTTAAATTCTCAAACTTCTATGTTTTCAAAAAAATTGGCGTTAAATACATACAAAGATATGTTGAATTTTGAAAGATATAAGAAGATAAATTTGTGAATGTAAATAGTATTAAAATAGTAGTAAGAAAGTACATCTTTTTCTTAGGAATTTGCCTTTTTTTGTGATAGGCAATCTTGAATCCTACAAACCGGTACTAATTTCAATATGAAATTCTTTATATTCTAGGCTACACAAATATGGTAAAATCTAATAAAATTATAGTGTTCTATCGTGTACTATTCACTATATAATATGTCAGATTTTGTCTTTTTTGTGTAGAATAGAATATAAAGTATTTCATATTGAGATTTATACCGGTTTATAGCATTCAACAATGCCTATCACAAGAATTTTGTTTCGAATTTTTTTGAAACTTTAAAATACAAATTTCATGGCATAATTTGTTGGATAAAGATGGACGTCAAACTAATTTTTGAATTGCGTGCGCATGCCTTGTACGGGGATTGCACGGATTGCACTGGCGGATTTGTACTGACCGTCACCCAGTCTGCCACTCTTTGCTGCAGTTTTTGTTTAGCCCGCCCTCAAACCAGGATTAATCTTGTATAGCATGAATCTTTATTGTTCATTCGGTATAATGCTTGTTATTTTTATGTAGCATAACCGAGATGGGTATGTGCTATTTTTAAACTGAAAGGTATGCGCTATTTTGGTGACTACCCATGCGATCTCATATGCTCTTCTACCCGCTTAAAGCATTCAGTCATATTTATTTTACATCTCTTATCATATATGTCTCCTAGTATCGGTGGATCACTCTGTTGTAATAGTTTTTTTGAGAATAGTTCAACTGTCAGTATCTAGCTTCAGAAGGTCACGGAAATGCTACTTGCATACAGGAAGAGACAATGGTCAATATACTGACAAGCACCAAAGATGCCACTAAAATAATTTCAGCTGCAGTTGGTCTTTGGAAATAGGTATATGTGAAAATAAAGAAGTATGTTTGTCAGCATATCCTACCAATTAGTCCTTGTTGCAAAAAATAATTATCCTTCTCAGCGACATGTTTCTATTTATGCTCAGTACATCGAGTAGTTATATGGCCCATGCGCATGTGGTTGCTAGTTGGGAACACTTTTAATCATGCGATGCATTAGTTGCTCACATAATACCTACACAAAATTATGACTGAAACTAAATCCTATTTGTCAAGCTCCCAATTTCTTCTGGGGCATTCAGATTTAACCTCTGTTTTGGCATATTGTAGAAACAAACATATGTTGCTAATTGGTGTTTGATTGTAAAAAATGTCGATCACCAATTTCCCTTGTGCATTTTTTAAGTGTACACGTGCAAGCTAAATTGATGGGAATTATATATGCTTATACTAAGGTTTTTTTAGATGCCTATACTAGTTAATGGCTCAGCAAACATCATTCTTCTACTTATTCATTAGTATGGCTCTGATCTATTCTAGTAATCCAGTAGTTCAGGTTGTGTTACTATATTTCATTTCGGGGTTTTGCCATTAATTACTTTCCGATGGATATTTGAAGTTTCATTTGATCTCTTGCTTATCAGTTGTGTGAGTGATCTGATCCTGTGATGACAGGTATCAAATTGCCAAGCTGACAGCGGGAAGCACAGGGACAACACCGGCGGCTCAGCTTACGACATGTCCTCGTCGGACAGGTACTGGAGATACAGGAGCTCGTGTCCTTAGTTCCATCCCAGTAAGGGTGTATGATGTGTGTCAAAAGGTTTTTACTCATAGAAAGCATAGTATGTTGAACCTGTTTTTTAGGTCTCGTTTATTCCTTCGAAGGGCCTGGGTATATGTGCTGATTCAAAAATAGTCAAAGGAGCATATTTTCCAGTTGTTTTACGCTCTGAAAAGTTCACTATAGCAAGACCATGTTGTCCTCCTGATTGCGCTATCAATTTACTCTTTTTATGAATTATTTTTAGGTGCTCCTTTTGATCATGAATTGCCTTTTTTGGTAAGCTATTTATGTTTCACTGCCACATAAAGACGTACATGGACAACTGTACTTTTATGTCTTCCTTGGTATACTTATCCAATAATTTGACATCATGTGCAAGCAAACTTTGTTCATGCTACTATTTATAGAAAAATGCTTCCCTTTAGTAGTTTTTAGCTTTCCGAATAGAAAGTTTATATTAAACCATACCATTATTTGGTACGAATCATCAATTAATCAATTCTATTAGCACCTTGTCAATTTGTATTCCAATTCTTGAATGCAAGCTTGGATTTCGTCATTTTTACTGCACATCCACTTTGATTTTTTTAATGTTGCGTTCTTGTGAAATACTGAAATTCATTCCTCAGTTGGCGTCTTCTCTATTCCTTATCGTGCATTTGGCACATATTACTACAACAATAATCTTTTTTTTCCCATTCTCTAATTTCTGATGGACCTTGCAGATTTAACATCTATTTAGTTCATTTTTTTGCAACAAATATGGAACAAAAAGGTCATGATGGTGATGAGTCGTTGGAGTTGAAAACGGATGAGAAGCAAGTGATTGAAAGGCTTGACAATAGAGTGTACCAACCCCAACAAGGTGCTGATGTGGTGGCCTTCAGCACCGAGCTGCCTAGTAAGATGGAAATGAACCTTGTGCAACATAGATTACATCAAGTCATGTACATCACTAAATGTTAGACGATTAGTTCCATTGTTTCTGATGGGAATTTTAATTAGACCATTATGATATTTATTCTATGGGCACATAAGGCTATGCCCACATGTAATAAGAATTATTAGAAGTTCATCAGGGCTGCCCAAATCAAATTTTACGATGTGTAATCAGGCAATGTGATCAATCAAATTATCTTCTGTAAACATTTGATGCAATTAGGCACAAATCGTACGTTAGAGCATCAGTTCTTTGAAGAAACAAACACAACCTAATCTTCTTATGTTGGCTGCCAGGTTCATCAGAGGTTTTCTCAAGGTTGCTACATATATTCTTACACGGTTGCTAAAACTAAGATTATGCCAACATGATTCTCAAAGGTATTTTTTTCTTCATGCACAAACGAATTTGACTTTGTTAATACAGCTAGCTTCTTAGGCTACAATTTTTACATCACATGCATATAGGTTTCTAGATTCTGATGTAATTTTTCATAAAAATTTACGTCGCATGCAACCTTATCGTCTAGGGGTCGCACGATATCACTCCTGACCAAACCTTATATCGCATGCAGCTTTTTTATGTCGCCTGTGCGCTGGGAGCTGCTTCGTGTGCATGCGACACGGAATCGCTCAGTATTTTTATGTGGCATGCAGTTTTCTTATGTCGCCTGGTTCGGATGCGCGCGAGCCCGGTGGGCGTTATGCGCGGGACAGATGGTGGTGCGTGCGGTGCGTAGGTTGGCCTGGGTGCAGAATAACTATTCTGCTACCAGGGAGTCAAATAGCGCGACTCCACGATCTCTCTGTCAAACACCTTGCATGCATCGACTTTTTAGATACAATATTTTCGAAAAAATGAAGTTACTCCGCCCATGACGCCTTTTAGGGTTTCGGTTTACGGACTTAGTTTTCCATCTGGTATGTGTTTATGATATATTCAAGCATAGTTATCCTTATGTCGAACATCTAGTAGGCACATCATTTTTTACCAAACAATGTTCTTGCAATCCAGTGAGCATTCTGTCGAATACCATGCAATGACTTTTTAAATAGCAAAAATTAGAATGGAAAAGTTTTTGTCTAAGCAGGGTCTCACCTACACTCCTATACTTTTTTGAATTTGTCTTTTTTATATCTCTCAAACTATGTAACATACAGATTTCAAACTTTGCAGATCGCTGTAATATTACAACTAGAATATGGGAAAAATATTTCTGATTTTTTTTGTGAAATTTAACTTATTCAAATATTTAAAATTCAACAAAAATTGTTTTCAAAAGTATATATATAGTATAATAAGAATCCCTAACTATTTTTCCCACATTCTATCTCAAATGTTTGAGTAAACTGCAAAGTTTCAGATTCAAATGTTATGTAGAGTGAGAGATACAAAAAAGAGAAGTTGTTTGAGAGGGAAAAAAAGACTAGCACGTATCTTGATGCACCTATTAACAGTTCACATAGAGGGTACAGCTGAGGCAGTGCTTAGAAAATGTTGTACAACTGTTACTCTGCCCACGACCGCTCTTTTTGTAACGGTTTATCTATATAATTTTCCATCTATTCAAGCAAACTTTTCCTTCTGTGGGACACCTTAATTTTTACAAAGTTTCCAAACAAATTCAATTGCAGGGCATTGACGCCCTCTTCATGCCGTTAAACAACAAGATGCTTAAAGCACACGTGCATTGCAATGACTCCGATGGAAGAGGGCATTGGGTAGGAAGTAACGGTGACTGGATGGCATTACTCATGAATAACGGCCTCCTGAAGATCCGCCACATGTACAGAGAAGTGACTCTGCCTCTCCCATTACTGGCTCATATTGGAGTTTTCCCCAGGTTTCGAACATGCATGTTTTCGTACAAGCAGTGTGAGTTATAGCTTCTGAAGATAAAGATTACAAAGACCCCTTACAAGGAAAAATGCAGTGATCAGTGGCATTATGAAGCAATCGTGATCTTTGACAAACTGATCGCCTATGTAGACAGTCAACAAGACAACGGCTGGGTCATCCTCAAAAATTACCACCTTGCACCTCGCAGGTATGTCGACGCCTGTGCAATTCATCTATTCGGTGATCGCACAGATTTGTTCCGCGTGTACGCGGTTACAGAACCACGAGGAGATGTTCTAGTTTGGGAACCACATACTTGGGGTGAGTTATGCCCTCTTTTTATCTGAATTTACAGGTAGTTCTACCTGCTTACTGCATTGTTGTATTGTGGCTTATCTTCTTCCGTACGCAGGCACAGATGAAGGCCCGCGTCTAATACTTGCCCCGAACATCGAGGATCCAGTTGCAGGGGATGGGGCTGAAGGCGCTGCAGTTGCTGGCGATGCGGCTCAAGCCGCTGCAGTTGCTGGCGATGCGGCTGAAGGAGATGCATTTCCTGCCGATCCGGATGAAGACGTTGAAGAAGTTCTAGTGCCTAATTCACAAACTACCCGGTTCTTGGCATCCAATACCTACCATTATGGCAATTTCGATCTACTTTGGATTCAGATAGATGGTGATAGAAACAACAATGCTCATGTACAGTTTGAAGATGGGATACGGTTGAGCACTGCTACTCGTGTGATGGCGCCAGAAAAGACTGTGGCGTTTAGTTGACGTGGGAGCAGTATGTCCTTGTGCGTGGTGATGACCAGCCCGTTGGGAACCCCAAGAGGAAGGTATGATGAGTGTAGCGGCTAGTTTTCCCTCAGTTAAGAAACCAAGGTTTAATGTCGATCTTGAAGAAGAGAGACGGTGACGACTGAAGGTGTTTGTGGAACCTGCACATACACAAACAAATACTTTGTTCCCAACTTGCGATGAGGTTGTCAATCTCACCGGTTTGCTTGAAACAAAGGTTATGAGTGTATCGAGTGGAAAACAGTAGTAATATGCGAGTAAAGTAAATAGTGCGGGAAAAGTTAACAGGTGATTGCAATATGATTAAAATAGGACCGGGGTCCACAGTTCACTAGTGGTGTCTCTCCATAGATAAAATAACATGCTGGGTAAACAAATTACAGTTGGGCAATTGATAGAATAAAGATAACGTGATATGTCAAGAAGATCACTATGAGATTTACTCTGGGCATTACAACAAAATACATAGACCGCCATCCAACTGCATCTATGACTAATAATCCACCCCCGGGGATATCATCCGAACACCCTAGAAGTATTAAGTTGCGAACAACAGATAATTGCATTAAGCAAAGTGTGTAATGTAAACAAAGCATATGCCCTTGAGCATATGAATGTTGTTTTCTCCCTAGTAGCAACAGCACATCTACCACCTTAGAGGTTTCTGTCACTCCCCCAGGTGAAATAGAGACATGAACCCACTATCGAGCATAAATACCCCCTCTTGGAGTCACTAGCAACTACTCGGCCAAGATATCTACTAACAACGGAGAGCATGCAAGATCATAAACAACATAGAGATAACAAAAGATATAATTCAGTACAGCAACTTAATCATAAACACCAATATTCATCGGATCCCAACAAACCAACATCATAGAATTACATAACGGTGATCTCAATCATGTATGGCAGCTCATGAGATCTAAACATGAAGCACATGATGGAGAGGACAACCATCTAGCTACTGCTATGGACCCATAGTCCAAGGTAGACTACTCACTCATCGCTCCGGAGGCAAGCATGGCGATGAAGAAGACCTCCGGTGGCGATTGCCCTCTCCGGCAGGGTGCCGGGAAGAGCTTCTGGACCCTCCCGATCTTCGGGTCGACGGCGGCGGCGGATCGCGATGTATTCTGGAAAACTGATCGGGCCTTTAGGTTTTTCTCGTCGGGGGGTACTTATAGGCGAAAGGGCGATGTCAGAGGTGGAGCCAGGGGCTCTCACACAGGGGTGGCGCGGCCAGGGGCTGGGCCGCGCCGCCCCCTTGTGTGGGGCCCTGGTGGCCCCCCTCCGACACTTCTTCGGATGTCTGGAAGCTTCCGGGTAAAATATGACTTCAGGAACTTGTTTCGTCCAATTCCGAGAATATTTCCTGTGTATCACTTCTGAAACACAAAAACAGCAGAAAACAGGAAACTGGCACTGTGGCACTTCGTTAATAGGTTAGTTCCGGAAAATGTATAAAAGTGCCACTAAGTGTAACGAAACAATAGGCAAATGGTGTAAAAACAAGCATGGAGCATCAAAAATTATAGATACGTTTGAGACGTATCAAGCATCCCCAAGCTTAACTCCTGCTCGTCCTCGAGTAGGTAAGTGATAACAAAGAATAATTTTTGAGGTGACATGCACCTACACAATCTTGATCATATATGTAAGCATTGGTGAGCTGGGATCAATAGAACTTAAAATATGGGCATGAAAGATATAATCATGACAATAAGAACTTAGCAACCATGTTGTAAACATGCAAATGAACACAAACAAAAGATCATGATAATGAAACAATGAAAGTCAAACGTGTGTTCAAATCATAAGGAAAAACATACAAATGGTTTTCAGCTTGTCCTTCAAAGAGAGCAAAACATAAATGCATAGGACACCTCAAAGTTTAAGAGGGCGACTAGATACAAATAATTTAAGAACAAGTGAAACCAACAACATGAGTCAATCAATGAACTTTGGGACAATGCATATCACACTAAGAATGACAACTATGCTCTCTTAATGGTGCATAAAGAAAGAAGGTGGTGACTCAACATAAAAGTAAAAGAAAGACCCTTCGCAGAGGGAAGCAGTGATTGCAAGTTTTATAACCTTAAAAAATTATGGTACTTACCGGCTTTGAGCTCTCATTGCCCCCATCATAAGCATCTTGAATGGTTAAAGTTAATGCGAGAACAATTATGATGCATATGCTTGACAAATCATAAGTTGAAAACCTCGTGTCCCGTGAATACGAGTACCCAAACCATGCTACTTTACTTAGAGTCCCAAGCAAGGCTCTTGTCATTGTAAGTATATGCATATCATTGAGAACCGCCAATGGGGTACCTCCGTGCCCGATGACATGGAACAAGCCCACACCAAAATGACAGGACAAGCAGACAATGAACACCTCGACATCTCTTTTATTTGCTATATTGTTTAGCTTTTTATTGTGAGATGCGTTGTCGAATGTTCACCATGGGTATGCTGCAAATTTCCACCATGAATTATGCATCGCTTAGATTGGCGGCCCGGCGTTTCCCTAACACATATAAAAACTCCATGATCCTCACAAGATTCCCAATTCATTTCACATCGCGGGCATCCATAAACAAAAGATCATGATATCAACTCAAAAAGAAGTGCAATGTTGAAAGCTTGCCCCATGACAGCATGGCTGGGCTAGAATCCATCTTACAACTTGCAAGCATAACAACTCAACATAAGAGACCACAATGTCAAATTTTTAAGAACAGGAAAAAGTAAAGTGTGCCTTCCGGTTCGTGAGAGCTTTACTAACCGAGTTTCGCATAACACTGGTAAGAGTTTAACTTGAAGAGAAAATAAAAGCAAGTCAAATTTACTTGGAATAGCAAATTGCTAGTAGGTATGTGTGGTGGACACTTTGGCAAACTTGGCTTTTAGGAGTTGGATGCACGAGTAGAGCTCATACTCAGTACAAGGCGAGGGCTAGCAAAAGACTGGGAGCGACCAACTAAGAGAGCAATAATGGCCATAATCATGCAAAGCGACAAAGCGACATTAAAAGAAGCATACGATGGCATCAAAAGTCAAAAACTAAATGATCATGAAGGCTAATGGCGACTTTGTAAGAGTCTAACATGTGTGAGCATGCGCCAAGTCAACCCAAATAAAGCATCAAGGAGACAACCAAAATAATGCTTCCATACAATAAAAACAACGCATGATTTTTTTAAAGGCTCATTAAGCAATCTCAGTTATTTGAGACAAGTCATGCTACAGCAAAACCACTAAGCATACTATCAAAAAGACATCAAGCATGACATGAAAAAGCCTAAGCCGCAGTCTACACAAGCTCCTTCTTGTACCACTATTTTGCACAAAGCTTTTTCTCTTTTCCAACACCATTTGAAATTTTTATAAACACCTCTTTTGATGAAAACCAATAAAGATCAGAGGCAAAAATACACCTTGATGAAAAGATATGACAAGGTCTGAACGCAAATCAAGGCGAAAACGAAAACCAAAAGCAGTAGCAGAAAAAGTAGAACACTCGATTTTTAAATAAGAGTGAAAACTAGAGCGTTCTTTGCAAATGAAAACGAGTACATCTCCAAAAGAAAATTTGTTGGGGTCGAACCATTTATTGTAGCAAACAAACAAACTAAACCAACTAAGAAAACTAAAACAACTGACGCTCCAAGAAAAACACATAGTGCATGAAGCAATAAAAATATAGTGTTTTGAAAGGTGACCTGATTTTTGCCGATGAAGAAGGGGTGCCTCGGGGGCATCCCCAAGCTTTGACGCTTGTACTTCTTGGATATTTCTTGGGGTGATGCATGGGCATCCCCAAGCTTGAGCTTTTGTCCATTCTTCAACTCATCTCATCATTCTCCAATCCCTACACTTGAAAACTTCCTTCATACAAAACTAAACACAATTCTATTAGCAACATTAGTGTAAGCATAAAATATATTCAACCTCTTTTAGCTTTAGGTTTCAACCCAAAACCACCACATATATAGCAAATACTACTGTAGCAACCTCTCCAAAAGTTCCGTGATAAAAAAGAACTCAAAAGAAAGCGATAAAGTGGCAAAAACAAATATTGGCAGAAATCTGTCAAAACTGGACAGCTGACAAAGGACGAATTTTTGAGGGATTTTCCGTTGCTCAAATCAAAAAGTGTTCAACTAAGAAAAGTTTGGATATAACCTGGGGCATATGCACAAGAAATCGCAGGTCCAAAAGATAAATAGAGGATTTTCACGAATTTTTACGGTGCAGCACCGAAAACAGTTTCAGGACAGCAATAACCCCAAATGTTTACCTCACTCAAATTAGACGCTTCTCTTGGCACAAAAACGAAATAAACAAGATAAGGAGCGGTCATTATAGTAGTAATGACTTCCAAGACTCAAATAAAAGAAAAAGTACTGAAAAGTAAACAATGGGTTATCTCCCAAGAGTGCTTTTCTTTAACGCCTTTGAGCTAGGCGCAGAAAAGTGCGAATCAAGTAACATCAGCAGAAGCATTAAGATCAACAGAAGAGGTCTTATCAATAAGGCATTGTATTTCATCCACATAAGTTCTTGAAGACCCTTTGTGATCATGCTTTGGTACACTATTCTCATCAAAAAGATTTTCAGGACAAATCCAGGCAAAATTGTTTTCGAAAGCATCATTCAATCCCAAAAGCTTGCAAGGTATAGGTATTTCGGTTCCCTCATCATGAGTATCAATAACCTTTATAGGTGAACTGAGTTTATTAAAACGTTTAAGAACTTTCCTAGCTTCAACTGCAACATCTCTAAATTCTATGCGCAAAGTTTCCAAGATAAAAGCCTTCTTTTCGGGATCCTTAATTTCATGAAGCTTAAGGAACATATATTGCATAAAAGGATTAAGACTAGCAAACCTAGTTTCCAACATGTCAATTAAATAAATAGAAGCAACTTCAATACTAGGAGCAAGCTCAACCCAAGACTTTTCCTCATCTTCATCGTGCATACTAATGTGATTAAAGAACTCCTGAATGTTACTTTTGCCAATAATCGAACCACTCCCTACAGAGAGGTCCTCCAGAACGAACTCAGGGAACAACATGATAAACTAAAGTAAAGAAATAACAACTACCAAGGATTCTAATTTTTTTGGGTTTTTGATAAAAAGCAATGCATGTAAAATAAAAATAAAGTAAAGCAAAACAAATAACAAAGTAAAGAATGTGTGTGCGAAGAACTCCCCTCGCAGAAGTCTTCTCTCTTCCCCGACAACGGCGCCAGAAAAGTAGCTGCTACTCGTGTGGTGATGTGGGAGCAGTGAGTCCTTGTGCGTGGTGATGACCAGCCCGTTGGGAACCCCAAGAGGAAGGTATGATGAGTGTAGCGGCTAGTTTTCCCTCAATTAAGAAACCAAGGTTTAATGTCGATCTTGAAGAAGAGAGACGGTGACGACTAAAGGTGTTTGTGGAACCTGCACACACACAAACAAATACTTTGTTCCCAACTTGCGATGAGGTTGTCAATCTCACCGGTTTGCTTGAAACAAAGGTTATGAGTGTATCGAGTGGAAAACAGTAGTAATATGCGAGTAAAGTAAACAGTGCGGGAAAAGTAAACAGGTGATTGCAATATGATTAAAATAGGACCGGGGTCCACAGTTCACTAGCGGTGTCTCTCCATAGATAAAATAACATGCTGGGTAAACAAATTACAGTTGGGCAATTGATAGAATAAAGATAACGTGATATGTCAAGAAGATCACTATGAGATTTACTCTGGGCATTACAACAAAATACATAGACCGCCATCCAACTGCATCTATGACTAATAATCCACCCCCGGGGATATCATCCGAACACCCTAGAAGTATTAAGTTGCGAACAACAGATAATTGCATTAAGCAAAGTGTGTAATGTAAACAAAGCATATGCCCTTGAGCATATGAATGTTGTTTACTCCCTAGTAGCAACAACACATCTACCACCTTAGAGGTTTCTGTCACTCCCCCAGGTGAAATAGAGACATGAACCCACTATCGAGCATAAATACCCCCTCTTGGAGTCACTAGCAACTACTCAGCCAAGATAGCTACTAACAACGGAGAGCATGCAAGATCATAAACAACATAGAGATAACAAAAGATATAATTCAGTACAGCAACTTAATCATAAACACCAATATTCATCGGATCCCAACAAACCAACATCATAGAATTACATAACGGTGATCTCAATCATGTATGGCAGCTCATGAGATCTAAACATGAAGCGCATGGTGGAGAGGACAACCATCTAGCTACTGCTATGGACCCATAGTCCAAGGTAGACTACTCACTCATCGCTCCGGAGGCAAGCATGGCGATGAAGAAGACCTCCGGTGGCAATTCCCCTCTCCGGCAGGGTGCCGGGAAGAGCTTCTGGACCCTCCCGATCTTTGGGTCGACGGCGGCGGCAGATCGCGATGTATTCTGGAAAACTGATCGGGCCTTTAGGTTTTTCTCGTCGGGGGGTACTTATAGGCGAAAGGGCGATGTCAGAGGTGGAGCCAGGGGCTCTCACACAGGGGTGGCGCGACCAGGGGCTGGGCCGCGCCGCCCCCTTGTGTGAGGCCCTGGTGGCCCCCCTCCGACACTTCTTCGGATGTCTAGAAGCTTTCGGGTAAAATATGACTTCAGGAACTTGTTTCGTCCAATTCTGAGAATATTTCCTGTGTATCACTTCTGAAACACAAAAACAGCAGAAAACAGGAAACTGGCACTGTGGCACTTCGTTAATAGGTTAGTTCCGGAAAATGTATAAAAGTGCCACTAAGTGTAACGAAACAATAGGCAAATGGTGTAAAAACAAGCATGGAGCATCAAAAATTATAGATACGTTTGAGACGTATCACACGAGAATAGCCTCCTCCAGATCTTCCCAGTTCCCGATCCTGATCTTGCCAGATCCGCAGCGAGGAGAACCCGCTTTCAACCTCGAGACCATGTCCACTGTGCGGCGCTAGCAGCGCTGTGGTACTCTAAGATCTCGGTAGGCGAGCTAGAGCAGGAGCTTGAAGGACAATGGGGGGAGAAGAGAAAGGTTACGTGGATGAGGTACGCCACTTGGCAGCCACGGTGGCAAACCAGTAAAAGGGTATCCTGCCAAGTGGAGCGCCGAGTCGTCACTGTAACGGAGATATTTGTGTTCAAACGATTTCAACCATTATTATTTGGGCTATTCGAATTTGACCCTTAAATGACCCTCTCAGTAATTGACACCATCAACTTGCGGTACCGCGATGTGATTGCAGCGAAGAAAGGCACCTGTGAGCCTGTGCCAAACAACTTGGTAACCGCAAACTGAATAGCCCCCATCCAGGACAATCCATGGTATGGTGGGCCTATTCTCACCGCTGAGCATAACTGGGCAGCAGAGGCCCCAGGGTCCCAGTAGCCATGGGCAGGCCTACACCGACTGCACCCGGTGGACCGGCCTACTCGTGGCAGTAAAGGGCGGCCCTGTATTGCTCCATTTATGTTCTTCCATTTAACAGCTCAGTATCGCTTTCTAAAAAAAAAAGCTTGATATCGCAAATTCGGGTGAGCTTCTGCTTTTTTTTTAAAATAGGGTACAAACGCAAGCGCTCACATACATACGCATACACTCACCCCTATAAACGTATGGGGTCTTTCTTTTTTTTCTTTTAATTTTACAAAATAGAATCAGATCATAGAAAAAATGTTTAAATTAGAAATTTGTCCAAACTCGGAAATTGTTCAAATTTTATTTTCTTTTAGATCCGAAATTTTTTTAAATTCGAAATTTGTTTAGATTTGATTTTTTAAATCTAAAATTTTGAATATGATTAAATTCGAGTTATATTCAAATCCAAAATTTATTCAAATTGAAATTTGTTCACATATGAAAATTTATGAACGAAATTGTTCAGATTTCGAATTTATTCAAATTAAAAAAAATCGAAAAACAAAAAAAAGAAAAACCCAACAGAACCAGCAAACCAAAGAAAAAAACTAGAAGTATGAAAGGAAACCCGCACGGAAATCGAAAAACCTGCATCTGACAAGCAGTGATCCTACAGCCCCGCTGATGGGCAACGGCCCAATCATGCTCCCGCACGGGCGCACGCCTATGGGCGTCAAATAGAGTTTTCAGTTGAAACCTATTTGATGCTCTAAATCTCCGTTTCTGGCTCTACGAGTACGCCCTCGATCAAAGTAATGACTATAGGGAAACACTGCTTATCCCCCGGGGTCGCACGCGACGTGGCCCCCGGGCGGGCAGCCCGTCCGATGCATCACGCGGTGCAACGCATCATCGGCCCCACATGTACCGCCCGTCTCTCTCTTCCATATCTCATTTCCTTTTCTCTCTCTTTTTTCCTCACCAACCAGTTCTACCACGATACATCTAAAAAAAAGTTCTACAGTACCATGATAGAACTCCAGAGAGAGCACGGCCTCAGGAGTCAGGCCGATGCCCCACCACCGCCTGCACCTCCGCTGCGCCGCCTCCACCTCCGCCCACGGAAATAGCGCCGCCGCCACCTCCGCCAAGACTTGATCCTAAGATCTCCACTCCCTCAGGAGCTAGTGCAGCCCGCTCTGCCATGACGAGATCTCTCCATTCTCTCTCGCGTCCTTCCCGGATACCATTGGTCCCGGCGTGCGCCCTTGCAAGAGGAGGGCTCACCGGTGCTGTGGGGGTCGCCACCGGCTGATACAAGCACACAAAGGCTGCTACAATCGACGCCAGTAGCAGCTACAATCGATGCCGACGGTTGCTACAATCGACACCGGTGGCCACCGGCGGTAGATGCTACAACCGGCGACTAGTATGGCTATAAGTGGTAGCGCCGGTTACTACAAGCTGTGGTAGCGGCTGCTACAAGCGACGGCGGCGATGTTAGGCATCCGACGATGCCCCTTTTTGGGCGTCTCGCTCGTGTTTTGCTGCCTTGGGTGGCTGACGTCGCTGCCATAGTGCGCCGGAGTTGCTGCCTTGGGCAGCCCGAGTTCCTGTCTACCTCTTGGAGGCGCCGCCGGCGGCAGCAGCCACGTTGCTGCCAAGTGCCAACGTCGATGCACGGTGCTACCAGGAGACACACCTTGCTACCAGCTGGAGGTGCTGCTGCTGGCCAATGAAAGGGTGCTGGAGCTGCAGTCGAGCGCCGCCGAACCTGCAAACGATCTTCGCCGGCCTATGCTACAATCATCATGCGTCCTACAAACGACCACATCACCACAAGTGCTTTGATGGGCGTCCTCTCCGATGATGGCGCGGGAGGCGGTGCTGCACTTCGGTGACAAGCGACGCCGATCTTTCTCCACTGTAAAGTTTGCTTGGTGTACGCGTGGAGGGCGCAGGCAGCAGTGTTTTCCAGTCGGAGAACCGAGAGTACCGACCGTGCTGCCGGTGAGGGCCAGCCAGGGCCGTGGTGCTGTCGGCGTGGGCGCGGTGCTACCGGCGCGGCACAGATTGTTGGAGTTCCATGACGAAGACGGTCGACGGGGTAGTGTTTTTCCTTTTTTTGTTTTGTTTTGGTGGGAGCGTTGACCCGATATGGATAGCGTGATCAGGCCGATCGGACGGCTAGCGACCCGGGGGATCAGGGATTTGATCCCCGGGGATGCTCATCATGCCCCTGGCCCAGTAGATCTCTTGTGCTATGGTTTTTTCACGGTTTCTTCTAGCCGGTTTAGCTGGTTCTTTCTGTTTTTCTTTTTTCTGATTTGCTATTTCTTTTTTGTTTTTGTTTTTCCTTGTTTCTTTCTTTGTTTTTTTAAATAATATGAATATTTTGAAACCTAAACAATTTTCTAATCTGAATTTTTTAAAATCCAAGTAATTTTGCAATCTAAACATTTTTTGAAATGCGAGCATATTTTGAAATCTAAACATTTTTAAAATCCAAACAATTTTGAAATCTGAAATTTTTTATATCCGAATAATTTTGAATATGGATTTTTATAAATCTAAACAATTTTGAAACCTGAACATTTTTTAAATCCAAAACATTGGAAATCTGTAGATGTTTTAAATCCAAACAATTATGAAATCTGAACATTTTTTGTGAGTGGACATTTTTTTAAATCTGAACATGTTTTTCAAAAATCTACACGTATTTCAAATCTATATTCATTAGTTTCAACAAATCTGAAAAAAATAAACTGAAAATGAACAGACGAACCAACACAGTAGCGAAAGATTTAACTGGGCCGGCCACCTGGCACTTCGTTCAGGCGTTGCGTACGCAACAGGCGCTGAATAGGGTCGATCTGTAAACCATATTAGAGTTGTGTTTAAACTTGGCTCCAAATTTTTTATGACGATCCCAGATAGAACGAGAGAAATCCCAGATAGAACCAGAGAAACAGCTGCCGCCTTTTAAGAAACCTTAGCCGCGGGTCCACCTCCTCTGTCATTGATCCTCTCTCTTCCGGCCGGTGTCGGAAGGAGCGGGGAACCTGATCTTTGGCTGAAGTTTTCTAATAAAAAGTAGTTTTACAGCAGTCTATTGTCACTTTAATTGTCTTCTTCCTGGCCTTTATGTCGATGGAGAAGACAACTTCTTCAATAAGTATTCTTCGGCCCTTTATTCGATGACGTGAGTTCCTTCTGGACGTCATTGACGGTGATGGAAGATCCAATTTTTTTAGGTATAGTCTTTCAGATCTTGCTTTGTTGGATTGATCTTGGATGATTTTTGTTGGTTGTTGTGAGAAGGTTTTTCCTCGCAATATCTATTCCGGCTGCTACGTTCTCACCAGGATGTCCGGTTCGTCTTCCCTAGGATAGCGATGGTGGTACTCTTGACAATGTTGAATGACTACTATAATGGCTACGCGCGTGCACGCAGCCTTGGCACTGCAGCTAAAATTAAAATTATGGGAGAACCCTTGTTGATATTTAGAGGTTTATGGTTTGGTACTCATGTCTTATTTATGCGGCTGGCTTCGAAAAAGTACAAGATTGTGTCATGGAAGAAGAACAGTTATAAAGACCTCGATGATTTGCTAGTTTCTTTTAGACTTTGTTTTATAATTGCTGAAGATATCTCATGTATCTTTACCATATGCTATTTGCTACGATAAATATATATGGTATTAATGGTTAAAAAGAAACTTGGTTTCAAAATTTATGCTCTCAGGGACAAAAGGAAAAAAGGTGATGTGAATGTTGGCGCAAAATTGGAACAATAAAGACCAATTGATACTCCCTCCATTTATAAATACATAACGTTTTAGATAATATTTTAAGTTTATTATATACATATCTTAATGAGTGAATTTATACATTATATATTAAAAATAGACTAGATACATACTAAAATAGATAATCCACTAAAAACTATAACATTCAGATGAAAACTAGTCGGTAGGTGCGGACGACGCCAGGCAACAGTTGGAGCCATGGCTGATCGATACCTGGACAGAGGAGAATTAGGTGGAGGCCCAGTGACTAGGTCCAGTGATGCATCCCGACTGATCTGAGTTTAAATCATATCAGAATCGAATATCTGTTATCTCACACGAGTGAGCTTCTTCTATAAAAATATGCTACCAAGAGCTAGTGGTAGTCTCGTTTTTTTATACCTGGACGGAGCAGGAAGCACGCCGGAAAGGAACAAAACTCCACTCAGAAGGAAGAGATAGAGAGCGACCGGAACGAACGGGCGCAGCGAAAGTCGGTGCCAAAAAAATATGCATTTCTCTCATCGAGAATTTCTCTAGCTTTAGCTGAGGCTCCTACTAGCAGTAACCTGTCGCGTTGGCCACTGCTGCACTAGACTAGACTAGAGTCGCCGTGCCACTGCATGCGGCGAAGGCGAACGCGGCCCGCCTGAATCGACAAGTTGATCTGTGCGCGTGTGTCGGTGCAACCATCTCTGTAATCCTTCTGTCGTCTCCATCCTTCGCCGGAAACACACTGCTACTGACCTAATCTACATTCTACAGGCACCTGCAATGTAGTGTCACGCTCGACAGTGCACTCAGATCACTGCTGAAGAATTCAGATGATCGGTTCAATCAATCAGCTGCGAGTGGAAGAGGACAAAGTGTTTTGCTGAAAGTGGAGAGGTCATGTACAGGCAGAACCTCAGTTAGGTCTCTACAGATGCATTCAGTTTCTGCTACGGAATCATCTGCTTTTTAGTCACCCACTCGATCCGCGGGTATGTACACATATGTGTGTAGACATGATTAGACGCTCAAAGCTCAGTTGTGTGGCGCAAGTCGTTATTTTTATTCGGCGTATATATGTAATGTGAGGAGCACATGGCCTGTGACTAGTTCCTGGTTGACTCATGACTACACCATCATACGCATTTTCCTCAATTATGTATGCATGATTGAAGAAACCGGGTCGTAAGGACGGTAAACAGGGGAGGAAGACTAGTAATCCAGTACTGTACTACTCCAGATTCAAAATCTCTATTTTGAAAGTTGTGAAATATGTAGTAGAAAAATTGATAATAGAACGTACATCTAAAATTCAAACCCAAGTACACAATACATGTCTTGAAAGGGGAAAAGACAAATCTAGGCTCGAATTGTGTCGAATCCATGTCGGCCCATGAATTTGGCCCATTGACCATATTAGGACGTGGAATCTGTCTTTTACTTTTTTTCTCGATCTCCATGTTGATTTCGGATTATAATTTTTTAAATTTATGGCATAGACGCATAGTAGATACATATAAGTAAGTGTTGTGATTTTTTTCATAAGTTCTAGTAAATTTTAGATAAAGGAAACCACATGGGACTAGGAGTACTCCACGGGATACTCTCTCCTCCACAAGATCACCAACTAATCCATCCGTGCACATTAGATCTGGTCCAATTCAAAAAAATAGATTGATTAAGTTTATAAAAATATCAAATCAATATATTATTTCAATCATCACAAAATATGTTTTCATAGTAAATACATTTGGCATTGTATAGATGTTGATTTATTTCCTATACTTGGTCAAATTTTACAACACTTGAATTCGACCAAAGCTAACATATGAAGTAATGTCAAACGGACGTACTCCCGTTCAGCGCAGCAAAGAAATCGCCTTGACTTGATTAAGACAGATGATCTAGTATATATGAATCCCTTTTCCGATAACCCCGTGTAAGTGTGCATGTCTGATCTTGCCATTTGACCTTTAGGTTGTCACGTCGTGCTTACGATTAGACGGAGGAATAAAATTTGGTCGTGGGTCTTAACCCTGAAAACGATCGAGAAAAAGACAACTACTAGGTGTGCATGTAAGATAAACCTAAACATAATTTCTGAACTTTGGAAGCTTAATGAATCCGCTTTTAGTGCAGCAAAGTAATCGCCTACACCAGATTAAGACAGATGATGTAATATATGATGCCGCCCTTGCGGATAGATTAAATGTGTCTGATATTGCCGTTTGCCTTTTACGTGCTTACAATTTTTTTCGATAAAGACGTGCTTACGATTAGATGAAGGAATGACATTTGGGTTGCAAATCCCAATCCTGAAAACGACATAGAAACAACGGTTAGGCACATGCACGTAACATAATCTACAGATAAAGATTAGCTAATGCCTGCTGATGTCGGAGGCTCTGCAGTCTACACCATCTCGCTCTTCTTCCTTTTTTGGTTAGCTTACGGCTGAAGGACGAGGGAAGATCTCGATCACTCTTCTTGCTTTTTTGTTCCATGGATCTATGATTTCTGTACCAGACAGGCCCGGTCAACATCATGCATGCTTCCACCAAATAGAAAAGAAAATTGCCTTCGCGATAAAAGGCTGCAAAACAAAAGGATCTGTATTACTTTCTCTGATCCATATTACCTTTCACAAATACAGATATATCTAAATTCTGCTATCATCCGGTTTCAAAAAAAAAAAATCTGCTATCATGCATTCACCGGCAGAATCTAGACATAGTCCGATAGTACGGTAGGTACGCAGAAACATTTGCCTGCTGCCCCCATTCACCGCCGAATGATATGATAGCCCTGTCGTCACTACGAGGCTATCAGAAGAACTTTGTGTAATACACCTGACATCCGACACGGCCGACAGGCTGCACACATAGGCTGCCGTAACGTCTTAGAGAATCTTAAAATGATGTAAAGTTCGCTTGATGCCTTGAAAATTAACTTTTACATTATTTAGGAAAATAAATAGTCTCCATGAGGTGCCTTAAAATATTTTACAGTTTTTTTTTAAGGCAGCCCTCAATTTTGCTCCATTAAACAACCAAATTCCAACACTTTCGACCACTATGCCTGATGGACAAATTAATTCCACGTATACTGTTCAGACCTAAGATAATTCCACGTATACTGTTCGTGACACTTTGGACCACTATGTCTTTTTTCATTTACGGATGAGTAGTAGACCTCACTATGCTTGCGAAATTAATTTGTTCAGACCTGGGATAATAAAGGATACTAAGTTTATGAATTTGATCTTACTTCACGGTAAATGAAAAAAGATTTCCACATCTAAGGTAAACTCGTAGCTGCCTTATTTTTACGCCGTGAAGAAGTGTCAAACATTTACTATGCCTGCAGACATCAGTCCACATATACTGTTCACGAGCCACGGTGCGTCCGACGGATCTATACACTAAAAGGTGTTTAGATAGAAAAAAAAAACCTAAAACATTATATATTTTAAAACGGAGAAAATACTTGATTAAGTTTAATGACAGTATGTGTCGTGTCACACTCTAAATAATAAGCCTGACTTTGTAGGTAGGTCAAATGTACAGGCAGGTTGATCGTGCTCTGAATCTCTGAAACTCTGATATGATCTGGCCTCTCCTTCGTTTTCCAGCAGATTGTTCCAGGCGATCCATCGATCGATTTGTGTTTTTTAAACGAGTCATCGATCGATCGATCGATCTTTGGTAGGTGCACAGTCTATGCCCGGCAAGGACGCCGGATCGACGTGTCACAGTACCTGCGCCGTCATGCATTGCATTATTGAGGTTGTTGCACATTCTATGGTACAGGTCGTGCAACTGCCTGCTGATTTCAATATGTACGAGTCCGCCCCATGTGTGATCATTGATCCGAGAGCTCGGCTTTGCACACAGTACAGAAGGGTGATCAATTTTGTTTCGAAATGGAAGTCCCGTACCGGCGGCTCATATATACGTAGTACATCTCCCCTAAAGCTGAATCTGTAGACATACAAACCTGAAACCAACAACGGCAATTGTCCTCTGAGAGTGACACTTTGATTTGGAAATTTGAGCCTAATGGAGTGTTTAGTGTAAAATCCATGTATGCTATAATTAATTTCAGAGGGATTGTCCCAGTGCATTTACACTCTGTTTGGAAACTCAAACTTCCTCCAAAAATACATTCTTTTTATGGTTAGTTGTTCATAACAAAAATCTCACTAGAGATAATTTAGTCAAGAGACAATCAGTAGACGAATTGATTTGTGCTTTTTGTAATGAACTTGAGACTTGCAACCACTTATTCTTTGATTGTGTTGTTGCAAAAGCTGCCTGGAATGAAATCAATTTCTGTGCAGGAAGTGTAGTAACAGTAGTTGATATTAACTCTCTTGCTAAATATTGGGATAACAAAAGAGACAATAGTGCTCTAAATATGATACATGCTGGTTTGCTTTGAGTGCTACGGCTAACCAGAAATGATATGTACTTCAAAAGGAATAACTGGTCTGGGATGCAGGTAATCTGGAGGAGATTGGCATGCACCCTTGCTCAGTGAGGCATGCTATTCACAGGGGCAGAAAAAGAGAAGCTGGATCTGGGGGTGATGCATTTGGAGGGCTTGGTGCGTGCCCCTCCGCCGTTGTTGTGGCCGGATCCTGGCTAACTCTGGAGAAGAAGTCGAGGACAGAACGGGAGATCAACCTCCACAATCAAATAGAAGGCGTCGAGCTGAAGATCATGGCAGGGGACTTGGCTAGAACTCTGATGGCCAACGGCTTGGTGTTGATTGGCGACGGCGAACGCTTCAAGGTGGTCAAGTCCTGATGCTGAGTTTCAGTAATTTAAAAATATGTCAGCTGGTGGCAGATGTCGGTGTAGCCAGTAGGCTATGTTCTGTTTTTAGCTAAAAAAATTGGAATGTTGTAATAAGTGGGTGCTTAGAACCTGGTACTGAGGTTGCATTCTGCAATCCTTCGTAAGCTGTAACTCGTTTTGTGATACCTGGTGGTTTCTTTAATGGAACCGGAGCGAGGCCCTTTTATTTTTTTTAAAAAAACCAACAACGGCAGTGCTGAATGAGAAATAAGGCTCAGGAGCCCTACTTTATATAGAAAGCAAACACAACAACGTACTGGGGATACCCGTTTTTACAAGCAAAACTGAAAAGAAAAGCTCACAGGCGAGCCAGACAACGTTGATAGCATACCACCAGAGTACCCAAAAAACTAGGAAAAAAAGCGAAAAAAGGGAATTAGAAACAACTAGACATCAGCCCACTCCCACGCGCGGACGAACCACCAGTTGCATATTCTGAATCACCCTTTTGATCTTCTCCAGCACGCTTTTCCATCTAGGCTCCTCCTTTGATCCCAGCAAGCAAGTCCACTGAGACATTAAATACGACATTTTAAACAAATGAGCCAGAGGCGAACCACAGATTTTGTTATTGAACACATGATCATTACGGATAGTCCAAATAGCCCAGGCCACCGCACAAAAAATAGCCCACATCACACATTTATCTTTAACTCCTCCTCTAGAAAGAGCTAGAAAATCAAAATCTTCAAAAGAAATTGGCGTCTGGGACCAACCCATTGCCTCTTTCAAACATCTCCAAGTAAAATTAGACAAAGGACAATGAAAAATGAGGTGCTCAGCCGTTTCCAGTTCGCCACAAAGTTTGCAGCCCGGCTCCCCCGGCCACCCTTTGTGTTTAAGCTCACTCTTAACTTGAATTCTGCCACGAAAACACATCCACACAAAAAAATTAACGGCAGTGCTGAATCAGTCTGCTACAGCTTCAGTGTCGATCGTAATCCACCATCGGCGAGCCGAGTGATGCTCGATCGGTGCTATAGGTATTTAGCTCGTGCCTCGTGGTGATGTACCCCACGACCACGGCGTGCGTGAACCGAACAAACCACCACCGTCCTCCACTCAGCACTGTGTACGTACATGTGTGTCGGTGCGCTCAACTCGATTTTTCCTTGTCCTTACTCTGCCACCATCCTCTGCATAAAACCATCAGCTACCGATCTACAGTTAGACCAGCGCTCAAGATTCAGAGAAGCAACGACTATCAGTGGCAAGGGGACAAAGTGTTTGCTTAAAGTGGACATGTCAGCTCATGCAGCCTCTTCTACGGAATCTGCTGCCTTTTATTCCCCCCACTTGACCCTTTGCAAGTATGTACACACATAAGTGTGTATTTTGCGGTGCGCGAGTGCCGCTAGCTTGCTTCCGGCGGTCTGCCCCTTCCACGAAGCTTGAAAGGCCTAGCCGTTCCTTTCGGCTCTGACTTCCTTTCCGGGGACGTGGACTTGGGTGGCCTTTCTGTTCGCCGTTGCCGTCGTGCTGGTGTCATTTGGCGGCGCTCCAGACGTAGTCGAGCTAGGTCGTGTGGCCTATATGCGGTTTTGCTGGTTTCTCCTAAAAACTGTGCCGTGTTGGTTTTTCTTGTCTGGTTTTCCTATAAACTAGACACGTCGTGTGGGTGTTGCGTCTGTATCGGTTTTTGGCCGGTTTCCCATATAAACTGGTCATTTCTCTTCTTCTTTATGAAAAGGCAGAGCTCCTGCCGGTTGCTAAAAAAAAAGTGTGTATTTTGCATGATTAGACGCAGAAAGTATTTCTATTCGGCATATACAAGAGGCGCACATGGCATGCATGAGACGGTGTATGACATTTTTTTTGCTGGTCGACGCATCACTATACCATGATTTGCATTATCTTCATTCCCCCAATAATATACGGCATCGTTTCAGAATGATTGACCGAAGAACGGAAGAACCCACATTCCAAGCCCGGTATAAAGGGGGAAGCTACAAGGATGGCTGGATGGGGGTATACTTGAGCAAAAAATACCTTTGAAGCCCAAGCTCACTATAGCCCTTTATTTTAAAAATTCAAAATTGACATTTTCAAGTTTCATTTTTTTGAAAAAATATCTACATAGAGATAATGATGTATACTTCAACTGTGCAATATCTTAATACAAAATACTTTGTACTCTGGGCTATACAAAAAAGATAAAATCTAACAAGGTTTAAAGGTGCACTATTCACACATCAAAATCTATAATTTTGTCTTTTTTACAGACTAGAATACACTTTATTTTGGATTGAGACTTTGCAGACTTGAAAGTATACATCATTGCCTACATAAAACTATTTTTTTCAAATTTTTCGAATCTTGAAAAATACTTTTTTAGAATGTTTAAAATTAGGGGCTCTCCTGAGTGCCAACCTCTCACGATATGTGCGCTTTATCAGCGGCTGGTAAGCCGAATATCTTAACTATTTCGCCTGAATTTAGGAAGTTTAACTTCAGTTTGGTGTAGCCCCGTTCAAAAGAAAAAAGTTTGGTGCAGCAAGTAAGAAAGAGAAAGTGCTCGGACGAGGCGTTTTTGCACTAGTTGTATATGCTCCTGATTTTTTAATGAGTTTTTAAAAATTAAAAATATCAGAAAGATCCAGTAAAAATTATCACGTTTATACCTCGACGTTCTATGTGCTCGCTAAGTTGTTATACGAAAAAAAAACCCACTTCTTTTGTGTCATGTGTAAAAATGATAAAATTTGTTGCTAAAGAAAGCTCTTCAGAGGCATATCTTTTATGTTTTACACATGATAAAGAAAATGCCAGTTCCTGAAACTTAGAGGCATATATTTTAAGAAAATTTCCGGAGGCAGGAGCATATGCACCCATATGAAAAAGTGGATTTCTGCTCTCGGGAGGCCTTCTTAGTTATGTATGCTCCAATGTTTCCGTACTCCATTTGAAGTGCTTTCGATTAGACGGAGAAACTAACAGTTCATATTTTTTTTCTGATAGTCTCATCGTGAAAACGACTAAATAACAATAATCAGGCACGGCACATGCATGTGTAAGGCAGATTTTGTTAACATAATCCACATGCCAGTTCAGTTAAATTGTCCAGTCGAACCTGAACCTCAACAAAAGGAACAACTCATGCACGCACAAGCACACATGCGCGCTAACGTCAGATCGAACAGGTCGCCTCGCATCGCGCTTGTTTCATTTGTTTTGCTCAAAAAACGCAAGGGGAAGATTTGGTTCCCCGGTCGACTCATGCTCCATGCGCCATCCACTGCCGGCCGAAGAAAAAGAAAGAAAAGGCTTTTGCGATATAAAGTGGAGGGGAGCCTGCAGAGAACAGAAAAGCTGACCCAGAAAGTAGTGATGGTATGATTCACCAGCATGCATGCATACATGCACAGTGTACGATCTACCAAGCACCAACACCATTTGTCTGCCCGGCCAGCCAGCGATAGTACAATTTGTCCGCTCAGTTTAACGAAATCGACAAAATTAACCCTTCACTGAAAGTTCAGCACAAAATGAACCTAGTTTGAAACTATTTCAAAATCTAACCCTTTTTTGTGAAGCCTGCATCAGTGGCGCTACCATACATGGGGTAGCTCCATTCTGAGTGGAGCTACCCTTTCGTCAACGTGGCACTGGACGACCCCACCTGTCACAGGTACAACACGATAGCGCCATAGGGAATGGCTTCACAAAATGTAGGGTAGCTCCATTCACAATGGCGCTACCCTTCTTAATGGGCTGGCCCATTAGTGCGCCGCGTGCTTGCTGCTCCGGGTGGGACTTTTTAGTCCCACCTCGGAAGCTGAGGGTGGTGCGCACCAGTTTATAAGCCCCGGTCAGAGAGGGCCTGTGAGCTCCTCTCAGATCCGGTGCATGCATGTGTGTGTGCGTCCTCCCTGTCCCGGGGTCCCTGGTCCCGCTGGCAGTACTGGCCCCGCCGACTGGTGGGGTTCTGGACCCCAGTGGTACCCGGTTGACCCTCGGGCGGGCTTTTTTTTTATTTTTTGTTTAGGTAGCGCCACTCTGAAAGGAGCTACACCTTGTAGCGTAGCGCCATTCTCAAAGGAGCTACCCTTTGTTATGTAGCTCCAAGCTCAAAGGAGCTACCCCGTGTATGTATAGACAATCGCGACCCCGACACCCTTCTTCCTCCCCATCTCACTCCTTAGCAGTTTTTACCCGGGCGGGCCGCCCTCTCACCCCTCCTCTCAAATCCCCCCCCCCAAATCCCTCAAGGTCTGAAGGCAAATTTTGGGGATTTCGTCGCTGGAGTCCTCGCCAAGGTAATCTCTTCCGTTCCCCTCGATTTCATCTGAAAATTTCTCTCCTATCCTGCCAGATCTGGGACACCTTGGTTCATCCAAAAATCCAGAAATGTAGGTACCCTAAAAACTGCTAAGGAGTGAGACGGGGAGGAAGAAGGGTGTCGGGGTCGCGGTTGTCCATACATACACGGGGTAGATCCTTTGAGCTTGGAGCTACACAACAAAGGGTAGCTCCTTTGAGAATGGCGCTACGCTACAAGGTGTAGCTCCTCTCAGAGTGGCGCTACCTAAACAAAAAATAATAATAAAAGCCCGCCTGAGGGTCAACCGGGTACCACTGGGGTCCACGACCCCACCCGTCGGCGGGGCCAGTACTGCCAGCGGGACCAGGGACCCCGGGCCCACGGGGTAGGGAGGACGCACACACACATGCATGCACCGGATCTCAGAGGAGCTCACAGGCCCTCTCAGACCGGGGCTTATAAACTGGTGCGCACCACCCTCAGCTTCCGAGGTGGGACTAAAAAGTCCCACCCGGAGCAGCAAGCACGCGGCGCACTAATGGGCCGGCCCATTAAGAAGGATAGCGCCATTGTGAATGGAGCTACCCTACAATTTGTGAAGCCATTCTCTGTGGCGCTACCGTGCTGTACCTGTGACATGTGGGGTCGTCCAGTGCCACGCTGGCGAAAGGGTAGCTCCACTCAGAATGGAGCTACCCCATGTAGGGTAGCGCCACTGATGCAGGCTTCACAAAAAATGGTTAGATTTTGAAATAGTTTCAAACTAGGTTCATTTTGTGCTGAACTTTCAGTCAAGGGTCAATTTTGTCGATTTCGTCGCTCAGTTTGTGACCTCAGCTCGCGAGATCGACCGAAGAGGTTCCGTCCCGTCTCTGTACTGCTCTGTCCCGCGGCAAGAATTCGGCAGTACCACCTCGCTTGGCGCCCGGAATGCAACGGCTTCTCACACGCATGCAGACGAATTGGCAGCAGCCCTACAGATCGAACACGGCATCAGCAGTCCACGTTCTACCTGCAGTTTACGAGTCCTCACGAATCTGACAGAGTACGTGTCCACCGAGGGATTAGTTTTTCTTAGCCGATCGATCTCAAGGCCGTCGGCCAGAGTCGTCACTAGCTAGGACAGATGGCTGATGAGAGAGCGAGCAGCACCGTAGCAGTAGTATCGAGTTGATTTAACTAAACCTTTCGTGCTGATGGCGTCGCCGCGAATCGATTAGCTTAACATAACAGGCGCGCGCTTACCCGGCCGACCTTTTCCCCGCACACGTTCATACGCAACTTCTCGATCGGCGGAGACGACGGGCGCCGGGCCGCCGGTTTCGCTGCGCCGACCGACAGTTCGACATGTCCAGGGCTGCACCGAGGAAGAGGAAGGTTCTTTCCGTTGCTGTTTGCTTTCGCCAGGGCCTGTATCGGAGTTGAGAAACAGTGTGCTCGTAATCGCCCCTGTCCGATCTGTCTTTGGTGCTCAGATTTCCAGTCAGACTGTTCGTAATGAATGCAGCGTGATGTGCGTTCGATCGGCCGATGACGGGGCCCCACTTCCCAGAAGCCAGAACGTCCGTAATGAAAGCGATTATCAACCAGTCATATTGGTTTCACTCTGTAGAAAATACTAGCTACTGTAGTGTCATGAATATGCAACTTGTATTATCAGGGGCCAAATGCCACATATATAGTACATGTACAAGGCACAAATATGCAGGAAACCCCCTAACAGATGAGGAAAATACAATATACAATATACATCTAACACCCCCCCCTCAAACTCATGGTGGATCCACAACACTGAGTTTGGAGAGTAAGAAATCATGCTGTGCTCTAGTCTGTGCCTTTGTAAAGAAATCCGCCAACTGTAACTCTGAAGGCACATACTGAAGCGCAATAACCTGAGCCTGCACCTGAGCACGTGTATAAAAAGCATCAACACCAATATGCTTGGTAAGCTCGTGCTTTACCGGATCACGTGCAATACTGATAGCACATGTACTGTCAGACAAAACTGGAGTGGGTGTCGTAACAGAGACCCCAAAATCCGCAAGCAACCACCGTAACCAAGTCACCTCAGCAATCAACAAGGCCATAGCTCGCAACTCAGCCTCAACACTCGAACGGGAAATCGCTGTCTGTTTCTTCGTCTTCCAAGCAATGAGCGAACCACCAAGAAACACACAGTAAGCAGAAAGTGAACGACGATCCGTAGGATCACTCGCCCACGTAGCATCCGAGTAGCACTGAAGCTGGAGGGAGCTGGAACGAGGAAAGAAAAGGCGACGAGTGATCGTGCCACGAAGATAGCGAAGAACACGGAGGAGATGACTATAGTGAACAGTGGTAGGAGCTGAGACAAACTGACTCAGAATATAAACAGGATAAGATATGTCAGGACGAGTGACAGCAAGATAAACAAGACTCCCAACAAGATGGCGATAACGCGTCGGGTCAGAAAGAGGATCACCATCAGTAGGACGAAGCTTAACATTAAGCTCCATAGGAGTCTCAACAGTGCGCTCATCCCCAAGAGCAGCACGAGCAAGAAGATCCTGAATATACTTTTCCTGAGAGATAGAAAAACCATCAGAAGTGGAGGAGACCTCAATCCCAAGAAAGTAGCGTAGAGGGCCAAGATCAGTCATAAGAAACTGATCACGAAGACGAGCCTTAACAAAGGCAATATACTCAGGATCATCACCAGTAATGATCATATCATCAACATAGAGAAGGAGAAGAGTGCGTCCACGAGGAGAAGTGTGAACAAACAGCGCTGGATCATGAGCGCTGGGAGAGAAACCAGCAGCAGTCACCACAGAGGCAAAGCGCTCAAACCAGGCACGAGGGGCCTGTTTCAGGCCATAAAGAGAACGCCGAAGACGACAAACCATCCCATCGGGAACAGAATACCCAGGAGGAGGCTGCATGTAAACCTCCTCACTCAATTCTCCATTGAGGAAAGCGTTCTGAACATCAAGCTGAGACACAGACCAGTGTCGAACAGAAGCGACAGCAAGAAGAGTGCGCACAATGGTCATATGAGCCACAGGGGCAAAGGTCCCATCATAGTCACGGCCGTGTTCCTGCTAAAAGCCACGAGCCACAAGACGCGCTTTATAGCGCTCAAGAGATCCATCAGAGCGGGTCTTAATTTTATAGACCCACTTGCACGCGATGGAACGAACACCGGGAGGGGGAGAGACAAGATCCCAGGTGCCAGTGCGCTCAAGCGCAGCAATCTCCTCAGCCATGGCAAACTGCCATTCGGGATGACGCTCAGCATCCCGATAAGAAGTCGGCTCGAGGGCAACAAAGAGACCGTACTGACTAGGAGAGTAACGATCAGGTGGACGACGAAGATGAGTCGCCGGAAGAGGAGAGGGAAGCTCGTCAGAAGAAGAAGACATATCAGAAGAAGAAGAAGAAGAAGGGACATCAGGAGGAGGATCCGGAACATGAGAGCGACGAGAATAATGGAAGGGAAAAGGAGACAACGGTGAGGTGGGTGGAGGATCAGGAGAAGAAGGAGGAGAACTAGGTGGGGAGGAGGACAACGGGGTCGAAGGTGAGACATCAGCAATAATAGGTCCCGAAGGAGGATCAATAGGAACATAGGGAGGTGTGTCAGGAAAAAGTAGAAAGGATATATCCTCCATCGGATAGGTCGAGGAGGTGGGGCGAGGATAGAAAGGACGCGTCTCATCAAATGTGACATCACGAGAAATGCGCATCCGACGACCAACGGGGTCCCAACACCGATAGCCCTTATGCTCATCACTGTATCCAAGAAAGACACACTCAACAGACTGAGCTGTCAGTTTGGTGCGTTCACGAGGGGCAAGAAGAACATAACAAACGCAACCAAACGAAAGAAGCGCCGAGTAATCAGGAGGATGACCAGAGAGGCGCTCTAGAGGAATACCACCCTGCAGAGCAGCAGAGGGTTGAATATTGACGAGATATGTGGCAGTGGAAACAGCCTCAGCCCAAAAGTGAGGCGGAAGAGAAGCGGCAATCATCAACGCATGAGTCGTCTCAAGAAGGTGACGATGCTTGCGCTCAGCCACACCATTCTGAGCATGAGCACCAGGACAAGAAAACTGAGCAAGAGTACCCTCCTCAGCAAGGAAAGCGCGCAGTGAATGAGAGATATACTCGCCAGCAGAATCTACACGAAACACACGAATAGGAGTGGAGAACTGGGTACGAACCATGGCAGCAAATTTCTTATAGATAGACAAGACCTCACTACGAGAAGACATGAAATATATCCAAGTGTGACGAGAAAAATCATCTATAAAGAGAACATAGTAGCGATGACCCCCTTTCGACGGGAAGGGAGCTGGACCCCAAACATCGGAGTGAACAAGATCAAAAGGACGCTCGGACACAGACTCACTGTGAGGATACGGTAGCTGAATCTGCTTACCAAGCCGACATCCCTGACAATCCAAAGAAGCGTTTCTAGAGACAGACCCCAAAACACCACGATGAACTAAAGACGAGAGTCAAGAACCACATAAATGTCCAAGACGATGATGCCACTGCTGAAAAGAGCTAGTAGCGACGGCTACAGATGCCGAGGAACTGGCGACGGTGGCATCAGAAGGAAGACAAAGCCAGTGAAGCTCCCAAAGGCCATCATGGCGGCAGGGGCCAGCACCAAGCATAGTGCCGGTGCGACGATCCTGAACGGAATAGGAATCAAAGTCGAGAGTGATGCTACAACGAGAGTCGATGATCTGACTACCAGAAAAGAGTTGCATGTTAAGTTGAGGAACATGCGCAACAGAAGGAACATGAAACGAGGAAGTACTAAGAATGCCTCGACTAATGACTGGGAGGGGGGTACCATCGGCAGTAAGAACACGAATAGGAGGGTCGACAGGTCGAACAGAATGCAACAAGGAAGAATCAGGAGTCATATGAAAAGAAGCTCCAGTATCAAGAAGCCATGGGGATGTACCTGGAGAAGGAGAAGGTGGTCGCTCAATCCCAGAAAACTCAGTCGCAGAACTAGCAGAACCTGTCGGTGAAGAATCCCAAGCATCAAGTAGGCATCAAAGGTGCGCTATCTCATGCGCAGAGAGGGGCACGACTGGAGAGGTCGAGGTACAATCAGGTGCCGACGAGGAACTGTCACCCACACACACAGAGGATGCCAAAGGTGGCAACGGAGAGCAACACGCCGATGAAGACAGAGTCGACGAAAGACGGTCACAACCGCCTGAAGAAGCCGCAAGAGTCGATGTCGAGCGGCGAGCCGACGTAGACGAGGTCGGCGAAGGACGGCCATAACAGCGGGAAGAGGCCGCGAAAGTCGATGTAGAGCGGCAAACCGACATACACGGTGTCGACGGACAAGCACCAAGGACTGAAGAAAGGCCCGAGTGCAAGACGGGAGCAGCGGAAGGTGTCATCGGGTGAGAGAAAGAAACGCCCGACAACAAGAAGAGCAAACGGTTATCTCTTTTTTTTTACTCTCTCCTTCTTTTTTTTCCTTCTTTTTTGCACTAGTGGAAATCCGTGGTCAACTCAGGAAACGATGGGATCGTGGCCGATCCAGCAGCAGCAGCGATAGGAACGGGTTATCCGATCGAACCCAGCAGCAGGAGGCGGGCGACCAACAGGGACGAGCAGGAGCGCTGGTAGCTGTAGCTGCTGATCCGGGCGAGCGCTGGTAGCTGCTGATCCAGGCGAAGCTGCTGATCCGGGCGGTGCTGATCCGAGCTGGTAGGGCCAGGGGCGGGGACGGCCTCCAGAAGACAACTGCTGATCCGGGGCGGACAAGATGCGGCGGCCGAACTGACCGATCAATCCAAGCGGGGTGGCCGGCCAATGGCGACCGATCGAAGCAGCAAGCAGCAGGGCGGGGAAAGCAATGACGCCAAGTCCAAGGAGAGATCGACCGCGCCAGCAGACGGTGCAGAGGACGCGCGGGCGACGAGGGCCAGATTAGGAACCAAACGGCGGGACGCTGGGACGACGAAGGCACGAGTTGCGGCGTGCGAGAACCCTAACCTGGGCACTGATACCATGTCATGAATATGCAACTTGTATTATCAGGGGGCCAAAGGCCACATATATAGTACATGTACAGAGCATAAATATGCAGAAAACCCCCTAACAGATGGGGAAAATACAATATACAATATACATCTAGTATCCCATTGAATGCTTGATTAGCTTTCCTATGGTAGATCATCTGTCCATAACGTATACGCGCGTGGCAGCGGTGTACGGGGACAGACGATCGAGCAGGTCGTACTCTCATCTTGTGTACCTCGTTGTCGACCTGATTGTTCCCGATTTGCGATCGGTCGATCATGGTGGGTAGGTGTACCGTCGATGCCCTACGCGGCCGACGCGCCAAATACTTGTGGAGACCGCAGTCATGCATTATTGTTGCACATATGGTACAGGTCGTGCAACGGTCTGCCATAAGTTCATGAGTACAGTCCGTCCTTCTGTGTGATAATTGAATCCAGGCGGTGCCGTTGCACACAGGACAGGAGGAGACCCTGGTTGCTCATTTGTGCACTATACTTAAACCTACTCAATCGCCTCGTGTCCTCTCGAGACAATAATATCGCATGGGCCTACACGTACCCAAGGCATCGGAGTACATACGTACTCCCTCCGTTTCTAAATATAAGATGTTTTAGCTATATGAAGTAAATGTATCTAAACATCTTTTAGGACGGATGTTCACTTAAATATACACATTAAAACATCTTATATTTATAAACAAAAAAAGTAGTATATATGCATGGTGCTCCTGTAGACCTCAGCGCACTCGTACGGACATGCATCGGTACTGTGTACCGCTGGTACCGTCACTTTGATTAGGCGAACTACATACATGCTGCAGGAGGACGAGCTTGCTATTATGCAGCACCTGGCCAAGAGGAGTTTAGACAGGGTCGCGCGCAGGGTTTAGAATGCAGAGACGGCTGGCAGGTGGCATTGGCACTATGCCATTCAACAAATTTAACCTTGTAACAATCTTTAGCATAAAGTAAATGTATTTCAAAATAATTATATAAAATAACCTTTTCGAGTAGCAGTGTTGTTCCAGTGGAGCTATCCTCATGCCACAGCGTGATAAAGGGGGATCCATGGGTTAGTAGAATAACGTTGAGAAGACGGGCTTCACACCTACTAGCATAGCTATGCTGCCCTCTTTAATAAACCGATCTAACAACGTGTCGTTCGGGACGCTCATCGGATCAGACTCTTAGTCCCACCTCGAAAGTTTGCAGGTTCACAAACCTGCATATACATCGGGATGTGAGGAGAATCCCTAACTCATCTCAACACTTCCCTAACCGCTTCCGCTTGAGCATGACCGTTCCGTTCTCTGCCCTTTGGCCTGTGGGTTTACACGAAAAAGACTTGGATCAGATACTGCAAATGGGCTCGATCAATATTTTTTTTTCACGGTATACCACGTAACGGCCACCGGTGGAAAAAAGGTCTTCAATCCCGGTTTGTAAAGCCCTTTAGTCCCGGTTGCTTACGAACCGGGACCAATGGTCCTCCACGTGGCACGGGATATGTGCTACGGCTGGAGGACCTTTGGTCCCGGTTCGTAATACAGACCGGGATTATAGGTCCATTCGGAATAAAATTGTATTTTCTGTTTCGGAATTTCTGTATTTTCTTTATTTCTCTATTTTTCTTTATTTCTCTAAAAAAATCTCATATCAAATTAGATACTTATGGCTCTCACTCCATATCTCATATCAAATTATAAGTACTTGTGGTCCTCACTTCCCGGTCGGTCACCCATCCTCACACTGCTCCACCCTTAGCACGCTTAACTTCTCCATTCCTTCACTACTAGCTTCCAAGACTGCGCTCGCGACTTCTTGATAATAGTATGGTGTCAATTCTATTAACCTATACACTTCGGTAATATGTAATATTACTTTTTTAAATTCCAAATTAATTCACAAAATAAGAAACAATGATTAAGAATAATAAGCACCAATGAATTTCAAATAATATTATGTATAATTTAATTATTAATTTTTAATAATTAAAATATTCAAAAAGGCCAAAATACTTGAAAAATCACAAATTCAAAAATTAATAGACTTTGTTAACCGAAACAAAGGGAGTACATTACTCATCCAACATGGCTCAAATGAAGTACATTTTCCAAGCAAGATCCAATATTTTTCCATACATAATCATCCACCTAATTATTAAGGTTAAGACGATCAACATGGCTATTGTAGCCCTTTACCTTCCAGAATCTCCTAGCTATCTCAAAGCCTAGGCGAGCGTCTAAAGCGGCATATAATAGTTGGTTGAAGCTCAATGGAACTTTTTCCCAACCAAAAATTAGTTCATCTTCTTCATCATCATCATCTTCTTCTTCTTCTTCTTCTTCTTCTTCTCCCTTCTTCTTGTACTTCTTCTCCTTCTTCTTCTTGTCCTTCTTCTTCTTGTTGTCCCTCTTCTTCTTCTCAAGATGTGTCCCAATAGTAGCATTGGCCAAATCATAGAGACTCGGCGTTTGCTTGCTAGTGGGGTTTGGGACAACTTGTTGAAGATCATACGCGGACGGAATAACAATTCCGTATGGCCTTAGCATGCGCAGATCGTTGTTGATAGCCGCACCACAAAACTTGATGGTGGTGTCCTTCAAGAAGTCCTTGAGTAGTTGCGGTACGCCATTGGCCTTACAAATTTGAAAGACCAATATCTCGGACGCCACCGAGAGTTGAAGGACGGCGGCACGCTGCGGGAGCTTGTGAGTGGTGAACTCACAATCCAAGCCCACACACTTGACCGGTGCGTCGTCGAGGAACCGGCGCTTGACGGCGCGGATCCACGTCTCCACCCTCGAAGCGCGGAGAGTCTCTGTGATGGTGAAGTTCATCTCTTCGATGACCACGTAGTAGATCCGAGACCGAGGCCAAAATTGCTCCTCCATTGTCGATGGAGAGAGAGCTCGCGGGCGCTGGCGGTATGGTGATGTGGGAGAGATGTTTTGGGGAAGAAGAAGGTTAATGGTGTGCTTAGATGATCAAATATGAGTGCTTTATATAGTGAGAGAGAGGGAAGATGAGCACGCCGGCGATGAGATGTGAATGCAGGCGAGTTTCAAGGTGCGCCGGTGCCGGTTCCCGATCAGCGCGCGCGACTACGAAGCGTCGTCGTAATGTCGATCGATATCGAAGCGTCGTCGATCGATAACTGGCGCGAAGTGGGCGGTTCGTTTGAACGGGTCATTGGTCCCGGCTCGTGCCACGAGCCGGGACTAAAGGACCAGGGGGCATTAGTCCCGGCTGTTAGATGAAACCGGGACTGAAGGGCCCTTTTGAACCGGGACTAATGCCCCCTGGCCCACATTTTCAAATGAACCGGGACTGATGGACCCTTTAGCCGCGGATCGAATTTGGTTCGGGACAAATGGAACGAATGGAAGCCCTTTTTCCATTGGTGGGCTAACAGCGGCCTCCACTCAGGACGGTGCACACGTACACATGTGTGTCGGTGCATTGAACACGATATTTCCTTGTCTTTATTCTGCCCCGTCCTTTGCTTAAAGCCATCAAGTACTAATCTACAGTTAGATCAGTTCTAAAGATTCAGAGAGGCAACTATGAATAGCAAAGGGGACAGAGTGTTTGCTTAAGGTGGACATGTCAGCTCGGCTCAGGTTTATATACAAGTGCATGCTGCTGCTTCTACGGGATCTTATTCCCCCACTTGAAGTGCAAGTATGTACACATATGTGCGTCAATGTGCGTATACATGATTAGACGCATAAAGTACAGTTTGTGAGGCGCACCTTGTAAGTATTTCTATTCGGCGTACAATATAAGAGGCGCACATGGCATGTGATAGTGCCTCACTTTTCAGCCAGTCGACGCATGACTATACCATGATCTGCATTGTCTTCGCTCCTCAATTATGTATGCATCGTTTCAGAATGATTGCTGGATGAACCAAATTCGAGGCCTGGTATACAGGGGAAGCTACAGGGGTGGGGTATAGTGGAGTGTCAACCTTTCAGTGATATGTGCGCTTTATCAGCGGCTGGTCACTGGCCAGACCAATATCGCAACTAATTTCTCTGAATTTTAGGAAACTAAACTTCAGTTTGGTGCAGCAAGGAAGAAAGAGCAACTGCTAGCCGGAACTTCAGTTTGATTTTTTTTCTCTTATATTCTGCCTCCGTCCTTTGCACTACACTACATTCTGCAGGTTACTATAGTGTACTGTCATATGCTCAGGATTCAAAGAGGCAACTATCAGTGGTGAGGACAAAGTGTTTGCTTAAAGTGGACATGTCAGCTCAGCTTCGGTGTATACGCAAGTGCACGCAGTTTCCTCTACGGAATCGGCTGCTTTTTAATCCTCCCGCTTGGAGAGCAGGTATGTACGAGTATATGGAATGCGTAGACATAATTAGACGCAGAAAGTACAGCTTGTGAGGCGCACCTTGGTATTTCTGTTCAGTGTACTATAGAAGAGGCGCACATTGCATGTGATGTTGCTTGACTTTTTGTGCTTGTTGACGCATGACTATACCATGATTTGCATTGTCTTCGTTCCTCAACTATACATGCATCATTTCAGAATGATTGACCGAAGAACCCAAAATCCCAGGCCCGGTATTCAGGGAAAGCTACAAGGATGGAGCATACTGGAGTGTCAAAGTGTGGTGATATGTGCGCTTTATCAGCGGCTGGTCAGCCTAATATCACAAGTAAGAGCATCTTCACTCGCCTCGTAAAGGCCCCCCAAACGCCATTTAGGGATGTTGGCGCAGAAAATCCCGCCCAGCCGTGTTCTCCATATCAGATTTTTATTCGGTATAGCGTTTTTCTTCATCCTGTGCACCCAATCCAAACCCTGTCCACGGGGCGAGGGGGAGGGGGGGGGGGGGGGGGGGGGGGGAGGACGCCGAGCGTCGCCGTCACGAGCGTGTGACGGAGGAGAGCCGTCGCTGCCACGAGATAGTTTCCCGCCCACCATATCGGTTTGATGACGGCACTGGACCGTCCAACGCTCCATCACCACCATCGGGTGCATCGGGAGCCGCCGCCGCCGGCGAGGACTCTGAGGAAGACGCCCAATACCGAAATTAGCCCCCCCCCCCCCAAAATGGCCTAAAATTGCCTAAGGAAGAGCAATTAAGTGCTCCCGGGAGACGTAAGTTTGTTCCTTTTTGAAGTGCTTACGATTAGACGGAGGAACTAGCAGTTCATATTTTGTGACGATGTCATGCATGCACCCTGATAACGGCAGAAACAAAATCCACAGACCAGTTTAGTTAAATTGTACGTCCAGTCGAGCCCCAGCAAAAGGAACTGGCATGCACGCACAAGCACAAGCCCGCTAGCTAGCGTCGGGTCGAGCAGTTGGCCATCCGACGCTACGCCTCACGTCTTATTTTTTTCCGTCTTGCTTCGGTTCCCCGGTCGACATCCTGCTCCATGCGTCTTCCGATCCACTGAAGAAGGAAAAGAAAGAAATAGCTAGCTTTTGCGATATAAAGTGGAGCCTACAGAGAACACAAAAGCTGCTGGCCCGGAAAGTGTAGTGAATAGATTCTGGTTGTATGATTCACCACACCAGCACGCAGAGTAGTACTCCCTCCGTTTTAAAATATACCTTGACACTTTTTAGTGTGCATCACACTAAAAGAGGTCTAAATACATTTTCTTTACAAAGCTAAAACATCTTATATTTTAAAACAGAGGGAGTACGATCTACTACCACGTACCACCCGTTATATGTTGATTCAAATTATAAAAATAAAAGCTACCTCTGATGAGCGAAGAGAGGTCCGTCACCGGGAGGATTGGGCCGAGAGGAGAGGAGTCTGAAGTTGGGCCACTCCGTGCCCGACAGCCTATGAGGGATGCAGGGGCGACAGGCCCTCGCGGCATGGATCGTTACTGCCACCTATTTATACTCCTTGTAAGCAGTCGGTTAGGGTTAATCGCATCATAAGATAACTCACGACGTTTTGTAAATACTTCTGATATAGTAAAGTTTTGCTGGCTGGCGTTCGTGGTTTTTACCTCTCTTTATTAAAGAGGGTTTGCCACATTAAAATCTTATATCTTTGTGCTGTGATTTTTTTTTCATGCTTTATTATTGTCTATGGCGTTTTATAATACCACCAACATTTGTCTGCTCGGGCCCGGCGGCCGGAGTGCAACGGCGACGCGCGTCCGTGCCACCGTCGGTGCGGCCACAACACGAACGAAACGAGGACCTAGCTAGCGTGAGGCACTGCGGTAATAGTACTTGTGTCACTATTATACTGTGTTGAGTGTCGTCCTGGCCTGCAGATCGAATGCGCGCGGCATCAGTCCACGCTCTGCTCTGCCTGCAGTTTACGGCTCCCCATGCATCTGACAGAGTACGTCCACCCAGATCAATTTTGTTAACCGATCGATCTCAAAGCCGGCCAGAAGAACTTGGACTAACAGTATCGAGGTGATTTAACAAAGCCTTGGTGCTCATGGCGTCACCGTGATTAACATTATAGATAGATGGCGCGCTTAATTAGAAGGCCGACCTTTTCCGCGCACACGCTACGCAACGTCTCGCAGACGACGGGCGCCGGTTTCGATGCGCCAACATGCATCCATCGACAGTTCGACAAGGAGGACGGTCTGTATCGGCGGTCAGAAACAGTACTGCCCCGCATCGGTAATTAGTGCGTTCGGCAGATGACGAGGCCCCACTTGCCAGAACGTCAGTAATAACGGTCGTCGGTCAAAGTGGGAAAGCGATTATCAAGCAATCATTGCTTGCGGTCATGGTGCTTGCAGCAGGAAATGAGCACGCGCGTGTACAAGTACTGCACTATGCGTACTACCGCAGTTGATTAACTTTTCTCTCGTAACAGTCCCAAGCTAGCCAAGCCCGGTAGGTCAGATGTCCAAATTCCCAAACGTATACGCCGGTGACACCGGTCTTGTGTAGTATATATGGGGGCACGCCGTATTAAACTCGAAGCAGTGCTTGGAGTTAATTTTAAAAAACCACCATATTACCACGTGAAGTTTGAAAAACTATCAATTTTTTTCTAAATCATAAAAATTCACCACTACTGCGTCGTTGCTTGCAATGTGTACTGATTGCATTGCGCGGCTAAGGGAGTATTTTTTGGGGTTTTATTTTTAAAGCATTCCATTTTCAAATTTAAATGTTTTAAAAAATTTAGAAATACATTCGTGTGTGTGTATAGGCAATGTTGTACTACTCTATGAGCTTGTAAACATTAATCATGGTTCATGGACAAGAAAATTTCAACTTGTCATTTTTATATGCCTATAAAGTACAACATAATTTGTTCTAAATATTTACACACTACAGCATTCTCTGTATCTTGATATTTTTTCCAATATTTTAAATTGCGAAGGTTCAAGGCCTCCCATGAGCTCGGGCTCCAAAAGACCACGCCCGGCAGGTCGTACTCTCTCTGATCTCGTCGGTCTACTTCGTTTACGAGCTGATTGTTCCGGACACGATCATCGACCGGAGTAGGTGCACAGCCGATGCCTTGAAGAAGTCGTACCTGTTCGTGCAACGGTCTGCCTTAAGTTCACGGGCTCCTGTGTGATCATTGATCCGGCAGGTCACAGGTGCCGTTGCACACGGTATAGGGGGTGCCGACTCGTATTTGTTTCGGATCGGAAGACTAGTTATTTAGAGCTGATCAATATTGTGCGTGTGTCCTCTAGTGATAAATATTGCACGCACCCAATGCATCGCACTACGAACGTATATGAATGTTGGGAAAAGATACCCTTCGGCGCCGCACGAAAACGTTCCCGTGCGGCGGCTTGGAGATTCGCGTCACGTGTATAAGGGGAGAGGAGCATGTCACCACCGCTTGCACGTTCACATCTTATCCCTTTAATCTCCCTGCGGCTTATCCACTCGTGAGCTCTCTCCACCACACAATCTCTCTCCCTCTCTCTATGAAGACCACAGCCACCGGAGAAAGGAGATGAGAGGAGGCCGGCCACCACCGACCGTAGCAGGTGAGGCCGTCGCCACCACGCAGGCAGGCGTCAGCTCCGGAGGCCGCCGTCACAGCGCAAGAAGGCATCGGCTTCCAGAGGCGGCTGCCGCCACCGTGTGGAGGAGGCATCAGCTCGGGAGGCCGCCGTCGCCACCGTGTGGAGAAAGCATCAGCTCGAGGAGGCTACCGCCACCGTGTGGAGAAAGCATCAGCTCGAGGAGGCTACCGCCGGCGAGGGCACCGCCACGGGATAGACCACCGTCGACCACAGCTTTGGAGACCGCCGCGCGAGCATGCACCAGTGCTGGAGGCCGCCGCCGCCGAGCGCACCGGTCAAGAATCAGGAGGCTGCTGCCGAGCGCACCGCAGCGTGGAAGGACACCGCCGCCCGGTCAAGCACCTGCTTAGGAGCACACTCTTCCATAGCGATACAAACAAAATCGTGCTGTTGGGGAAATCCTAATTAGTCTGGCAATTAGGCCCCAATTAATTCGGCAATTAGGCCCAATCAATCCGGCAATTAGACTCAATTAATCTGGCAAAGTATCGGACAAAAATGGCAACGATTAATCTGGCAAATGTGCCTAATTAACAGGGCAGTTAATTACTAATTAATTTGGTAATTAGCTGTAACAATTCAGACTGTTAATAAAACCTAATTAACATGTCAGCCATTAATCTGGCAGTTAGTAACCGTGAACCTGTTAAGTACTATTATTTAATAGGGTAATTAGTAATCTTGCAATTAGAAGTACTCCCTCCGTCCTGGTGTATAGGTCTTGCGCGTACTCCTAAGTTGTTATTTTGAGCAACGTAATACAAGTCATATATTACAAAATATATATCACTGGAAACTTCAAATATTGTACTTTCTAATGGTATAATTTTTATATTTTAAAATTTTGATTATATTTGTTAAAATGGCAACCTAGAGATACGCGCGGGACTTATACACCGGGACCGGAGGGAGTAATTAAACTGATAATTTTGAAACACCACGGGTAAAAGAAACTTGCCTGTCGTCGGAACATGTGGGTGAGAAGACTTATCTGCTGATACTTTTTTAGTACTGACACACGCAGATACAGCGGACAGTGTGCTGACACAGTGGGCTATTTTCGTATGCAATACTGCGCTGTTGGGCCGCCGCACGGAAGGGCTTCTATGCGGCGCCGCCGCGTAGCCGTGTTTGATACTCCCTCTGACTAATCCTTCGACCCAAATTACTCTTTGTTAATACGGATGTATCTATCACTAAAATATGTTTAGATATATCTATATTAGCGAAGAGTATTATGGATCGGAGGGAGTATTATCTTTTACAAATACGGATGTATCTAAACATATTTTATTGATAGATATGAATATTATGAAATCCCTGATATTTTGTGTTATATTGATCTGACCTGGGTGGGGGTATATATAGGAGTACAAGGGGGTAGGTAGAGACTTGGAGTATAAGGCAAGAAACCTAGTGTCCTAGTCTAATCTAACCAGTACATGTAGTCTAACATTCCCCTTCAGTCGTAGCGGGAGTGAAGCGGACGATTGCGACTGGATTTGAAGTCATGTGTTTCCGTCGTCTCCTCCTCCTTTGTCATCATCAACTGCGTCTCTGATCGGTTGGCAACTCTGGTGCCTTCCCGGTCTCTCCTCTCTTCCCTCCCGCAGTCACAGCGGGAGTGTCGTGGGCGCAAGTGACAACGCGGATGCTGTTGACTGGAGTGCTTGAGTTGCTGCAGACGTTGTTCTTGATGTCGATGTCGAGGTAGCCGATCATGATGTATCCGTGGTCGAGGTTGTCGTGGTCGTTGTAGCCGTAGAGCCGGAGGCGCAAAAAATTGCACATTTTAGGCGATGCGGCAAGTGTTCTGCGGCGGCGGCAGGGTTACTGCAGCGGCGGCAGGGGTTCTGCGGCGGCGGCGTGGTTTTAGGCGGCGACGGCAGGTATTCTGCGGCGGCGGCGGGTTTTTAGGCGGCGGCGGCAGCGGTTCTGCAGCGGCGGCGGGTCTTGTTGTAGGCGGCGGCGGTGATCGAAGATCACGGCGGCGGCGGGTCTTGTCGTAGGCGGCGGCGGCGATCGAAGATCACGGCGGCGGCGATCAAAGATCACGGCGGCGGCGAGGTTTTTGTCAGCGGCAGCGGAAGACCACGTAGATGTAGACCTTGGCGATGTTTGTATTGGTGATGTAGAGCTCGACGAAGATTTGATGTACCTTGATGTAGTCGTACAGCTTGATATTGAAGTTCAGATCCATGTAGTCCGGCTTAATGCAGTGCAGATCTTGATGTTGGTATGCAGCTCGATGATGTCTGCGTGGCCCTCCCGGTGTTCGAGCGGCATGCTGGTTCGGTGAAGGCGTCGATGCGCGGCGGCCATGTCGCCCCCGCGTGGGCAGCTGATGACTGATCGCCTGGACGTCGCGCGTTAAGAGCGCATGGCCTGTACGGGTGCATGCACATGCGCATATGTTGTAGCTGATGGAAATTAACCTTGACATGGCCTGCTGATCGCGATGTGATACACATGCATGCGTGTGCCTTCCCGGCGGCGTGGCCTTGTCTGCGCGTGTGTAGTGGGGCAGATCGAATCTTGGCGTCGAGGTGTATGCGCTTCCGACGTGGATCGTAGCCGCCGGAGCAAAACACTGATTTGACCGGAGAATTTGGAGTGGTTCTAATGTAGGGATTTATTGGCTAATTCGGATCTGATCTAAGAATTGGGGATTAAAGAATTTCGAAATTGGATCTAATCTAATCTAAAGAACCGATCCGAGATCGGGTGCCGCGCCCCCGGGAAGAGATCTCCCCGGGGGCGGCGCGATGCGGAAGTGATTTAGGAACCTAGGATCGGCGTTGTGAAACTAATCGCTCTGATACCATGTGAATATTATGAATCCCTAATATTTTGTGTTATATTGATCTAACCTGGGTGGAGGTATATATAGGAGTACAAGGGGGTAGGTAGATACTTGGAGTATAAGGCAAGAAACCTAGAGTGCTAGTCTAATCTAACCAATACATGTAGTCTAACAATAGATACATCCGTATTTACGAAAGATAATATAGATTGGAGGGAGTACTTCTACTAGTGGAATGCCCGTGCGTTGCTACGGGCTTTTAAATTTTTTCGCTACATCTATTGTCTTTGCAATGATATACAAGGTTCTATTCAGAGGTAAAACTTGTAAAAAATCTAATTTAATCAGAGGTAAAAGGATCGTATGAGATCGCTTTCACTTAAATCAACTACTCAAAAAAATCTAAACATGATAATGTCCCCGGCCGGCAACCCCCTTCAATCCCGACGAAACCAGTACCATGAAGCTTGACACGGACAGAACTATTTTGAAACATGTTTTTTTTAAAATTAACTAATGTGTGTTTCCCTTACTAAAATGATGTTATTTTCCGGCAAAATGATTAAACTTTGTTATTATTGACTGCAAAAGATAACAAAAACACAACTTTCTCACATTTTCAAATTAAAACATGTTTGGTTTCTAGCTATCTAAATGAGGTTTTGATTAGCAAGACACGTATATTGTGCTAGACTACCAGGAGAGAGCTTTTCTTCGGTAAACAAAATAATGATTAATAATTGATAAGACGTCTACAAGATAGAAGTGCATCTGCTTTATCAATACCAGATCCACAAAGCCCGGACAGTACAAAGAAACATGGTACTATACTTTTGAATGCATTCTTGCTGTCAGGAATCGGAGTTTGGACGATGCCTAACATTTTGAGCTTACTGAGAAATGCATGAACACCTTCTTGTTAGCCTCCTTGTGATCCAGTGGCTGTTATACATGAGAACTCACAGTAGCCTCGATCTTAACCCACGCGGAATATCGAATACGATAGGATGAAGCGATCTTGCGGCAGCGCTGCCGCTATGCCATCGTGAAGGCTTTGTGATGGTCTGCGCGTCGTTGCCGTGCACGCCGCACGCTTCCTAGCCGGAGTTGGGCGCCGCCCGTCCATGGAGGATCAGGTGACGGCGGTGGTGGGATCCCTCGGCGAGGCCGGATGGCGGGGGATACATCGATTAATTGGGCCTGCTTCCACCAGTGCTGCCCGCCACCGAAGTCTCCATAGCTCATGTACGGCCACTCCCCCAGTTCGTGACAGGTCTCTCCACCATTTGGCCGCTCCGGCGCTCCCGGCAGTACGCCCACGCGGAGTGTTCGTTGAGCCAGCTCCCGCCGAGTGTCTTCGTGATCGCCTGCTCCCCCAACGTGTCGACAGCCTTACCAAATCAACATCAATACTGAATACTCAAGCTATCCCACAATAATTTAGCTCGTGTAGATGCTACTGAGTCTCTTTTGCTGGGACAGTCAAACCTTCAGGGCCTTGAAAACAAACTTATTGAATATAATAGCTGGCACATGGATGCGAGTCAAACAAATAGGCAATTTCTAAGGCACGGATATGCATTGCACGAAGATTTCTCTGAATCCAGGAACAACAAACAAATAAGGCAGGTCTAGAATTCTTATCATACACAAAATTATATAAATCGTCTAGTATAGTTCTTGAATGAATTTTCCAGTGCTCCAAAATTCACCACCATGAACAATAAATTAGCTCCAATATAGATAGATTACTAAAAAACAACTAAATCTTTAGATTTCGGTAGTTCAATTTCAGGTGCTCCAATAGTTTCCCTACAGATCGACTACGGGCCAGTCTCGACCTAGCCTTGCAGCACCAACAAGATCCATCACGGCTGAAACTACTTGTGCTGAAACAAACAGTCATCTGCTTCGTGCTCCATTATAACTTGGTTATGTTTTCCACAGGATCTGGCGTGATCAGGAGAATAAAACAGTAGTCAAACAAATCTGCAGTGCAGGCCGCATGATTGATCGCCCAGCGAGCACAACGAGCTCCAACGCGACCACATCAGGCGCCCAGTGACCGGAGATAACTCCACCGAGGCCAGATCTTGGATCCTTGGCACCGGAGCGAGCATCAGGCGTGCAAGCTCCATGGCAAGCAGCCCGACATTGTTCAGCTCCGTAGCGACCTCCCACTCATCTCTGCGCCTGGCCCCATGGTCGCGTCCTCGCACGTGATGCTCCTGGTCTCTTTAGGTGCCGAGCTCCGGGACGCCCCGACACCGCACCGGTGCTTGTCGCCCTCGTTCTTGTCCTCCTAGTGCCGGCCGGCGCCTAAACGGCAACCTCGCCGACTTCCGCCTCGACCTGGACGACCCCGCTATGCCGCCGACCACCACGCCCAGCTTTGGCACCCACGTTTGCAACTCCACCGCACCAACGCTCTGCCTAATCTCCTGTCAGTTGCTGCTCGACTGCCATGCTCCAGCGATGGCGCCCGACCTCATATCCTGCCGCCTGCCAGACACGTGCGCAACCGAGATGGAAGCCAGCGTTAGAAGCTAGGACGAGGAGGAACTGTGGCGGGCTCACGGGGGAGGATCCGCGCCCGTAGGCGCCGTTGACCACGAGGCGTGCTGCTAGGACGGGGGGCGGCGGCGGGAGGACAGAGAGGGGATGCGGGAGCGGATAGGATGTGTTGAGAAGAACGACCGGACGGGTTTTTTGACGGACGGAGCCGGGTTTTTTGACGTACGAAAAAATATTCGGTTATTTTACCTACCACACCATCACGTCCTCAAGCCGTATTATTAGTATATATATATAGCACAATACCCGTGCGTTGCCACGGAGTCTCATGTTAATCATGTGCTCAAATTTAAGTAATGCAGTTATAGGTATAATATGAAAAAGTTTAGCAACTGAAGAGTACCAAAAGTGATAAGAAAATAAATAATTTCATTTCTACTATGAACCATGCAGACTAAAAATAAGAACATCAATCTTTGTTGGGACACAGTGATACTTTATCTTCAAATCGCTAGAAAATTGTAGCACATCAGATCATTACTATCTCTTGATTTACAAAGCATTTTATCTCTGTCTCCTTGGTCATTAATAAAAAATAGATAAATAGTTCTCCACAAACTACACGCAAAAGCTTCAATTTCCAAAAAAAAAAAGTAAATGACGCCACAAGTATAAATTTTCTTTAATCCAATGGACCAAAGAAAAATCTTGCACCAACGCAGTTTTGCATCCAGTAGTTTGAATATATAACCAAGCTAGTAAATTTATACTTCTAATTTTGAAAAAACATATGAATAGCTCCTGTGGAACTTTAGTCAGATTCTTTAAAACCTACTGATTTTAAGGATGACATGAGCATAATATTCAGAATATTTTTTCTAGCACATCCAACCAAATTTTGATGCACAGACCATGACCATGTTTATATTACACTGTAAACTCAATTTTTTGAAACAATCTACCTCACTTCTTCCAAGCCACATCTTTGAAACTCCTCAGGCACGCACAAACACGCAGCACCACACTATGCAACCAACACAGAAATTCTCTCGCTTTCTGCGTTAGAACCTACAGCAGCATCATGACATGGCCATGCAGCAAGAGTTGTTGTCCTCGTCTCCCCTGGCTCAGTGTCAAGTTAGGCCACTAAGTTCCTGATTGTTCGTCGCGGTCGCAAAGATGCAATGCATGCTGACTTGCTGAGCTTCACGACATTGAACCTAGCTCTTGCCTGCACTGCATCCTCTCAGATAAACTACGGCTGAGCCAGACCGCTGGCTGAACTACAGTATCACCGGTTTCTGCTTCCCTCCGACCGAGAGGACCCACACTATGACACTAACAGGGCATGCCTCTCAAAACCTGGCCTCCAAGCCCTAGTTCTTGCCGTTGCAATCCTCCACGAAGGGCTCCAAAAGGCACTGGTTAGTCAGTAAGCTCGGATGCATGCAGTCTCATCGAGACTCGTCATCTGGGCTTGTGTCATTCCACTACATCGATGTATAGTGTGTGCGTTCATCTCAGCATGGATTTGGTCAGCATGATGATAGTTACTCTAGAAAATAGCTGCATATCATACCAGTGAGGGATTCAGTTTAGAGAGCTAGCAAACACCAGACATGATACATTCAGTCAATGGAGACGTACAGATGTGAAATCAGACAAAACAAGAACAAGCGAACTGAAGGAAAGGTTTGAGCACCCCAGCCTCCCCCTTCCGATTCCCCAAGCCAGAAGACCCCAGTAGCCACCCGGAAGCTTTGCTGGACCATGGAGGAAGAAGGGGCCGGTGGAGGAGGGGGTGTGCAAGAGTTCCGGTGCTGCAGGGGTTCCATGGAGGTCGCCGGGGGGCAAGGTGGCCGAAAGCTTTGCTGGACCATGGAGGAAGAAGGGGCCGGTGGAGGAGGGGGTCTGCAAGAGTTCCGGTGCTGCAGGGGTTCCATGGAGGTCGCCGGGGGGCAAGGTGGAGCCGTGGAGGTCTAGGCGGCGGCTGCTGAGTCGATGGAGGATGACACGTGGGGGAAGGACCCAGCCGTAGCGCGCCCGGAGGCCTGGGTGCGCGCGGGGGCGGGGCAGAGTGCGGCAGAGCCCTGGGCGGCGCACGGATGTTCCTCCTGGTCACGTTTGTCGCTGGTTTTTAACTCATCGCTGGTTTATTTGACGTACGATAATGGTTTTTTTAACGTACCAACTGGTTTTCTTACCTACCACGGTTTTTAAACCATCACGTCCTCAAGCCGTATTATTAGTAGAGATAGATCTGACCGCACGAATATGGCTGTGTACCCTGTGACTCTATCAGTAGTAGCAGTGCTGATTTTTTAAGTAGGAGAACTTCACGCTGAAATGCAATTTGGCTCAAGGATGCAGACAAATCTATTGTTTAAAATATATTTCAATACATCAAAAAAATTGAGAATAAAATATCCGTACATACGTGTGAACATTCTATGTTCGCAAATAGGTTTTAGAGAAATATATAGTTTTTATGTCCCACATAAAAAAGACAAATTTTGATGCTCCGATATAACTACTCACGAAACATTTATTTGTATTTTTTAACGGGCCACATGAAATGTTCTTTCTAACCGAAAACTTGTGAGCGGACTGCTCGGATATACACACGAAATTTTCTTTCGAGTTCTTCTAACATTCTGAATTTGACTTTTTATGCATTCTCTAATCAACCTGTGGAGACTGACGACCATAATTTTTCATAATAAAATCATCATATTAAAGAAATGATTATGAAAACCTGCAACAGCCTAGGGCTCTTTTGCGGCTACAGATAGTGCATGAAACACTAATTCTTTTAAAATAAACTTGATGAGTACGCTCATACTCACCTTTTCCTTTGAGCTGCATGCTTAGATTGTGAAACCGTCAACGAAGAGGCTAACGAGAGAGCAGAAGGCTTCGATGATGTGTGCCACGAGGAGCCAGATATCTACGGAGAAGTTGAAGGCGTTGACTATGTAATCGACTACGGGCTTGACGTGATCTGGGACGAGGTTGAACAATAGATGAGTAGCTTAAGTTAGTCAAGCATCACCAAACACTATAGAATAAAGCTGCTTGAGTAGTCATGGTTTTAAGTTTACTTCTTCCAGTTGTATTTAAGTTGTTTAATGTCGAACTAGAGTTACTGACTTTTCCTCTTTGGACTAAAGAGAATTACAGTCTATTGTAAATTTGTGCCTTGTAATAATAAGTGCTTGAATAAAGAATCGCAATGTTTCTGTTGTGCCACTGTGAAAGATATACTCTCTCCATTTTTTATTAACCCTGCGTTCTGGATTTAGTCAAAATAAAATTTTATAAAGTTTGGCCAAATACAAAGCAAAAAAATATAAAAATTTGTACTACCAAATTTGTATAATATGAAAGTACAGTTCGTTGTGATTCTTGTAATACTGATAGTATATTTTAAATATTGATATTTTTTACATATTTAGTCAAAGTTGACATAGTTTAATTTTGACTAAATCAAGAACGCGGGGTAAATAAAAACAGAAAGAGTAATATTTATGAATTGATACTTAATAAATGTTATATCAACGACTTACACACTATAACATGCAGTAGTATAGTGTGTCACCGCAATCGTACTCCACCGACAATGTATCCTATGCACCAAACAAATATGTGCACGTGCTGCACCACCGGCTACTTATGGGCCGTTGAATGGAGAAGCAGGAAGGGACCAGATCCACCTACAAGCTGGCACAGTACTACAGTGTTGACCGTACTCCACCATCGGCAAGCCAAGTGATGGACCGTTCGAGCTACTTAGGTAGCTTGTGCTGATGTACCTCAATGACCACGGCGTGCCCGAACCTAACAAACCACCAGCGTTGTCCACTCAGCACCGTTTATGTATACTAAATAAATGCCCGCGCGTTGCTGCAATTTTTTTAATAAAATATACAATATACTACAAGAAAATAAGTATATAAAACCACTAATTTTCCTTGCCATATTTTTTCTTCCCTAATTTGTTTCTCTCAACCGTATGCACTATTTTCTATTCGATTCTCTTTAATTAGGAAAGTTGCATATTTGTCTGTATCAAAATTTGTGCAACATCTTTGCTTCTAGCTCCATATATCATATCTTAACCTGGTATCAATTTCTGTGGGCTTTTAAATGACAAATTCAGATGACAGTGTATTTCCTTGTGTACCTATCCAAATTCAGTTTCAATTTAGCAACATCTGGTAGTATGCACGCGACAGCAACCAGTAGCAAGAAGCAATTAGATCAGCGAAGCACATAGAAAAAAGCACGTCCTCCTTTATTTTAGACTAATCGTGTTCTCACTTCTATGTTCGCGTGCTCACCCCAATTAGATCAGCGAAGCAATCGAAGCACACCGGGAGCCGCTGCGTGCTCAACCCCAAGTCCCCAATGCGTCCATGTTCGCGTCGCACTGGACTGGGTGCCAGGGAGTTGGGGGCGCGCGTGCTCACCCCGGTTTGCTCCGCAGCAGCAAACGACCAGGAGTCGCAGGGCCGACCAAGAGGCAGGCGAGCGGGACCAGGAGGCAGGCCACCGGCCAGTCAAATTGAGATCTGTGACGGCCGACGAAGTTGAGGCCTGGTGACAAGGTTTATCCCCGGCAATGCCTATGTTGAAGGGCTTTCGATCTAGGGAGCGCATTGGGGACCTGGCGAACTCGACGGCGATCAGACGAAAGCAGAAGAACACGGGAGTTTACCTAGGTTCGGCCCCCTTGGTAGGGTAAAGGCCTACGTCCTGCTTGTCTGACTTTGTATTGATGGGGTGGCTTTGATGAAGGTGTTTCAATGGTGGCGTAGATTGGATCTTGCCGAACCAGAGAGCTCTGAGTTATCGAGCGCTCCGGCGTGAGGTGGGTGGAAAAGTGTCTAACCCCTCGAGACCTCCCTCCCAGCCTTTTATATGCGAAGGCTGGGTCTCGGGATTGTTCTCTAAGTTGATTACAAGTCGGATCAGTTAGAATAAACCCTAAACGAGTCCTATTCGACTAAGTCTCCCTCTTCGAGTCTCTATCTTGTGTGCCAAGTTACGTCCCTGGGCCGTGCCAGGCCGTCATCTTCATGGTCTTTGAGATCCCTTCGACGGTATCCTTCCTGGACCGAAAAAACAGGTAGGCAAAAGTCGAGGGCCCATCTGTCATTCCTTCGTCAGTAGCCCCCGAGTGCCTGGGATAGTCGAAGACTATGGCAGGGACTCTAACTCGAGCCTCCCTTTCATCGCCCGAGACTATTTTCGCCCTTCCTGAAAAAGCATAGCAACATAGCAAGTACGCAAATGATGTATCCGGCAGACGCGATCAATTCGAGCAATGGTCATGCTGAGCCTCGAAAAAGTGTTTAGCTTGGTTTGCAGGGGATGCGCATAACCGGCCTGAGACTCACGCTGGGTCCCAGTTAATTGCATAGCCGCAAAGACATTCGGTTAGCTTACTCAGATTCGAGTCCCCCGACTCGAACCCGCATGGACTGGCGCTATCCCGACCTGAGCCGCGTTGGACTTACCAGGTCGAAGCCCAGTTCATTGTGAGGCACCCGATGCCTCCATCGGTGCAACTTCATACCGTAGGTATGAAAAATTTCTCGTCAGAGCGCGCTTGATACGAATACCGGGCCATCTGGTGTTGCAAACCGTGGACTTACCTTCGTATTTGACATACGGCATCCGAACTGGTATGTTGCCACCAAAATTTGGGTATTTTGAGTGTTGATAGTCCGAAACAGAGATTCGAGGGACCGGGGCCCAAACTCGAATAAAGCAGAAGCGTTGCTGGCTCAAAAGAGACGATTCGAGGGACTGAAGCCCAGGCTCGAATAATTTGAAGGCACTGCTGGCCCGAAGAAGATAATTCGAGGAACCGAAGCCCAGCCTCGAATAACTTGAAGGCACTGCTGGCCCGAAGAAGACAATTCGAGGGACCGAAGCCCAGCCTCGAATAACTTGAAGGCACCGCTGGCCCAAAGAAGACAATTCGAGGGACCGAAGCCCAGCCTCGAATAACTTGAAGGCACTGCTGGCCCGAAGAAGACAATTCAAGGAAGCGAAGCCCACTAAAAATATCATGTGAAAAACAAAATCGTCCAGAGAACATGGCGCATGATCGGGCAGTGCAAAGAGAGCACGAAAACTTCGAAGAAAACTCAACAGCAAAAAGTGTTCTGTTCGCTAGACGCACATACCTCTGAAATTTTAAGGAACCCTCATCAACCTCGTCCTTTGGGTCGAATAGGATCAGCTTTTCCTGAGAGCCACGTCAGTGCTGACGCCAGATTTCCTCGAGTTGTCACGCCATCCTCTGTTGGGATGGCCTGACTCTGACAAGACTAGACGCGTGGTGGGCCCAGCGGCCGCACGTTCCGGCTGTTGACCGTGTTTGACCGCACGTCCCGCGTGTGGGTAAAAAAGTCCGCATGGTTTCCTTGATTACCGTGCGTAGTGGAGGCCTTGGCTCCCGTGGTGTTGACGCGTGGACGGCCCAGATCAACTGTAATTTCCAGAATTAAGGATAAAACGGCAGCGGAGGGGTAACAACTCACCCTACTCCGCCACCACCGTCTTCCTTCTTGCGCTCTGCAGCAGTTGCTTCCTCCGCCTGCACCCATTTCTACAGCCTTTGCTGCGCGCCGAGCCCATGGGTAAGAGGGGTTCCTCCGCAACCGGCGCCGCTGCCGGCGCCGCCGCCAAGAAGGCCAAGACTGGGGACGCTGATGCCTCCGTCGTCGGCCGTTGGGTTCAGACCAAGGCTGGGGACAAGGAGCTATCCCAGGCCGAGAAGATGGGCCTTCTGAAGAACACGCCGGCGGAATCGCTCGCCGCCGGCCCTGAGATCGTTCCCCGGCCTCCTCCTGGATTCCGGGTACTCTTCATCGCCTTTCTGTTGTGGGGTTTGTCTCTTCCCCCGCATCCTTTCCTCCGCAGCCTCCTTTTCGCTTACGGGATTCAGCTCCATGATCTGAATCCCAACACAATCCTTCACATTGCGTGCTTCATCACGCTCTGTGAATGCTTCCTGGGGATTGAGCCCCACTGGGCGCTGTGGCGCCGAATCTTCGTCATCCGGCGCCCTCTGCAATTCCAGACTGGCGGCTTCAGCTGCCAAGTGCGCCCGGATGTCCCTTACTTCTCCCTCCAGATGCCCGAAAACAACCCCGGCTGGAGGACGAAATGGTTCTACGCCAAGGACAAGTTCTCCAACGGCGAAACCTTCGGGCTTGAGATATTCCAGAACACCACCATCCTTCGACCCCGGGTATCCTGGAAGCATGATCTTTCGGACCAGGAGATGAAGATCACAGAGCCGCTGATGGAGAAAATCGAACAGCTTCGAGCCACTCCGAAGAAGGAGCTTTCGGGCCTCCAACTTATTCGAACCTTCATCAAGCGTCGGATCCAGCCCCTCGCTGCTCGAGCCCACTGCATGTGGGATTACAGCGATCGCCGGGATTCGACCCGAATCTCCTCGGACGAGTTGCGCGAGGCCGAGATCGACGAGTGCGTGCGCGCTGTCACCAACATCAAGAAGAAGTCACCTGTGCCGAAAGCCTTCGGCGCGGTGGCCTTCAGCAAGGCCTTTCCCCGCACCGAGGTACGCTTTTTATCTTGGTCGAATACTACTTTTGTTCCGCAACTGTGTTGATCAGTATCGAATGCGATTGAAATCCTTGTATAGGTAATCGAGGTAGCTTGATGCTATCCGCCCCAGCCCGAAATGGGCGAATATCCAGGGCGCGATTTTACCGAAGTGCCGGAGGGATCGACCTCTGCCGCTCCATCGCCACCAAGAGCCCCGAAGAAACGACTGATCGCGGATGTCGTCGAGGACTCATAAGATCTCGATGATGCCCATCTCACTTCAGGTGATGACGACGACAGCACGATCCCTGCAATGCCTTTGAGCAGCCGTCCTCCTCTTCGAGTAGGGAAAAGGGCCCTTCCGAAATTTGGAATCGACGCATCGTAAGTTTCCTTTGCATCATATAACTTTGCTTCGAAATGGCTGTGATGTATTGACTTCGATGCTTGCTTCAGATCATCCACCGAAGAGACCTCGGCTAGCCAAGGGGACCGCGACCAATACCATATTCGGCCTCATGACGACACTCTCGAGCACACCGCGGATTTGCAGGAGAGGGCAGCTGGAGACGCCGCTCCTGAGGTCGACCCCCCGAAGCCTCCGTCTCCTTCGAAGAAAAAGGTGGGCGAACTTGAATTTGTCCTGATTTCTTCCTCCGGTGAGCCTTCCAGTTCCAAAAGCCATGTAAGTCTGAGATTTCCAGCTTTTATGCCTCGTATGTTTTCCTGTCAGTAGCCCCCGAGGGTGAGTCGAAGTGTTTACACTTGGGCTCGCCCTCCTAACAATAATTCGAAAATTTTATCCTTGCCTCTTCCTGCTCAGCCCGTTGTTAGGGACTTATCAAAGATATGCAAGAACTTTCTCGCGCTGGAGGAAGAGAACAGACGACTGCCCGGCCAGCTCGACGACGTTCGACGTGAGTACTGTTTCTTCTCTTGTAGTATCTTGCTCTGAAGGCTATTTTGCTTCCTATCCTTACGACATCCTTTAAATGGTTAGGGATCGGAGCATAGGCTGCCGCTGATAAGACGTCCCTGAAGACTCAGCTGGATGATCTTGCCGCGGAAAACTTGGGCTTGAAGGCTAAAGCCACCGAGCTGACCGATGAAATTGCCCGATTAAAGGTCAAATTGTTTGAAGCTCAAGAGCATACGAAGAAGAGTCGCCTGGATGCCGAATCAAGAGAGAGGGACTTGCACCAGCGCCTGCAGACCTCGCTCGATGCTTTGCGCGGTGAGTCTTTGATATCCCTTGATTAAGTTTTTTCATGCCGATTGATTGCCTCACTTAACTAAAGAGCTTATCCTTTCTTGCAGATGCTGCGGAATTGGATGCCGGGGCTATGAAGGAGCCTGCTGGACTAAAGTCCAGTGTCGGTACCGCCGAGCGCCTAAGTCGGGAAGTCTGCAGCTTCCTGGCGAAGGTGCGGTCTACGCTTATCCGCGTTCGGGACACATCTATCCCTGACTCGGTCAGCGATACCATGGCTGGGATCCTCGAAGCCCTGGCGGTGAAGCCGGATGGCGAAGATCTGTTAGTTGTTGTAGTGCGCCGACAGGTAACTATCGGTTCCGAGTCTGTCTTCTCTCTGATGATGATGCACAAGGTGGAGTTCGACGCCGACAAAGTCACGAGCACATACCCGAAGGATGTTGACGGACGAGACAAGTCGGCCGAGAGCTATGTTGCTCGTGCTCGTGACTTTGCTGCTCGGTTGACGAGCTTCCTGGCCGAAAGGAATGAGCAGCGAGCGGCGGCGCGGGCTCGAAAGCGTGGGACTTCCGGCGCCCAATCCAGCAGGGCCCCTGGTAGCTCAGCGTAGTGTTGTTGATGCCTCTGTCGCGCATCTGTAATTAGTCTTGTGATGCTATGTCAAACAATGTTGTTTTAATGCGGGTGCACCATCTGCTGTAACTTTGCTGCACTTATTTTGTTGTCGTATTCTGTGTCCGCTTTCTTGATTATCGATGACTATACGTGACCGGGGTCGCCTTGTGCAGGATGCGTCTATGCTTTCGAGTGCCTGGCCTGTTTCTTACGAGACAGTTGCTAGTTCTTCCAGTGCCACTGAGAGGAGAGTGCCTTCCACGAGCGAATTGACCTTGATTCGGTCCTTGCGCGATCAACTTAAGAATACACAGCAACAGCTGAAAGCAGTTACCGCGAAGTTCGACGTTGCTCTGTTCAAGGCATCACATGCTGCGGATGGCGAAAAAATCCTTCTCGAGGAAATCGAGAATCTTGGGAAATCCCTGAAGTGTAAGTCTTTCGGACTCTTTCGTTGTGTCTTGTGATTTGAGCCTGTAAAATTTGATTTTCTACCTCTTTCTGCAGATGTGTGTCTCGACAGTGCAGCTGAAGCCCGACGTGTGAATGCGCACCTTCTTGCTGCCCAAACGCATGCTAATTCGGTTGCTGACAACTTCTGGGCAGATCGGTCGAAGGCAATGAAGCTGACACTTCTTCAAGACAGGATCACCCAAGCTGGAGTGTTGGCTGAGACGAGCCGAAGCGCCCTTGCTCTGGTGCATGAGGCAATGTTTCCTTTGAACAACCAGCCCGAAGGTCTGCCGGCGCTGCTCGACCGATTTGAGAATGGTAATGCCGTGTACTCCTTTGTCCGGGAGCATTTGCGCTGCGGAGCCGTGGTCGCCCTTGCCTTCGTGCGCGCTCATTATCCTGAGGTCAACTTGGAGCTACTGAAGACACTTCCTCCGTCCCCCAGTGGTCGCGTTGACATGGAGCACCATTATGCTGCTTGCAGAGGCACAGCCGATTGTATCGCTCAACAGATTATCACCGAAAGTGATCGTCAGAGAGCAAACCAGGGCGTCGCAGCGCACTGAGCTAGCCTTGTAGCTGTACCTTGTGTAAATATTGTATGTGTGTGTCTTCTTTGGAGTTCGTCTGGGTGCTTTGAATGGATTATGTGGGCTGGGTAGCGAAGCTCTTGAGCGTATGTCTAAGGGGCGAAACCCTCGAGCGTAGGGCGGAACCCCCGAGCGCGGGTCAAGAGGGCGAAGCCCCCGAGCATAGGTCGAGAGGGCGAAGCCCCCGAGCATAGGGCGAAGCCCCCGAGCATAGGGCAAAGCCCCCGAGCGTGGGTCGAGAGGGCGAAGCCCCCGAGCATAGGTCGAGAGGGCGAAGCCCCCGAGCATAGGGCGAGAGGGCGAAGCCCCCGAGCATAGGGCGAAGCCCCCGAGCGTAGGTCGGGAGGGCGAAGCCCCCGAGCGTAGGTAGGGAGGGCGAAGCCCCCGAGCGTAGGTCGGGAGGGTGAAGCCCCCGAGCATAGGGCGAACAATGATGTGGGGGAATAAACTTTATTACTTGGCGCCGAAGGCGCAATGGTTGAGCGTGGTCAGCTGCCGACGCTTAGTTACATAGAGATGGGGGGAGATGTGCTGGCTCTAAGGATAGAACCGACGCAACTGCTGTGCGTTCCACGGATTGTCGATGTCTTTCCCCGTCTTGGGGTCGCGTAGCCGATACGCACCTCCTGGGATTGCTTCGTGGACGAGGTATGGGCCCTCCCATGGCGGTTCCAGCTTCGACGTGCTTGTTTGCTTGAGTCGAAGGACGAGGTTGCTAGGCTCGAAGGACCGTCCGCGTACACGTTTGCTGTGGTAATTGCGGAGGCTTTGCTGGTAAACTGCCGAGCGTACGAGGGCGACATCCCGGGCCTCATCCAGCAGGTCTTGTGCGTCTGCCAGTGCCTTTTCGGCGTCTTCTTCAACGTAGGCCACCACGCGGGGCACGCAATAGCGCATGTCCGTAGGTAGCACTGCTTCTTCCCCGAAGAGCAAGAAGAAAGGTGTGTAGCCGGTGGAAGAATTCGGCGTGGTCCGCAGGCTCCACAGAACCGAAGGCAGTTCTTCGACCCAAGCGCCTGCCGCCCGTTTGAGGGGTCAAAGGAGTCGCTTCTTCAGGCCCGCGCAGACGAGCCCATTGGCTTTTTCGACTTGGCCGTTGGACTTGGGATGCGTGACCGAGGCGTACTTGACCTTGATGCCGAGGTTTTTGGCAAACTCCTGAAACTCCCCTGAGGTGAAGTTGGTGCCGTTGTCGGTGATGATGCTGTTCGGCACACCGTACCGGTAGACGATGGACTTGAAGAACTTGACTGCTGTGGTTGCTTCTTGGTTGGTGACTGGGACAGCTTCGATCCATTTGGAGAATTTGTCCACCACGACCAGCAGGTATGTGGGACCTCCTCGAGATGACTTGGGCAGAGGTCCCACCTGATCGAGGCCCCATTGCGCGAAGGGCCAGGCGACGGGTATAGTGTGTAGCTCGGACGCGGGCGCGTGAGGCTTGGTGGCGAAGTGTTGGCATGCCTCGCAGTGCTGGACGATGTTTCTGGCGTCGTAAAGGACAGAAAGCCAGTAGAGCCCTGACCGAAAAGCCTTAGCCACAAGGGTTCGACTGCTGGCATGATGCCCGCAGGTTCCCTCATGGATTTCTCGGAGGAGAGCGATTCCATCTTCCTGCGCTATGCACCGTTGGAGTACCCCTGTGGTGCTACGCTTGTAGAGCTCCCCATTGATTATGGTGAAGGCTTTAGAGCGCCTCATGACTTGTCGCCGATGGATGGGGTCTTCTGGAAGCTCGCCCCGAATCAGGTAAGCCAAGTACGGCTTCGTCCAAACTGCTTCAACGAGCATAACTGCTGCTACGTCCTTGGGGAGGTCTTCTGTTCCCGCTGCTGGGGTGGTGCTGCCTTGCTGAGCCCCCGAGCGTGTTGCTAACGCCGGGTCGGTCACTGGTTTGATCTTGACAGAGCGCTCGAATATCTCCTCGAAGAAGACTCCAGGCGGTACTGGGAGGCACCTTGACCCGATGTTGGCCAGGTTGTCCGCCTCTTCGTTGCTTTCCCTGCCGATGTGCGTCACTTCGCAGCCCTCGAATTTGCCTTCGAGCTTATCGTACATGGCGTGATATGCGATCATGTTTGCGCAGGTTGCGTCGCACTCCTTCATGACTTGCTGGGCGATGAGGTTCGAATCTCCATGGATCTTAATGCGGGTGGCCCCGCAGACTTTTGCCATGCGCATGCCATGGAGAACGGCTTCGTACTCTGCCTCGTTGTTCGAGGGGTTTGAGAAGCGCATGCGGAGAACATAGCGCATTCTGTCCCCCTGTGGTGATACGAGAACCACTCCTGCTCCTGCCCCCGAAACCCGCTTGGACCCATCGACGAATATGGTCCAGCTATTCGACAGGTCTAGGAGTTCGGGCATCTGAGCTTCCGTCCATTCGGCTATGAAATCCGGTAGGACTTGGAACTTGATTGCGGATTGGCGCTGGTACGTGATCTCCCAGGGTCCCAGCGTGATTCCCCATAGCGACACACGCCCTGTGGCGTCTGGGTTGTTGAGGATGCTGGAAACTGGATTTGAGGCCACCACTACGATGGAGTGGCATTCAAAGTAGTGCGGCAGTTTCTTCCCCGTCATGTAGATGGTGTATGCTAGCTTCTGATAATGGGGGTATCTTTGCTTGGTCAGAGATAAAAATTCGCTCAGGTAGTACACGGGCCTCTGTACTCCGTGCTCTTTGCCTTCCTCCACGCGTTCGACCACAAGTACCGAGCTGACGACTTGATTTGTAGCCGCGACGTATAGCAACATCGGCTCTTTCTCTCGGGGTGTGACGAGAACTGGGGAGGTCGACAGACGACGCTTGAGGTCGTCGAACGCGGCTTGTGCCTCTTCTGTCCACGTGAAGTTGTCTGTCTTCCAAAGCAGCCGATAAAAAGGGAGTGCTTTTTCGCCGAACTTGCTGATGAAGCGGCTAAGCGCTGCGAGTCGACCTGTCAACTGTTGGACGTGTCAAAGCGTCTTTGGAGGCTGCATATTGATGATGGCCTGTATCTTCTCTGGGTTGCCTTCGATCCCTCTCTCGGAGATGAGGTAGCCTAGCAGTTGGCCGGTGGGTACCCCGAAGGAGCACTTCTTCGGGTTAAGCTTGATGCTGTAGCGGTCGAGGTTGGCAAAGGTTTCTCGCAGATCGACGAGTAAGCTGTCTGCTTTCGCCGTTTTGATGACGATATCGTCGACGTAGACCTCGATGTTGCGACCGATCTGCTCCTTCAGGCATGCCTGCATGCACCGTTGATAGGTGGCTCCGGCGTTCTTGAGCCCGAAGGGCATTGCCATGTAGCAGTACACCCCATGTGGGGTGATAAATGCTGTCTTGTCTTCGTCTTCGACCTTTAATCTTATCTGATTGTATCCGGAGTAGGCGTCGAGGAACGAAAGGCGCTCGCACCCCGCCGTAGAATCGATGATCTGGTCGATTCGGGAAAGTAGTCCTTCGGGCAGTGCTTGTTCAGCGCCGTGAAGTAGATGCACATCCTGTAGATTTTGGTGTCTTTCTTCTCCACCATGACTGGTGGCGAGAGCCACATGGCTTCCTTGATCTCTCTGATGAACTTGGCCTCGAGTAGGCGATTGATTTCTTCGCCCATTGATTTGGCCATTTCTGGGTTGTAGCAGCGCATGGACTGCTTGACTGGCTTCGCGTTTGGGAAGATTTTGAGCTCGTGCTCGGCGAGTTCCCTGGGGATGCCTGGCATATCTGCTGGACACCAGGCGAACATCCTCCAGTGCTCACGTAGGAACCCGGCGAGCGCGCTTTCCTATGCGGGAGAAAGGGAATTTGACACCCGCGCCGTCTTGGTTGGGTCCGTCGGGTGGATCTGGTGCTCTCGAGTTTCTTTGCTAGTATCGAATAAGAGTTCCGGGGCGTTCTGCTACGCCGGCGGATTGATGTCCATGTTGGTGGCCTCCCTGATGTGATGGAGCTCCTCGTGCACTCCGAAAGTCTAGGACATGCTGTTGAAGTCCTTGTCGCAGTTTTCGGAGCGGGAAAAGCTACCGCTGATCATTAGCGGTCCCCGATTGGCTGGCATCCGCAGCTTGAGGTAAGCGTAGTGTGGGACCGCCATGAATCGGGCGAACGCTGGTCGTCCGAGAATGGCGTGGTACTGCGAAGGCCAATCGACGACCTCGAATTCGATCTTTTCCTTCCGGAAGTTCAAAGGTGTGCCAAAGATGACATCCAAGTGTATTGCTCCTAGTGGGTACGTCGGCTTCCCAGGGACTATTCCATGGAAGGATGTCGCGGTTGGCAAAAGATTGTTCATCGGGATCTTGATTTTGCGCAGGGTGTCTGCATAGATCAGGTTCAGACTACTCCCTCCGTCCATGAACACTTTTTTCGAGGTGAACCCCACGATCTGTGCCTCAAGGACCAAGGCGTGGTGTCCAGGGCGCGGGATGTTCGGTGGGTGATCTGACCGATCGAAACCAATTGGGTGTTCGGACCAGTTCAGATACTCAGGCGCGGCAGGTGGTGCATGCTCGGCGTGGAACACCTCCCTTGCGCGCTTCCGCTGGACTTTGTTCGTCGGGCGCCCTCTCTGAATCATGGGCACGAATCCTCGTGGTGGCGGGAACGCCTCCTCCTCGTCAGCTAGCTGCCGTGGCTCGCCATGCTGGATTGTAGCGGCTTGGTGACCCTGTTGGACCACATTCGCCGACGGATTAGGCGGTGGCGGTGGAGCATTGTAAGCTACCGCGCCAGCTACTGGTTGCTCTGTTTGCATCCTCTCTTGAAGTGCTCGACTGAGACGGAGGAATTCCCTGCACTCGATTAGAAGATGTGCAGGTCTTCGGATGCCATCTTTATCGAGGTAAGTGTGCCTTGTGCACCCTCCATCGAGCATCTCTTCTGCTGATAGTTGTGGCTGGTCGCGTCGTCGACGCCACTCTGTTCTTGGCTTCGAATCACGGCTAGCGCTTCTGCTACTGCTGCCGTAGTAACTGTTCGTGTATGTAGCCTGCTGCTACCATGTCTATGTTTTCCGCGTCGTCGAAACGGTTTCGGCGGCCTTTCTTTCGGGAGCCGGAATGGAACAGGTCTTTTGCGTCGACGTCGCGTTCTGCTGATCGGCGACGGCTTCTGGGTGCTGCAATGGAGTCTTCGCCATCGGCCCATTTGTTCGCTAAGCTCATGAGGTAATCGACGGTCTTTGGCTTGCAACGTGCAAGTTCCTCCTTGAAGTCGCGTCGGAGGAGACCGTCCCGAAAGGCGTCGATGGCCCTTTCGGGAGAAATATTTTCCGTCGTATTGCGGAGGCTAATCCATCGTGAAATATATGACCTCAAGGTTTCTCCGGTCTTCTGCACGCACAAGCGCAATTCTTCGAACGACGTAGGCCGGCGTGAAGTGCCTCGAAAGTTAGCGATGAACGCTTGTCGGAATTCCTCCCAAGAGCGGATACTATCTGGGGCAAGATTGTTCAGCCATGCCCTTGCATTGTCCTTCAAGTGCAGCGACAACAATTGGAGGGCGTTATCCTAGGATCCGCCACTGATTTTGACAGCGGTTACGAAGTCGTCGAGCCAAATTCGGGGGTCCTGCTGCCCGTTGAACTTGACTACACCGTCGTTGAGCTTGATGCCCCTCGGCAACGGTGTGGAGCGGTGCTTGATGCATGGTAAATAACCAGCCCGTTGGGAACCCCAAGAGGAAGGTGTGATGAATATAGCAGCAGATTTTCCCTCAGTTAAGAAACCAAGGTATGTCGATCAGGAGAAAAGCAGACAATACGACTGAAGGTGATGCTTGCTAGTTTGCGTCAGCTTCGGACAATTTATATATGGCGCCTCGTCCAAGCTTTGCTTGCCAGCTGCAACGCGGAACCTGCACACAACACAACCAAGTACTTTGTTCCCAACTTGCGATGAGGTTGTCAATCTCACCGGTTTGCTTGAAACAAAGGGTATGAGCGTATGGAGTGGAAAACAGTAGAAATATGCGAGTAAAGTAAACAGTGCGAGTAAAGTAAACAGGTGATAGCAATATGATGGAAATAGGACCGGGGTCCACAGTTCACTAGTGGTGTCTCTCCATAAGATAAATAACACACGCTGGGTAAACAAATTACAGTTGGGCAATTGATAGAATAAAGATAAACGTGATATGTCAAGAAGATCACTATGCGATTTACTCTGGGCATTACAACAAAATACATAGACCGCCATCCAACTGCATCTATGACTAATAATCCACTTGTGGCGAATCAATCCGAGAACTCCACAAGTATTAAGTTGCGAACAACAGATAATTCCATTAAGCAAAGTGTGTAATGTAAACAAAGCATATGCCCTTGAGCATATGAATGTTGTTTTCTCCCTAGTAGCAACAGCACATCTACAACCTTAGAGGTTTCTGTCACTCCCCCAGGTTAAATAGAGGCATGAACCCACTATTGAGCATAACACTAGTAGGGAAAACCTCTTCTGTGGCGCACCCATATATGCATTCTGTGGCGCATGGGTGGTGCTCCACAGAATCTTCGCCACAAAAATAAGCATTCTGTGGCGCACCAGTACATGCGCCACAGAAATAAGGAATTCTGTGGCGCACCAAGCCCTAATGCGCCACAGAATTAAGGAATTCTGTGGCACATTTTGGCTTGGTGCGCCACAGAATTAGGTGCGCCACTGAATTACATTTTAGTGCGCCACAGAAATATTACAGGTTTTATACAGAACTTATTCTGTCTGGTGTATATATACAGGTATTAACAGATATAATATAGCAGTATACAGATATATCAACAGATTTCATATAGCACAATTATATATCTCCATATACAACTCATTTCATATAGAATATTAACAGATTTCATATAGCTCCATGCATATACAACTCATCATACATATATATCTCCATACAACTCATAATCCATGCAAATTAAGTGCATCATCTCAAGATACAAATGAAGTGACACCGGTCGCCGTCTACACTAGGATGAAATAGAGTACCGCTCCGACGATGGTGAGCAAGAGCGAGAGCACAATGAAGGTCTTCATCTTGCTCTTGTTCGACTGGTGCTTCCTCCACTTGGCAACCGCCTCTTGTTGAGTCGGGTAGCCTTTGTAGCAGTTGCCGCTGAACTTGTGCACCTATTCCTTGCAGTCCGTCCACTCCTCATAGACTCCTGGAACCCGCCCCTCGAACACGACGTACCACGTCATCTCTATGGACACAAGGCATATTAGTATATAATGCAATGGAAAGAATTAGAGGGTTCACATGCATACATATTCACAAGAATTAAAGCAAGGAAATAATAATAAACCTAAAAGTCATATAGCATCGGTATCACATAAGTAATCAAGTTCAACTACATCGACTACAATAGTAATTGAAGTCCAACAACGACACTAAGCAAGTTTATTTACAACACAGTAGGCACACCGGCCTCTCGATCAACGAGACGTCTTGTTCATGGGCTCCGGGAACAGTTTGTACATGTCCTTCGTCGTCCACGTCCTTCCATCACCCTGCCTATGTAGGCGTTCTTTTATATCCCTCTTACACAACCCTCTGAGTTGGTGTAAGAGCCCCGATCTGTTGCATACATCGTCTACGATAATTTCCGATAGCTTTACTTGGATGCGATGGAAGTCTTCTCTAAGATCAGCATCGCTGATCTCCCCCGCCATTTTTTTGGGGTCTCGCTTACTAGGTGGCAGACGCATCATCTCTGCATCCGCGAGAAACCCTTTAAGGTGATGGAGGACATAGAAGGCCTCCTTCATGCTGTCATCTGGCTGCTTGATGCAAGGGAAGTTGATCACGTGCTTGAAACCCTGCTCTTTAGTGTCCGGCCTGATAAATTTCCCCTTCTCGTGGAAGATGCCTCCATTTTTGGAGTAGAAAAGGATAGCCTCATCGAGAACACTCCTTATTCTGTTGTAGTCTTTCTTCGTCGTTGTACTCGACGAGTCGAAGTACTGGGCTAGTGACCACTTCGGGCAAAGAACGACGAGTGTGCAGTATGTGTCCCTGCTTAACACATGCAATTTAAATGGAATGTTGGAAATGATCGGCAATGGAAGAAATATATAAGAAAGCATAAGTTACGACGGCCAAGAGCGAATGTGTACTTACTCGGGAAAGACAGGCAGAAGAATGGTGTTCTTCTCTTTGTTCATGAGCATGAAGCTCTGGAGGTACCGCACCGCCGCGGTCCGTGTGCTTGAGCCATCCACCAGCTTGCTATCGCGCATGTAGTAGGGATCCGCTACCGCGACGTTGGGGGGTCTCTCTCTCTTGATCTTCATCTGAAGATTGATCGCGTATAGGCGAACCAAGTTATAGTCGAGCCGTTTCCAGCGAAATATATTGAAGACGTCCTCGAACGCTATGAAGAAGATATCCGCAGGGTATGCTTGGACGAAGTTCGGGTCTGCTGCTGGCACCTTGATCGTGAACATCGGGTAATTTGGATCCTTGTCTTGAAGAAGGAGGCTCTCTAGAAACTGAATATTTTGCTGCAAACTGATCATTGGTCCACTTGCGAGGTGTTCGAGGTCCTCAGGCAGTATCAGTTTACCAGCTTCATGAAGCCGGGACAAGCCACCCGGTGTCCGTGGTACCATGTCGTCGGCCCGCATCTTCTTAGGAAGAGTCTGGCTCGAAGATGCGCCCTTCTTATTTCCTCTCTTCCTTGGCTTCTTCACCTGACCTGCTGGGGGTGCTTCGGGTGCTGGTGGTGCTGATGGTGGGGTTGCTTGGGGTGCTGGTGGTGATGATGGTGGTGCAACAGGTGCTTGGGTTGCTTGGGGTGCTGGTGGTGCTGATGGTGGAGCTTGGGGTGCTGGGGTTGATTCGCGTGGCTCCCCGACGATCGTCTTATACAGCGTGTTAGGGCTGAAAATGGTAGCCGGCTTGACTTGAGCTGGATTGCCAGCCTCCGGAGGAGTGTCTTGCAGAGAAAGACCCGTGAAGGTCAGGCGATGCGTGACTGTAGTGGGACGACCAAGTTGATCGCCGTGAGTGCGGAAGGCTTCTTCATCCATATGAGGCATGTACATATATTGGCTGCAGGCGCCAGTGTTGATGTAGGCATCGACGTCATCATCATCATCGTTGCCATCAAGCGGCGCCATGTCCTGGAAGTTAGGTGGTGGCGGTTGCGATGCCGCCGCTTGGCGTACCTTGCATTTGGTCGACGGTCGTTGCGGAAGCTTTCCCAACAGCTGTTGGTGGCGTGTGGTGGTAGCGGCGATCGCCGGTTCCTTCCGGGTGGCGGCGGCGACCGCCGGTTCCTTCAGGGTAGTGGCGGCAGCGACCGCCGGTTCCTTTCGGGTGGCGGCGGCGACCGCCGGTTCCTTCAGGGTAGTGGCGGCGGCGACCGCCGGTTCCTTAAGGGTGGGGCCGGCGCCGGGCCGGACGACCTTCGGCCGGATGATAGGGGAGGTGGCGCCGATGTTGCGCCTGACACTCGGAAGACCCCCACCCAAACGAATCTGGTTCTTCGGCCATGTCATAAGCCAGCCGATGCAATTCCCAAGGACCATAACGTCGTCCTCGTCTGTGCCCGGAGGTTGATCGGGGGGGAGGAGGTTGTGGTACTCCGGCATTACCATTGCCAACTTCACCTTCACCAAATGATCTGCAATGTTTCTGTGGTGCATAGTTCGGCTGGGCATGACAGTGCCGCTAGCAACATCCATCAACTTGCCGCCGGGCTCCACCACATGCAGGAGTATGCAAGGTTCGTCCTGAGTCAGGGGCATGTTGGATAAGATCAGCGCAAGGCATATATAGTTAAAGAAGATGACACGGAGGACTAACTAATGAGTTACCTTCTTGATGGCGTTGATCTCTGCTAATGTTGATACAAGGGCGTCGGTGCCGGTGCCGGGCCGCTCACTCTCGAGTGCATTATCAGGCACCACCACCCTATCAGCTTCCGCGGTTGGGGGCATCGATGCGACCAGGTGGAGCGGCGGCGTCGGGGTCACCAGCAGTGACACTTGGTGACTTGAGTTACTGCCGCTGACGCTGGGCACATATATCGGCCCCTGTTGACCTGCCGCATTCCAAGCAGCTAACCCCTCCATCAAACCAGGGGGGATGATCTGCCGGAGCTTCTCCTGCAGCTTCTCGTCCACTAACTTACTCTTCTCGGTCGGGTCCACTATTTTCTCTAGTGACTCCACCTTCTTCTTCAGCTCCTGAACCTCGGCTTTATCCTTAGTCGACCTCCTCTCCTTTCTTGTCTTGGCATCCGATCCGTAGTACTCGGATACCTTCATACTTGTGCCAAAGCCGGACACACGGCCAGCCGACGTCGGTGGCTTGTCTAGGTCCCGTTCCTTGTATGCGTTCGTCGCCCTGTTGAAAGGCGTGTCCCACGGTTCCGTCGACCCCTGGGACGACGGGCCAGCCGTAGAACTAGCCTTCAACTCATCGTCCTTCAGACAAAGGAACTTAAGGTTAGCCCATTTGACTTCATTGCTTAATAAGATCAGCGCAATAATAATATAGACTATCCTTACCAGGAGTTTCTCAAACTTCTTCACGTCGGGGTAATCCGTAACAAATTCCCCCGTCTCCCAGTCTAAGTAGTAGCGGGACCGGACATAGTTCCTAGTCTGTATATCCGCGATTTTTAGCCAGGGGTTTTCTTTGCCCAGACGTATCATCTCGGCATCCTCCTTGTCCCAAGTGGGCTGTTTTCCTCGGTAACCGCCGCTTCCGCAACGGTGAGCCCCTAGGTTCAATTCACGCATTTTCTTCCCCCAGGCGGTCCATTTTTTAGCCTCGTCAGTCTCTAAGGACGACTTGAATGCTTCGAAGTCTTCTCTAGAGAGCGTCGGGTCTTTGCGACTTATCTGCTCCCAGCTTTTACCTTTCTTGATCTTGTCCTTCAGCCGGGTTTTCCAGCTGCTCAAGGCGGTGCTCATCTTCGTGAGAGCTAAAGAGTCCACCTTTTTATTGAACGGCTGTGGGAACATGTATCGTTGGTGAAGCTTCTGGAGGAGGGTTGCGGCCAAAGCCGCGTTGGCCTCGCTTCTGAGGTCTTGAGTGTTGAGCGGCACGGTTTCACGGACGATGCACCCTAGTTGCATCGCGTACCCTTTGGCAACCTTAGAAGGCTCCAAGGGTAGGCCACTTTCGGAGACCAACGTGAAAGGATCGGTGATGTTGGCTAGCACTTGCGGCCTCCGATCCGCCCTTGGCCTCTTCGCCTTCCTCTTCTTCTTGGCCTCCTCAGGGTTGCCGCCGCTATCACCTTCCGTGCGGTCGGTGGTCTCTTCACCGGTCTCGGCGGCGTCATCCCGACCCTCTTCCTCATCGCCACTCTCGGAGGCGGCCCCCCAGCTCTCTTCCTCATCACCGCGATCGGCGGCGCCCCCCCCCGGCCCTCTCCCTCATCGTATTCCTCCCACCATTCCTTGTTGGCCTCTCTGGCGACTTCCTCCTGGCTCTTAGGGTTAGAAGTGCCCGACATGTTTATTTGCACTTCATTAAAAAGAGGCAAATAGTTAGTACATAATGCAACGGAAAAATTCAAAATTTCGGCATGACTTTTGCTAATTTTTCTACCTATGAGTGCCCATTTCTCAACCGAAACGGAAGCGAATCAACACTTCAGGAGAAATGGGCAACTCAGTTTTGAGGCAGCAAAAATGACAGCAGCAATATTCTCCACCACCAGCACAAGACAATATGGAGTACAAAAATGACAGCAGCAATATTCTCCACCACCAGCACAAGACAATATGGAGTACAAAAATGACAGCAGCAATATTCTCCACCACCAGCACAAGACAATATGGAGTACAAAAATGACAGCAACAATATTCTCCACCACCAGCACCATTCTCTTTTGAGGCATAAATACAAACTTTGGTGCAGAATAGCTTGCCTATAACAACCATGCACTATCATACAAATCAATCGGTGCAAAAAAATAAAACAGCTGCTCACCACCATCAACACCGAGGGTGCAGACTGCTGCTGCTAGCTATAACAGATTTATTATGAATATCCAACTATGTGCCATTCAGATCTTCACCCTTGCCATGTTAGAAATTTATATCCTCCAAGACAGTCTTTCACATAACAGTTACTAAACAATGAGCACCAAAACATTTTGTAACATTACCAAGTGTGGAATAGCATGATCAAAGAGATGAATGCTACTACAGATGCAAGAGCAAATTAAATCTTCCAGACAAGTACTGCAACTTTGCATGTTACATCATCAGTTAGCAAAAGTACTGAAAAATCTGATATACTGTGATGTCTTGGTGGCAAATTTTCAGTTTGAAGAGAGTGAGAGCAGAGAATATTCATATGCTCCAACTATACCGGTTGTGCTCCTACAGACCAAAAGTACAAGCCATGTTACTATGTTTCTCTAGAGAAGCATCATTTCTGAACCTTTAGTGACATGAGAAGTTTGACTGAAAGCTTATATAATGGAACTTCATCATACCTAAATTTGTTTATAAGTTTTCAGTTTTCATGCTATGGATAGGGATCATGTCACTGAAGTCAATCATATGTCAGTACAACCATTCACTTAGTTGACTCCATGAGAATAATGTTAATATTTAAACGGTGTATGGATTAAGTGCTAGCTCTTTAGTTTAGGAAGTAAATGTAACTTGTATACAGATTATCTAATAACTTGTATACAAATTATATAATAAATTTCAGTAAGGTGCTATATATGCAAAAGCTTCTTAGTTGACTTTCTTTTCGAACATTATTGCTAATCAATAATGTTTGTACAGACTCTTTACTGTAGTGTATGGTTTGTGAAGCTTGACTGATGGATTTTGTGGATGGAATCAATCATCATGCGTTATAAAATCCAACCATCATGAGGTAGCAGCGGCACAATAAAATTAATCTTGCCTCCAAGCCCTAGCTTGGGTACTTACTACATCATGTCCTCAACACTTGAAGAAAATTGCTTCCCAACGAACACTTAAAAAATTATGATCTTTATTCTAGAAAACCTCCTTTGATATAACCAACACTGTAATTGTAAACAATCATACTTTAAAAACTTAATATAGAATCTATAGGTGACTTACAAAGCCAACATGTGAATGATTTGTGCATTTTCTTTCCTGTTCCAATCATCAAAACAAATGAAATATACAGTGTCTTGAAACTCTTGTGACCTAGCGCTAATGTGTTAATCTGAAATGAAGCTTAATTTCAGTTTTTGAAACAAGCTAGAAAACGTAATTTCTGCGGGTACAATCCTACCATCCAGAGGAACAACGAGCAGGCGAGCAAGCGAGGAACAGCGAGCAGGCGAGGAACAGCGAGCAGGCAAGCAGCCGGGAGAAGGGCGTACCTAGAATCGGGCGGGGAAGGTGGTGGAGATGGCGCCGCCGAACAGGGGCCATCGCGTGGTGCTCTCGCCGAACAGACGGTGTCGCGGCGTGCTCCTCTGCAGGGGCGGCGGGGCTCCTCCTCTGCGGGGACGGTGGAGCAATGGAGGGGCGACGGCGGGGATCCTCTTCTACCGGGGACCGCGGGGCTCCTCCTCTTCGGGGGCGGCGGGGCTCCTCCTCTGCAGGGACGGCGGCGCGACGACGACGTCTCCTTCAACAACGACGAGAGAGAGAGGGTGGAGGGTGGAGCGAGGAGTCTCTGGCGGCTATCTAGGGTTTGCGGCCGGCTCAGTGGAGGGGAACAGAGAGAGAAGAAGCAGTGCACGGGGGAGGGGATCGATCCCCAGTTTTACTAAGTGTCAATATTCTGTGGCGCATCTACTGGTGGGATGCGCCACAGAATTAGCGAATTCTGTGGCGCATCCCACTAGTAGATGCGCCACAGAATTTATTTCCTTTTTTTAATTATTTTAGTTATTACTCCCTCTGTTTCAATGAATAAGGCTTATATTTTTTCTAAAAATTCAAAGAACATGAAGTTTGACCAAATTTTCATATGATGTCTATATAATATTATAGTTGGCGATAGTTTCTAAAAATATAATCCTTATGCTTTGGAATGTGCATACACAAAAAAGTCTCGATCACACACACCAAAAAAGTCTTCTCCGTCCGGTTCCAAGCTAGCTTAGCGTTTCTTCACGGTCTTCTTGCCCTTCTTGTTGGCGGTTGAATACTTTATGCCGGCCACCATGAGATTTCTTCGTGTGAACGGACAACCTTTAGTAGGTAGGGAGGTCTTCCTTCTTACTTTACTAGTAGTAGGCATGTCGAAGTGCTTGTCGAATTCCTCCTCGATCTTCGGGTCACCGTTCTTGTCCAAGTCTTCCACCATGAGATTTCTTCGTGTGAACGGACAACACGGCTAGGCCTCGACGGGTCGGTGATGAAGAAGCATTGGTCAACTTGGCTACCGAGTACCCATGGCTCATTTTTCGCAGATGCGTTCTTCGATTTGGCATCCGGTATAACCATGGTGGTGAAATATCGGCCTTCTTTTTCGACCTTCTTGGCCCATCTCACACGGAACATTGGCACCGTCTCTCCACAGTAATTGAGCTCCCATATCTCCTCGATCCTTCCGAAAAATCTTTCCTTGATACTAGTCTCGTCATCGGCGTATGATAGCATAGTTACTCCTGAGTTTTGATTTTCACTATTTCTGTCCTTTTCCTCGGTGTAGAATCTATAACCGTTGATGTCGTACCCCTGATAGGTCCTTACGTTATGCCCGGGGCCATGTGATAAGGTGTATATGAGTTTTTCATCTTCGGTAGAAGGCCTTCTGCTCTGTGCTTGAAGTAGTTGACTTTGCTTAAACCAAAGCGTGAAGCTGGAGTTGTGCTCTTTGGTTACGTCTCCCATCTTCCTTGGCCGGCCCATATCGATGTAATTCTGCTCGATTATGCTTTTGTGCTCTTGCACAAAAGGTTCGACCAATTTTAAGTGTTGTAGCGCGACCCGGTGAGCCCTTTCAAAGTCGTCGCGTCGATTGACAATGCCCACATGGACTGAGCGGTAGCCCTCGCGGTGACCGACTCCAGCGAGCCTGCCGAGGTGCGTCCTGGTGGGCAGACCAACATGATCCTGGTCGTCCTCGGTGCTTAGATAATTCTGGCAGAAGGAGATGCACTCGTAGGTTAGGAACCCCTTGGCCATGCTTGCGTCTGGACGGGCCCTATTGCGAACGTATCCTTTCATGACACAGTTCTGCCTTTCGAAAGGCATCATGTTGTGGAGGAACGTCGGGCCGATCTGCCTGATGTCATCAACGACATGGAGAAGGAGATGGACGCATATATCACAGAATGCGGGCGGGAAGTAAATCTCGAGCTCACATAGTATCACCACGATCTCATCCTGTAGCATCTTGAGCTGCCTCACGCCGATCGACTTCCTGGTGATAACGTCAAAGAAGTTGCAAAGGCCAAACAGCGTATCACGGACGTGCTCGTCCATTATCCCTCGGATCGCAACGGGAATTATCTGCGTCATGAGCACGTGACAATCGTGAGACTTCATCCCGGTGAACCTCTTCTTCGCTACGTCTAGATATCTGCTTATATTCCCCGAGTAACCGTGCGGAAGTTTCACTCGTAGGAGGCACCTGAAAAACTGCTCGAGCTCCTCCGGACTCATTGTGAAGCAGGCAGCGGGAAGCACCACCGCGTTCTTCTTAGCCCTTTTGCGGAGATGTTGAGTCCCTTCCATCTGATCATCATCATCATCGTCGTCGTTGTCATCAGTATCGGGGGCTTGAAGTGCTTTTCTGATGCCAAAATGTTTCAGATCGTATCTTGCTTTCGGCCCATCCTTGGACTTTTCCGAGTTGCAAAGAGTGCCAAGCAGACTCTCGGTAACGTTCTTCGTAATGTGCATGACATCGAGGCTGTGGGGCGTGTGGAGGACCTTCCAGTACTCCAAGTCGTGGAAAATAGACCTCGCTTTCCATACACCGAGCAGCGGCTCTGGCTTCGGTCGCTTCTTTCCCGGCGCTGGGCACTCCTTCCAATTTTTTAGAAGATCGTCGATTTCTGCACCGCTCCTCTGTCGCGGGGGTCCATCGGGCTCATCTTTACCATTGAACAGATCAGCGCGTTTTCTCCACGGGTGATCCAAGCGAAGCCACCTTCGAGCACCTGGGTACACGGTTTTCGAGGACCCGGGATCCCTTGGTAGCTGTAGATGCGGGGTCTCGTCCATGCACTTCACACAGCCGCAGAATCCATGGCTGACCTGGGCAGATACGTATGCGCAACCAGGATAGTCCGTGACCGTCGTGATCAACGCGGCTCTCATATCGAAATAAGTTCTACTGTAGGCGTCCCACGTACGGGGTGGCGTCTTACACAACGTGTCTAACTCCTCTTTCAGCAGCCCGAGATACAAATGCATGTCGACACCTGGTTGTTTCGGCCCCTGAATGAGAATACTCAGGTGTATGTACCTTTGCTTGGTGCACAGCCACGGGGGTAGGTTGTAAGGCCATACAAACACATGCCAGGTGCTATGCGTGCTACTCTGGTTGCCGAACGGATTGAGTCCATCGGTGCTCATACCCAGCCTGATGTTCCTTCCGTCGCCCCCGAACCTAGGGAAGGCGATGTCCAATGCTTCCCACTGGCCAGCGTCTGAAGGGTGTGTCAACATATAGCCCATCTCCGGATCTTCTTCGGGATTCTCCCTTTCCACGTGCCATTGCATGAGCTTTGCTTCCTTAGGGTCCACGAAATACCGCTGTAGACGGGGAGTGATAGGAAAGTACCATACCACTTTTCGAGGTACCTTCTTGTTCCCAACCTTGTACCGTCCGTGGCCGCACACAGGACATGTGGTCATGTCCTTGTACTCCCCCCGATAAATCACGCAATCATTGATGCAGGCGTGGTATCTTTCGTGCGGTAGGTCAAGAGGGCACACAACTTTCTTGGCCTCCTCGATACTACTTGGCAATGTGTTCCCCTCTGGGAGACGATCGTGCCAGAATTTCATGTTCTTGCTGAAGCTGGAATCGGTCCATTTGTTCTGCGTCTTCATCTGCAGACAATCAAGCGTTACATGCAAGCGCGTATCCTGCGGACGGCACCCAGGAAATATCGGAGTCATCCCATCTTTCTCCATTTGCGCCAGCTTGGCTCTCTCTCTGGCTGCAGCTCTGTCGTTGCTCGTCTCATGAAGGAGCAGATCTTGAACATGAGAGTCCCGCAAGGCCGAAATTAGCGGAGTCGCGCCAGAATCTTCTTCTTCATCATGATCTTCTCCGCCGGCAACTTCTACTTCATGATGATCTTCTCCGCCGACTTCTTCTTCATGATGGTATTCTCCACCGACATGTGGTGCTTCGTCATCTCGCTCGCCACCAAGGTCTTCATGCGCACCATTTGTTGGGGCCGGCCGCGCCTGGTTGTCCTGCATGAAACCGCGCCTCAGCAGGTGCTCCTCCAGTTGTCCGGAATCAGGGTTGATCCAGCGCTCGAGTTTGCATGATCGACACGGACATCTTATCTGGCGCCTATTGTTCCGAATCATGTCCTCCTTCGCGTCTTTCTTGTATCTACTAATTCGAGCGGAACTCATCGAGAGGACCATGGTTGTCTGCAAATGGTACACATAGAGCAGAAAATTAGAACCGCAACACATGCACACACATGCATGGACCTCTCCTAAAGGTATACATAGAGCGGAAAAATTCGGCATGACCTCTCCTAAAGGTAGGACGTATGGGTAGTGCAAAAATTTGCCGAAACGGAAATGAATCAACGTCTCGACAAACATCCATGCACCACACCGGCACACACACACAAGCGCTTCACGCGCAACAATCATCCATACACAAGATCGACATGCGCATGCATGTCCCCTCCAAATACTCACCTTGTAGATTCGATACCGAGACGAGACCACGATCGATGAGTTGGAGAGGAGGAGAGAGTATGGAGAGGCTTCTCCTCACCGCCAATTATGTATCAACCAAAGTAAGTACAATAAGTACCAAAGAAAGTGAAAACTATGGCCAAAATGGGATGAGAGGGAAGGGAGCTAGAGCTAGATCTAGATGGAGGAGAGGAAGATGAATGACTTGGGAGTGTGGGAGGTGTGGGAGGTTGGCACTTTAAAGGTGTGGGACGAGCTAATTCTGTGGTGCATCTGGTCAAGTGCTCCACAGAATTACACTAATTCTGTGGCGCACTGACCCTGGTGCGCCACAGAATGTCCTAATTCTGTGTCGCATTGGACCTGATGCGCCACAGAATGTCCTAATTCTGTGGCGCATCAGGTCCAGTGCGCCACAGAATTAGTGGAATCAATGATTGGGGCTGGCAGGGAGTGGGCCCCACCCAATTTCTGTGGCGCATTGTCTCCCAGTGCGCCACAGAAATGCTGTATTTTTGTGGCGCCCCTAGCCAGGTGCGCCACAAAAATTATTTCTGTGGCGCACTGCTGGCTAGTGCGCCACAGAATTGCATCCCACCTATAAGGGTTTTCCTACTAGTGTAAATACCCCCTCTTGGAGTCACTAGCAACTACTCGGCCAAGATAGCTACTAACAACGGAGAGCATGCAAGATAATACACAACATAGAGATGACAAAAGATATATTTTAGTATAGCAACTCAATCATAACACCAATATTCATCGGATCCCAACAAACTAAACATGTAGAATTACACAACGGTGATCTCAATCATGTAGGGCAGCTCATGAGATCTAAACATGAAGCACATGGTGGAGGAGACAACCATCTAGCTACTGCTATGGACCCATAGTCCAAGGTAGACTACTCACTCATCGCTCCGGAGGCAAGCATGGCGATGAAGAAGACCTCCGGTGGCGATTCCCCTCTCCGACAGGGTGCCGGGAAGAGCTTCTGGACCCTCCCAATCTTCGGGTCGACAGCGGCAGCGGATCGCGATGTGTTCTGGAAAATTGATCGGGTACTTAGGTTTTTTCCATCGGGGGGTCTTTATAGGCGAAGGGGCATCATCAGAAGTGGACCGAGGCGGTCTCACACGTAGGGGGCGCGGCCAGGGCCTGGGCCGCGCCGCCCTGGTGTGTGGTCACCTCGTGGCCCCACTCCGTCTCCTCTTCGGATCTCTGGAAGCTTCCGGGAAAAATAAGACTTCAGGAACTTGTTTCGTCCAATTTCGAGAATATTTCCTGTGTATCACTTCTGAAACACAAAAACAGCAGAAAACAGGGAACTGGCACTGTGGCGACTTGTTAATAGGTTAGTTCCGGAAAATGCGCAAAAGTGCCACGAAGTGTAACGAAACAGTAGGCAAATGGTGTATAAACAAGCATGGAGCATCAAAAATTATAGATACGTTGGAGACGTATCAAGCATCCCCAAGCTTAACTCCTGCTCGTCCTCGAGTAGGTAAGTGATAACAAAAGAATAATTTTTGAGGTGACATGCACCTACACAATCTTGATCATATATGTAAGAATTTGTGAGCTGGGATCATAAGAACTTAAAACATGGGCATAAAGATATAATCTTGACAATAGAAACTTAGCAACCATGTTGTAAACATGAAAATGAACACAAACAAAAGATCATGAAAATGAAACAATGAAAGTCAAACGTGTGTTCAAATCATAAGGAAAAACATACAAATGGTTTTCAGCTTGTCCTTAATAGAGAGCAAAACATAAATGCATAGGACACCTTCAAGTTTAAGAGGGCGACTAGATACAAATAATTTGAGAACAAGTGAAACCAACAATATGAATCAATCAATGAAAACTTTGGGACAATGCACATTATACTAAGAATGACAACTTTGCTCTCTTATGGTGCATAAAGATAGAAGGTGGTGACTCAACATAAAAGTAAAAGAAAGGCCCTTCGCGGAGGGAAGCAGTGATTGCAAGTTTTATAGACCTTCAAAAATTATGTTACTTACTGGCTTTGAGCTCTCATTGCCCCCATCATAAGCATCTTGAATGGTTAAAGTTAATGCGAGAACAATTATGATGCATATGCTTGACAAATCATAAGTTGAAAACCTCGTGTCCCATGAATACGAGTACCCAAACCTCATGCTACTCAACTTAGAGTCCCAAGCAAGGCTCTTGTCATTGTAAGTATATATGTATCATCGAGAACCGCCAACGGGGTACCTCCGTGCCCGATGACATGGAACAAGCCCACATCAAAATGACAGGACAAGCAGACAATGAACACCTCAACATCTCTTTTATTTACCATTTGTATAGCTTTTTATTTTGAGATGCGTCGTCGAATGTCCACCATGGGTATGCTGCAAATTTCCACCATGAATTATGCATGGCTTAGATTGGCGGCCCAGGCGTTTCCCTAACACATATACAAACTCCATGATCCCCGCAAGATTCCCAATTCATTTCACACCGCGGGCATCCATAAACAAAAGATCACGATATCAACTCAAATAAGAAGTGCAATGTTGAAAGATTGCCCCATAACAGCATGGTTGGGCTAGTCTCCAACTTACAACTTGCAAGCATAACAACTCAACATAAGAGACCACAATGTCAAATTTTTAAGAACAGGAAAAAGTAAAGTGTGCCTTCCGGTTCGTGAGAGCTTTACTGACCAATTTTCGCATAACACTGGTAAGAGTTTAATTTGAAGAGAAGATAAAAGCAAGTCAAATTTACTTGGAATAGCAAATTGCTAGTAGGTATGTATGGTGGACACTTTGGAAAACTTTGGCTTTTAGGAGTTGGATGCACGAGTAGAGCTCATACTCAGTACAAGGCGAGGGCTAGCAAAAGACTGGGAGCGACCAACTAAGAGAGCAATAATGGCCATAATCATGCAAAGCGACAAAATGACATTAAAAGAAGCATAAGATGGCATCAAAAGTCAAAAACTAAATGAACATAGAGGCTATTGGCAACTTTGTAAGAGTCTAACATGTGTGAGCATGCGCCAAGTCAACCCAAATAAAGCATCAAGGAGAAAACCAAAATAATGCTTCCAAATAATTACAACAACACATGATTTTTTTCAAAGGCTCATTAAGCAATCTCAGTTATTTGAGACAAGTCATGCTACAGCAAAACCACTAAGCATACTATCAAAAATACATCAAGCATGACATGAAAAAGCCTAAGCCGCAGTCTACACAAGCTCCTTCTTGTACCACTTTTTTGCATAAAGCTTTTTCTCTTTTCCAACACTATTTGAAATTTTTAAGACACCTCTTTTGATGAAAACCAATAAAGTTCAGAGGCAAAAATACACCTTGATGAAAAGATATGACAAGGTCTGAACGCAAATCAAGGCGAAAACGAAAACCAAAAGCAGTAGCAGAAAAAGAAGAACACTCGGTTTTTGATAAGAGTGAAAACTAGAGCGTTCTTAGCAAATGAAGAGCAAGGCAACTTCTCCAAAAGAAATTTGTTGGGGTCCAACCATTTGTTGCAGCAAACAAAACTAAACTAACTAATAAAACTAAAATAACTGACGCTCCAAGAAAAACACATAGTGCATGAAACAATAAAAATATAGTGTTTTCAAAGGTGACCTGATTTTTGCCGATGAAGAAGGGGTGCCTCGGGGGCATCCCCAAGCTTTGACGCTTGTACTTCTTGGATATTTCTTGGGGTGATGCATGGGCATCCCCAAGCTTGAGCTTTTGTCCATTCTTCAACTCATCTCATCATTATCCAATCCCTACACTTGAAAACTTCCTTCATACAAAACTAAACACAATTCTATTAGCAACATTAGTGTAGCATAACATATAATCAACCTCTTTTTGCTTCCGGTTTCAACCCAAAACCACCACATATATAGCAAATACTACTGTAGCAACGTCCCCAAAAGTTCCGTGATCAAAAGAACTCAAAAGAAAGCGATAAAGCGGCAAACACAAATATTGGCAGAAATCTGTCAAAACAGAACAGCTGACAAAGGCCGAATTTTTGAGGGGTTTTTTGTTGCTCAAATCAAAAAGTGTTCAACTAACGAAAGTTTGGATATAACCTGGGGCATATGTACAAGAAATCGCAGGTCCAAAATATATACAGAAAGTTTATACGAATTTTTACGGTGCAGCACCGAAAACAGTTTCAGGACAGCAACATCCCCAAATCTTTACCTTACTCGAATTAGAGGCTCCTCTTGGCACAAAAACGAAATAAAAAGGATAAGGAGCGGTCATTACAGTAGTAATGACTTCCAAGACTCAAATAAAAGAAAAAGTACTGAAAATAAAATATTGGGTTATCTCCCAAGAGTGCTTTTCTTTAACGCCTTTGAGCTAGGCACAGAAAATTGCGAATCAAGTAACATCAAGAGGTGAAGCATCAAGCTCATAATTTGCTCTAAGAATTGAGTCAAAAAGTAATTTCTTTATTTTCCTAGGGAAGTGTTCCATACCTTTCTTTAGTGGGAATTGATATTTGATAGTGCCTTCCCTCATATCAATGATGCCACCTACAGTCCGAAGAAAGGGTCTTCCCAGAATAATAGGACATGAAGCATGGCATTCAACGTCCATAACGAGAAAATCAACGGGAACAAGGTTATTGTTAACCACAATAAAAACATCATTAATCCTTCCCAAAGGTTTCTTCTTAGCAACTTCTGCAATAGGAACATCATAATAACACTTTTCAAGCGGTGGTAAGTCAAGCATGTCATAAATCTTGCTAGGCATGATAGAAATACTAGCACCTAGATCACAAAAATCATGGCAATCAAAACCACTAACATGCATATCAATGATGGGTTCCCAACCATCTTCTAACTTCTTGGGAACCGAAGCTTTTTGCTGCAACTTTTCATCCCTAATTTTTATGAGAGCATTGGTAATATGCTTAGTAAAAGCAACATTTAAAGAACTAGCATTGGGAGTCAAAGCAAGCTTTTGCAAGAACAAAATTACTTCAGATATATTGCATCCATCTACATCAAAATCATTAAAGGAAATAGAGCTATCATCTCCCACACTCCGAAATTTTTTAGCACTCTTTTGAGAAAAAGTTTTGGCAGTTTTAGGCTTTTTAACACAAGGAGTGGGAGTTTTCTCTACACCAATCAAAGTAAGAGGATTGCTAGCATTAGGAACAACATCATCAGAGGTAGTAATAGTACAAACTTTCATATTCCTAGCAATCTCATCCTCTCTTTCCCATCTAGCATGCAATTCTGCTAATAATCTAATATTTTCATCAATCCCAACTTGAATAGCATTAGCAGTAGCAAAAACATTGTTCTCTTTCACATCATTAGGCAACACTTTTAATTTCAGAAGTTCAACATCATGAGCAAGGCTATCAACTTTAGAAGCAATAATATCAATTTTGCCTAACTTTTCCTCAACAGACTTGTTAAAAGCAGTTTGCTTACCGATGAAGTCCTTGAGCATTACCTCAAGCTTAGAGGGCGCGGCCCTAGTGTTGTTGGAGGAATTACCATAAGAATTACCATAACCATTACCATTGGTAGAAGGATATGGCCTATAATTGTTACTAGCAAAATTGTTCCTATAAGCATTGTTGTTAAAATTATTATTTCTAATGAAGTTCACATCAACATGCTCTTCTTGAGCAACCAAAGAGGCTAAAGGAACATTATTAGGATCAACATGAGTCCTATCATTAGCAAGCATAGCCATAATGGTATCAATCTTATCATTCAAGGAAGAGGTTTCCTCAACAGAATTTACCTTCTTACCTTGTGGAGCTCTCTCGGTGTGCCATTCGGAATAATTTACCATCATGTTGTCGAGAAGCTTTGTTGCGGCGCCCAAGGTAAGGGACATAAAAGTGCCTCCAGTAGCTGAATCAAGTAGGTTCCTCGAAGAAAAATTCAGTCCTGCATAAAAAGTTTGGACAATCATCCAAGTAGTCAGTCCATGAGTGGGGCAATTCTTTATCATAGATTTCATTCTTTCCCAAGCTTGAGCAACATGTTCATTATCAAACTGAGTAAACTTCATAATATTGCTACGCAAGGATATAATCTTAGCAGGAGGATAGTATCTACCAATAAAAGCATCCTTACACTTAGCCCATGAATCAATACTATTCTTAGTCAAAGACAGCCACCAATCCTTAGCTTTTCCTCTCAAAGAAAAAGGAAACAACTTGAGCTTAATAATATCACTTTCTACATCCTTATATTTCTGCATCTCACATAGCTCAACAAAATTGTTGAGATGAGCTGCAGCATCTTCAGTACTAGCACCAGAGAATTGCTCTTTCATAACAAGGTTCAACAAAGCAGGCTTAATCTCATAAAAGTTTGCAGCAGGAGCAGGTGGCGCAATAGGAGTGCAGATAAAATCACTATTGTTCGTGCTAGTAAAGTCACACAGCTTGGTGTTTTCAGGATTAGCCATTTCAGCAAAACTAAAAGCAGATAAGTAAAACCAACTACCAAGGATTCTAATTTTTTTTGGGTTTTTGATATAAAACGATGCAAGTAAAATATGAAGGGTTTCGCAGCATAGTAAATCAAAAAAATTCCTACGGATGCGAACAAGAAAGCCAAGATCTAATCTAGGAGATGTAATCAACGAGAGAGGTAGATGAGATCTTCATACCCTTGAAGAAATCGCACAACGGAAACGTTCAACAGAATGTGGATGATGTAGTCGTACTAGCCGTCTCCTCCACGCGATCCGATCCGATCCAACGCCGCAAGTGGCGGAGCCTCCGAGAGATGCACACGTACGGTGCAGCGACGTCTCCTCCTTCCTTGGTCCAGCAAGTATGGTGGAGAGATAGATTGGATCTGCAGCACGACGGCGTGGCGCTTATGGTGGAGAGTTTCTGCAGCATGGCTTCGCCTACGTGCAGTCGCGAGAGAGAGAGATTGGAGGGCAGCAGTTGGGCCGGTGGCTAGGGTTTGAGGTGAGCACGCCCCAGCCCTCCCCTCCCCTTTAAATAGGTCAACCTCTCGTGATGTCCGGGATCTCATCCGAGACTCCGAACGAAAAACTCAATAACCAATTATCCATTCTATCCTAGCGTCGATGCACGTTAAGTGTGTGACCCTACGGGTTCGAGAATATGCAGACATGATATTCTATCAATAATCAATAGCGGGATCTGGAAACCCATATTGACTCCCACATATTCATCGATGATCATATCGGATGAACCACGATGCCAGGATTCAATTAATCCCGTATATGTATTCCCTTCGTCTCGCGATATTTTACTTGCCCGAGATTCGATCGTCGGTATCGCCATACCTAGTTCAATCTCGTTCACAGCAAGTACTTTACTCGTTCTGTAATCCGATATCACTTTGTGATTAACTCCTTAACCACGTGCTTGCAAGCGATGTTGATATTGATTACCGAGTGGGCCCGAAGTATATCTCTCTGACTTGGGAGGGACAAATTCCATCTCGATACATGCAACCCAACAAGTACTTTCCGATCACCTGAGAGACACCTTTATGATCACCCTTTCATAGGATGACGTTTGATGACCTCAAAGATTTCTTTCGATACTAGGGAGTTGCATTATCTCATGGTCTAAGGAACACAATACATGACATAGGAAAAGCTTCGCAAAGATGAACACAATGACACGATCTAATTGCTGTGCTTTATTTGGGTCTGTCCATCACATCATTCTCCTAATGACATGACCTCATTATTAATCAACAACTCATGTCTATGGTTAGGAAACCTTAACCATCATTAACCAATGGGCTAGTCTAGTATTGGCGTACTAGGGACACGGTGTTGTTCATAAACCACACAAGTATTAATGTTTCCGCTTAATACAATTATAGCATGGAGTATAAACATTATCATGAACAAGAAATATGATAATAACAATATTATTATTGCCTCTAGGGCATATTTCCTTCAGTCTCCCACTTGCACTAGAGTCAATAATCTAGTCATACTTGCGCCTTTAACACCTATGACATTCCGGTGTTATTCATACGCGTTGCATGTGGTAAACCTTATCTACGGGTCTGACACTTTCAGGTCCGTTTGTATTTGCATATTCCTTTTGCGTCAGCACGCATTACTCATCTTGTATGAGATGGCATCATATAAACTTGGTCTTCTGATGAAACCTTTGTTTCTTTGCCAAAACTATGTTGTCACTATTGTCATACAATAGAACTACATAGTACTAGCACACTTGGAACTACACCTCCACGATCGAATTGCAGAAATTTAATTTTCCTGTTACGATGGTTTTCCACTTTGTTCTGTAATTCTTTGAACTTTTCAAACGTTTCAGATTTATGTTTCATTAAATAGACATACCCATATCTATTTAACTCATCAGTAAAAGTGAGAAATAGCGATATCCACCGCGCGTCGAAATACTCATTGGTCCACACATATCGGTATGTATGATTTCCAATAAGTCCGTTGCTCGCTCCATTATTCCGGAGAACGAGGTTTTGATCATCTTGCCCATGAGGCATGGCTCGCACGTGTCAAATGATTCAAAATCAAGAGACTCCAAAAGTCCATCAGAATGGAGTTTCTTCATGCGTTTTACGCCAATATGACCTAGACGACAGTGCCACAAAGAAGTGGGATTATCACTATCTACTTTGCATCTTTTATGCCGCTTCTAAAGCGATTATATACTTAGTCCTTGTTGCAGTGTCTGCCATAATGTTAACATTGGAACTCATCCAAGTCATCATGGAACTTTCTTCCATCTTATTGTGCCACCTTCTAACTCAAACAAATAGCTTAAAATTGAGATAAAATTTTACCTGTATATGTGACAAAGCCAATGTAACACATTGCAATGAACCATTTGTCACTTTCGCATACAGAATATATTCTTAGTTCTTCGAAAGTACATAAGAATATTCTTACTATTGTCCAACGATCATCATATGAATGCTCGTAACCTTTCAGCGCATTGGACATATCTGGATCTACATATCATGGAACACAAGATTGATAAAATCATTCTTGCGGTTTCACTCATCAAGTGTCAAAACAATTGATTCTTGCTCCAACCTCTTCCATGCAACAAGAACCGTTCTTATTGTTTCCATATTGAACAAATTCAATATTTCATCTATGTACTCTGGCAAAACTATATTAGTGCCTCAATCTATCTGCATAGACATTGATGCTTAATATTCTGGTTTTACCTAAGTCTTTCATCAAAAAAAAAAATTTAATGAAAACTTAACAATATCAAGAAAAACACATTATTTCCAATAAACGATATGTCGTCCACATAAAGTATTAGAAATATATCTGAGCGCTCCCACTTACTTTCTTGTAATACAAGCATCTTCAAATATCTTGATGAAATTAACACTTTAACATTTTCATCATTGAAGATTCCAACTTCGCTACACTTACTTCTACCATAGAAGTTTGCATACATATCTAGCAACCTTTGAATCAACAAAACCCATTGGGTCGTGTCAGTTACACGTCCTTGGTGTGCATTCCGGTAGAGGAACGTTGTTTCGTTTATTCAACTATCATATCTCAATATGTAATTGTTGCTAGAAAAATCCATATGACGAAGTCAGGGCCCATCATCGCTTCTTTGTATATTGTTGGTTACTATTATCTAATAATATCTCGTCCTCAAATCTTGCTATTTGATTATGACCAACTTGGTTAAATAGGAACTTCGATGCCGTGACTACAACATATTGTAGACGCGTGAGCTATGAATGCAGTTGCCACTTCCAGAACATTTTCTGGTGCTGCGCTACTCTGATCATCTTGCTCAGATTCAATAACCTCATCAAGTTCTATCTTCCTCCCACTTAAACCTTCCGCGAGAAAACTCCTTCATAAGAAATTTACTTTTAAGCGACAATCACTATGTGTTTGGGTTCATAGTAGAAGGAATACCCATCGACATTCTTTGGGACAACCTACAAAGACTTACTAATCCGATTTTGGTTGTAAACATTTTACATATGCCGTGCATACCAAAATTTAAGAAAAGACAACTATAACTTGTACGGTGTCATTTCAGCGGATTATGATGGTGCTCTATTCAGTGAAAAGCGGTAGTCTCTAAAGCATAATCCACAAATTATATTGGTAGTTTTATATAATCATTGCTCTAACCATGTCAAACAAGGTTTGATTACATCCATCGAAAACTCCATACTCCTATGGTGTTTATCACGATGCAAGTTTGTGGAACAATTCCTCTAACTCTTAGATGCTTGCTAAACTTGTAACTCAAATATTCTTCTTTATGATCCAATCATAAAAACTTGAATTTTTCTTGTTACAATAATTTCTACTTCATAAATTGAACAATTTCAATTGTTTCATACTTCTATCTTATCGAGTAGATATACCATACATCTATTCGAGTCATTGATGAAAATAGAAAATACACCATGATCGACTTCACACCATGGACTACATACATCAACATGTACGATCTCCATTTAGTTAGTCGCTTGTTCTGTCCATGGCCCATGAACGGAGTTTAATCATCTTTAGGAAAAGTCTCACAAGCGTCAATCAATTCAAAATCAAATGACTCGAAAATCTATCAATATAGAATTTCTTTCATGTTTTGTTTCCAATATGACTTAAACGGCGGTGTCATATATAAGTGAAATTCATTTTGTCTTGCGACCTTTAGCATCAGTGTTATAAATGTCTATTTCACCAACAAGATAATAATAATCTATCCATCGATTATGGAAGACGGTAATAATTTGAACAACCATTGCTCTCATAATACCAGAACAAAATAACAATTATTAAGTTCTTAACAAATCTAGAAGGCTAGGTTTTATGCCGACGAAAAACACAATAACACATTTATTTGTTTCTCGATGCGCATTGTTGCCACATTCTTTTGCTAGTTACTTAGGCCATAATAGTTCTTGTATTGTTGCTTTGTATGACATTTCATACCAACAATCTAGTATCGAATACCCAAGAATTACATTGTTAACGAGCAAAGAATACATCTATAACATGTATATCATTTATAAACCCTGAGCTGGACATTTCCAGTCTTTTCCTTTTCTACCAAATATTCTGCAGATCCTATTTAGCATATTCTCTCCATTTAGAAGAATCTATCAACATCAATTGTGGTGTCAATCATTTGATACATGGTCCAAAGGATGTTAGTCAAATACTAATAGCCTTGGACTTTGCACTTTGAAGTGGATCGCCATCATCATATGATTGGTATTCTTCCCGACTCTATTCTTTAGCAATCTTTTGGTATAGCAAAAACGGTTTAGCCAATACCCTTTCATTCATCTTATCATGACAACTTTCATGATGAAACTACTATAGCTTATAAGGATGAATGCAAGTATAATATTAGTTCCCAAACTTTTGGGTGATCGGGATGCCTAGCATCTTCAATCTTCACATATATTCATACAATATGAGCATATGTTCTTTTACTAAATTATTCTTAATCATTTTGCAAATAATCAAAGTTTTAGATATCAAATATCTTTCACTTCTTGTTAGTTTCTGAAACAATTCTTTCATCTCGATGATCACTTTGGTTCTCAAACAATTTTGAAGATCGATTTCTCATGGAGGCAAACATGATCTTAGATGCTAAACTTGAATCATTGCTCTTAGATTAATACAACTTATTAAATCGTATGGAGCAAGCGAGGTTTGCTAAAGTTTGCAATAAGACTTAATCCTTACTCTTGACATTCTAACTAAACGGTACTAGTCCGTAAAGTGATTATCCAGAATTCTATAGTTCTTTTAACTCAATTAAGCTAAGTGTCGGTGGGAAACGGTGCCAAAGACTACAACGACTTATGCAAATACATCAAGATTTACTTCATGATAATTAGTTCAAGTTAATCAAATTACTAATGAACTCCCACTAAATTCAACATCCCTCAAAGTTGTTTAGTGAAGCATGATCCAAATTCACTACACCGAGACCGATCATCACGTGAATGATGTAGCTTTAATGGTGAACATCAACATGTTGATCATATCATCCATATGACTCATGCTTGACCTTTTGGTCCGTGTGTTCCGAGGCCATGTCTTTACATGCTAGGCTCGTCAAGTCAAACCCAAGTATTTCCGCGTGTGCAAAACTGGCTTGCACCCGTTGTATGTGAACGTAGAGTTTATAGCACCCGATCATCACGAGATGCTTCAAAACGACGAACTTTCGCAACGGTGCATACATGGGGAGAACACAATTTTATCTTGATCTTTAAGTGAGGAATCATCATAAAATGCTACCGTCACGATCAAAGCATAATAAGATACATAAAAGGATAAACATCACATGCATATAATTTTATGTGACATGGTATAGCCAATCTCCGCGCAATGATCTCCATCTTGTGCGCGCCGGCATGATCTCCATCACTCCACCATGATTGCCTCCACCACGAATAGCAACTACAACTATTGCTAACTACTTAGCGATAAAGTAAAGCTATTACATGGCGTATAAGAAGTTGACACGCAGGTCATACACAATTATAAAGACAACCACATGGCTCCTGCCGGTTGTGAACTCATCGACATGCAAGTCGTGAAATATTACAAAACATGATCATCGCATACATCACATATATCACATCACATCTTGTGGCCATACCATATCACAAAACACTCCCTGCAAAAACAAGTTAGACGCCTCTACTTTGTTGTTGCATGTTTTACGTGGCTTATGGGAGTAGCAAGTTAAGAATGATTCTTACCTATGAAAAGCCACAACGGTGATATTATGGTTGCTAACATCCGTTGTAAATCCCATGACTACTATAGTGAGAGAAACTGGCATCCACCAGCCGCATGTGTGGAACAAGCCACACGTCAAGTGCGGAGCCGGTCTCACGAACGAGGTCGCATAAAGTTGGCCTGGACCGCTTCAATCTCACTATGCCGCGCCATAAGAAATACACAACATAGAGGTTTGCAACAGAAAACATCAACGCCCGCAACAAGCATGTTGCGTTCTACTCGTGAAACACATCTACGCATAGATCTAGCTCTGATACTACTGATGGGTTTCGCAGCATAGTAAATCAAAAAAATTCCTACGGATGCGAACAAGAAAGCCAAGATCTAATCTAGGAGATGTAATCAACGAGAGAGGTAGATGAGATCTTCATACCCTTGAAGAAATCGCACAGCGGAAACGTTCAACAGAACGTGGATGATGTAGTCGTACTAGCCGTCTCCTCCACGCGATCCGATCCGATCCAACGCCGCAAGTGGCGGCGCCTCCGAGAGATGCACACGTACGGTGCAGCGACATCTCATCCTTCCTTCGTCCAGCAAGTATGGTGGAGAGATAGATTGGATCTGCAGCATGACGGCGTGGTGCTTATGGTGGAGAGTTTCTGCAGCAGGGCTTCGCCTACGTGCAGTCGCGAGAGAGAGAGAGAGATTGGAGGGCAGCAGTTGGGCCGGTGGCTAGGGTTTGAGGTGAGCACGCCCCAGCCCTCCCCTCCCCTTTAAATAGGTCAAGGGGGCGGCCAAGGGGGCTGCCTTAGCCTCCAAGTCAAGCTGGTGGCCCCAGGGAGAAAACTTGCCCCCTAAGTTTCCTTTGCCTTGGCCCATAAGAAAACCCTAGGGTTTTGCCCTTGGCCTCATAGGCAAGTGGGCATGGACGACCAGGCCCATGTAGGCATCACCCTTTGGTCCATGTGGACCCTTTGGGGCATGTGGGCCCCACCATGGAGCCCTTCAGAACTTTCTAGAACATTCCGGTACTCTACCGAAAAAGTCCAGAACTTTTCCGAAACCCAAAAAACTGCTTTCCATTATATGAATCTTATTCTCCGGATCATTCCGGAACCTCTCGTGATGTCCGGGATCTCATCCGAGACTCCGAACGAAAAACTCAATAACCAATTATCCATTCTATCCTAGCGTCGATGCACGTTAAGTGTGTGACCCTATGGGTTCGAGAATATGCTGATATGATCTTCTATCAATAATCAATAGCGGGATCTGGAAACCCATATTGACTCCCACATATTCATCGATGATCATATCGGATGAACCACGATGCCAGGATTCAATTAATCCCGTATATGTATTCCCTTCGTCTCGCGATATTTTACTTGCCCGAGATTCGATCGTCGGTATCGCCATACCTAGTTCAATCTCGTTCACAGCAAGTACTTTACTCGTTCTGTAATCCGATATCACTTTGTGATTAACTCCTTAACCACGTGCTTGCAAGCGATGTTGATATTGATTACCGAGTGGGCCCGAAGTATATCTCTCTGACTTGGGAGGGACAAATTCCATCTCGATACATGCAACCCAACAAGTACTTTCCGATCACCTGAGAGACACCTTTATGATCACCCTTTCATAGGATGACGTTTGATGACCTCAAAGATTTCTTCCGATACTAGGGAGTTGCATTATCTCATGGTCTAAGGAACACAATACATGACATAGGAAAAGCTTCGCAAAGATGAACACAATGACATGATCTAATTGTTGTGCTTTATTTGGGTCTGTCCATCACATCATTCTCCTAATGACATGACCTCATTATTAATTGACAACTCATGTCTATGGTTAGGAAACCTTAACCATCATTAACCAATGAGCTAGTCTAGTATTGGCGTACTAGGGACACGGTGTTGTTCATAAACCACACAAGTATTAATGTTTCCGCTTAATACAATTATAGCATGGAGTATAAACATTATCATGAACAAGAAATATGATAACAACAATATTATTATTGCCTCTAGGGCATATTTCCTTCAAAATAAATAAGGTAAATCAAAACAATAACAAAGTAAAGGATGTGCGTGCGAAAAACTCCCCTTGCAGAGGTCTTCCACTCTTCCCCGACAACGGCGCCAGAAAATTATTGCTTGATGCGTGGTAAATAACCAGCCCGTTGGGAACCCCAAGAGGAAGGTGTCATGAATATAGCAGCAGATTTTCCCTCAGTTAAGAAACCAAGGTATGTCGATCAGGAGAAAAGCAGACAATACGACTGAAGGTGATGCTTGCTAGTTTGCGTCAGCTTCGGACAATTTATATATGGCGCCTCGTCCAAGCTTTGCTTGCCAGCTGCAACGCGGAACCTGCACACAACACAACTAAGTACTTTGTTCCCAACTTGCGATGAGGTTGTCAATCTCACCGGTTTGCTTGAAACAAAGGGTATGAGCGTATCGAGTGGAAAACAGTAGAAATATGCGAGTAAAGTAAACAGTGCGAGTAAAGTAAACAGGTGATAGCAATATGATGGAAATAGGACCGGGGTCCACAGTTCACTAGTGGTGTCTCTCCATAAGATAAATAACACACGCTGGGTAAACAAATTACAGTTGGGCAATTGATAGAATAAAGATAAACGTGATATGTCAAGAAGATCACTATGCGATTTACTCTGGGCATTACAATAAAATACATAGACTGCCATCCAAATGCATCTATGACTAATAATCCACTTGTGGCGAATCAATCCGAGAACTCCACAAGTATTAACTTGCGAACAACAGATAATTGTATTAAGCAAAGTGTGTAATTTAAACAAAGCATATGCCCTTGAGCATATGAATGTTGTTTTCTCCCTAGTAGCAACAACACATCTACAACCATAGAGGTTTCTGTCACCCCCCAGGTTAAATAGAGGCATGAACCCACTATCGAGCATAAATACCCCCTCTTGGAGTCACTAGCAACTACTCGGCCAAGATAGCTACTAACAACGGAGAGCATGCAAGATCATAAACAACATAGAGATAACAAAAGATATATTTCAGTATAGCAACTCAATCATAACACCAATATTCATCGGATCCCAACAAACCAAACATGTAGAATTACATAACGGTGATCTCAATCATGTAGGCAGCTCATGAGATCTAAACATGAAGCACATGGTGGAGGAGACAACCATCTAGCTACTGCTATGGACCCATAGTCCAAGGCAGACTACTCACTCATCGCACCGGAGGCAAGCATGACGATGAAGAAGACCTCCGGTGGCGATTCCCCTCTCCGACAGGGTGCCAGGAAGAGCTTCTGGACCCTCCCGATCTTCGGGTCGACGACGGCGGTGGATCGCGATGTGTTCTGGAAAATTGATTGGGTACTTAGGTTTTTTCCGTCGGGGGGTCTTTATAGGCGAAGGGGCATCATCAGAAGTGGACCGAGGCGGTCTCACATGTAGGAGGCGCGGCCAGGGCCTGGGCCGCGCCGCCCTGGTGTGTGGCCACCTCGTGACCCCACTCCGTCTCCTCTTCGGATCTCTGGAAGCTTCCGAGAAAAATAAGACTTCAGGAACTTGTTTCGTCCAATTCCGAGAATATTTCCCGTGTATCACTTCTGAAACACAAAAACAGCAGAAAACAGGGAACTGGCACTGTGGCGACTTGTTAATAGGTTAGTTCCGGAAAATGCACAAAAGTGCCACGAAGTGTAACAAAACAGTAGGCAAATGATGTATAAACAAGCATGGAGCATCAAAACTTATAGATACATTGGAGACGTATCAAGCAGATTAGGAGGCTAAAGCACTCTGCCCCGCAGAGTCCGTCATTAGCGCCGCCGAACGTATCACGTTCTTCCTCGAAATGGCGTGCCTCGCATCGCGCTCGCCCTTGGTCGACTCTGTTCTGAGCCAGACCATGCCGAAGCTCCCCATTGATGGGTTCGACCGCTTGTGCTCTAGGCGCCACGACTTGCACCACTGCTGGGTGCCTAGCTTGCTCCGCCAGTGGGGCGGCTGTCCTTGGTGTCGCGTCGTGTCCTGAGCCGGGCGTGCCTTGAAGTACCCTTACCCCTTCGAGTGCCAAGTTTCGCAGATGCCTCATGTGCTCATCGCCGTTGGATGCGTTTGCGGCAATGTATGCTGCCGCGGCCATGATAGCAGCTTCCTTGGTCTTGGGCATCAACTCAGCCTCGTTGAATTCTGCCTCCAGATTTTGGGTGATATTATGCATATCGGCCCCAGGCTGGGTGCGTGACCTTGACCTATGCTGGACGCTTGATGAGTAATGGGACGATCTTTCGGCCCGTCTTCTGCTGGATGCATCAGCTTCTTCTCTTCGTCGTTCCAGTATTCGCCTGTCGGTGCTGATTTGGTCCTTTTGCTCCTGGACGACGAATCGGAGCGCAGCCATATCGCTTGGGCTTGGATTGGGACCGAAATTCGCCTCTCCTGTGCAAACCCTTCTTGCGAGCCGAATCTGATCGTGCGTGACCACCTGGCGGCCGCTGTTCGTCCGGTTTTGGCCGTCATTAGCCCTGTTATCGTTTTCGTCGTCGTGTGACGCCATCATGCAGTGCCCTCCGGACCACGGGGTCGAATCGTCGCTGATTTCGCCCAGCGCTGGAGGGTAGACGTTGTCATTTTCGACGTAGGATCCGATCTCGATCATGAAGTCAGAATCGTAATCGACCGCGTAGTCGCCGCTTGATGCGGTAGATTCGCTTGGTGAGCAGGAGCTTGCTGAATTGCCGATTTTCCCCTTAGCTTCGGGGTAGACGTCATCATCGTCGTCTGAGCATGTGTAGTCCGAATATAACCCTTCGACATAGTCGGGGTCGTATGGCGCAGTACGGAGCGTGAGGGCGTTGAGAGCCCGCTCGCACTCGGATACTGTCGGGTAGACAGCTGTCGTGCCCCCCCCCCCGAGGATCTTCACAGCCGGCGATCTCATGAGATGAGAAATCTCCGGCACCCACGTAGTGGTATGCGTCGCAGTCTTCGCAGTATGCGGTGGTTGGGGATGGAGGTGGCACTTCAAAGCCATTGGACCCTATCAATGGGGTCAACTCCTCTAGGCTTGGTTCTTCCTCTAGTGGCACCGACGGCGCTAGCGGTGCGGTTGCCGAGGGATTGCCCCCGGTGACTGGTGGTGTACCTGGGGTCATCGCAGATGGCGCGGGATCGCCGATGGAGATTAATTCGGCGACTCCATTGCTGTCCACGTGGAAGCTGAACAGCCCGAAGGCCATATCGAAACCTCCAGTGATCGCTGAAACTGCTCCCGCCGTGCCCGAAGTTGGGCCGACGATAGTCGCGGCCGGAACTAGTTCGTTGGCGCTTGACGGGGTGGCGTCGATGCTGATGTCCGCGTCGGCGTCGATGTAGATCGGCACAGCGACGCCGACGGCAATGTCGATGGCAGGGTCGATGTCGATCTCGGCGTTGGTGTCGGCATCGGTCGGCACAGCGATGCCGATGGCAGGGTCGATGGCGGGGTCAGTGCTGATTTCGGTGTTGGTGTCGGTGTAGATCGGCACAGCAATGCCGACGGCAGTATCGATGGCGGGGTCGATGGCGGGGTTGGTGCTGATTTCGGTGTTGGTGTCGGTGTAGATCGGCACAGCGATGCCGACGGCAGTATCAATGGCGGGGTCGATGTCGATCTTGGCGTTGGTTGGTGATGGAGCCGGCGAATCCGTAGATCCAGATCCCGTCTTCCCCACGGTCGGCGCCAATTGACGAGGTTTATCCCCGGCAATGCCCATGTTGAAGGGCTTTCGATCTAGGGAGCGCATTGGGGACCTGGCGAACTCGACGGCGATCAGACGAAAGCAGAAGAACACGGGAGTTTACCCAGGTTCGGCCCCCTTGGTAGGATAAAGGCCTACGTCCTGCTTGTCTAACTTTGTATTGATGGGGTGGCTTTGATGAAGGTGTTACAATGGTGGCGTAGATTGGATCTTGCCGAACCAGAGAGCTCTGAGTTATCGAGCGCTCCGGCGTGAGGTGGGTGGAAAAGTGTCTAACCCCTCGAGACCTCCCTCCCAGCCTTTTATATGCGAAGGCTGGGTCTCGGGATTGTTCTCCAAGTTGATTACAAGTCGGATCAGTTAGAATAAACCCTAAACGAGTCCTATTCGACTAAGTCTCCCTCTTCGAGTCTCTATCTTGTGTGCCAAGTTACGTCCCTGGGCCGTGCCAGGCCGTCATCTTCATGGTCTTTGAGATCCCTTCGACGGTATCCTTCCTGGACCGAAAAACCAGGTAGGCAAAAGTCGAGGGCCCATCTGTCATTCCTTCGTCACCTGGCGTTGACCGTAGAAGCAGAGGCTCGATCTGGAATTGACGAGGGAGGAATTCCTTGACAAGACCCTTCCAGGGTTTGTCAGCGGCCCAACCATGAAGACCCGCTCAATCTGGAGCTAGCGGTCGTGTGGACCGGCGGCGGCGATGTGGAGCTAATTCAATCGACCTCCCTCGTGCTCTCTTTCAATCTCTATTTTCTCCTCCCTGCTCCATCCTCCAAAATCAGTATCAGACGGCCACTCCTCCCCCCGCTGCCTCCCTTCCTCTCCCTCGGTGTATCCCCTGCATCGAAGTCGAAGCAGCGGTGGTGCGCGACATGCTCGAGCTCGGCACCCTGTATGTCGGTGCACTGAACTCGATTTATCCTTGTTTTTAATCTGCCTCCGTCCTTTGCTTAAAACCATCAACTACTGATCTATAGTTAGATCAGCCCTCAAGATTCAGACTTTCAAAGATAGAGGACAAAGTGTTCGCTTAAAGTGGAAATGCCAGCTAATCTCAGCTCAGATTTGCATACAATACAAGTGCATTCAGCTTCTTCTACGGAATCTGCTGCCTTTTTATTCCCCCCTCTTGACTCTTGCAAGTACGTATGATTAGATGCTGAAAGTACAGTTTGGTTACTCCCTCCAACCCATATTATTTTTCACTAATACGGATGTATCTATCACAAAAATATATCTAGATACATCCATATTAGCGAAGAATATTATGGGTCGGAGGGAGTAGTATTTTTATTCGGCAAATATTAGAGGCGCACATGGCATGTGACGGTGCGTGACTTGTTTTGCTGGCCGACGCATGACTATACCATGATTTGCATTGTCTTCTTCTTCCAATTATATATGCATCGTTTCAGAATGATTGACCGAAGAACCAAAATTCCAGGCCCGGTATTCAGGGGAAGCTACAAGGATGGGGCATACTCGAGTGTCAACCTCTCATGATATGTGTGCTTTATCACCGGCTGGTCAGCCGAATATCGCGACTAATTTCTCTGGACTTAGGAAGTTAAACTTCAGTTTGGTGCAGCCGCAAGGAAGAAAAGAGCAATTAAGTGGCTCCCGAGAGCCAAGGTTGCTCCTTTTGAAGTGCTTAGGATTAGACGGAGGAACTAACAGTTCATTTATTGTGACAATGTCATGCATCTTTTTTTTACAACTGGGATTACTCCCCTTTCCATTACTCACATAACGGAAATACAAAGTCTTTGAACGTTTTTGGGACACATCGCGCGACCACAGTGAATAAAAGGTAACAAGGAATGGAGAAGCCAGAAGGAAAAAAAAACTACTGGTAGGAAAACCTGCTGTATGACTCGGTGTTGAAATCATACTACGGGGCAAAAAACCTACCCCTACACTACAAAACCACCAAGGAGTTCACCATCAGGTCTAGGAGCAACAAAACAGAACAACAACCAACTTCAAAAGAACTTCACCACAAATGACAGCACCGTCATTCGCTCTTCAGAATCAGCCATTCGTGATCATCCGCCTCTTTTCGACCACCACCAGCGGCACCCAAGTGTCAGACGAAGTGGCCCTCGCCATGTCACCAGCCTTCTGCATCAGCTGATCTGCGCCTCCGCGAACTTCTTCCGCTTCGTCTCCGTAGAGCCCTGCCCAATAACGGAGAAAAGCACACATCAAAAAAATTGTCACCATAGGGGACTTCACCACTTTTTTTCAAAGGTTATTTGATTTCTCACATTCCAAATAGCCCAGCAACCAGCCGCAAGAAGAAGCATATGAAATTTTTTACCACAAGGAAAATATGCTAACAACCAGGTCCAACACTGCCAAAGAGAGTTAGGACAGGTAGAAGCCCCAAACATTGTTCCCAAAGTACCCCAAAGAACCCTAGCATGAGAGCAAGCAAAAAAATAGATGATCAGCAGTTTCAATCTGGTTGCAAAAAGAACACAATGGAGACCCTTCCCATTTTCTTATCTTCAGGTTATCTCTGGTCTGAACCGCATTCTGAAACAACTGCCACAGGAAAATTTTGATCTGAGGAGGAATTCTAGCTTTCCAAATCCACTTATTGTGAGAACCAGCGATATTCCTTTCCAAACTTGATACGTCCATTTTGCATCACTAGTTTGTATCATAATTTACTGTTATTCATTGATATATTTCACATTTAGAGATGATACTTATGTTGTTTCCTCTGTTTTTACATGTTTGATGATCATTGGAGGATTTGCTGCCGGAGTCAGGATTCTGCTGGAAAAAGGACCATCAAGACACCATATTTCAAAGATCATGAAAATTCCAGAAAAATACCAGGAAATTATATTTTACCAGAAGACTGAAGAAGCCAGAAGAAGAAGGCGAGAGGGGCCACAGGGCAGCCTCACCACCAGGGGGCGCGGCCCAGCCCCTGGCCGCGCCGCCCTATGGTGAGAGCCCCCTGGCCCACTTCTGCCATCGCCCCTTCGCGTATTTGATCGTCCCCGAAAACCTAAGTCAAGGGGGGGGGGCTGAGAGATAGACACCACCGCCTCCGCGGGGCAGAAAACACCAGAGAGAGAAAAGCTCTCTGGCAGGCAGAAATCTGCCGGGTCAATTCCTTCCCGGAGAGGGGAGATCGTCGCCATCATCATCGCCATCGCACCGGACTTCATTGGGATCATCATCATCATCATCATCATCATCTCCATCACCAGCACCTTCATCTCCACCATCACCACACCATCCCGCTGTAACATCTTGAGTTGAATCTTGTTAAATTCTTAGGGGAAACTTTCCCGGTGTTGATTACTCTTGTGGTTGATGCTATTGAGTGGAACCGTTGAATTAAGGTTTATGTTCTGATTGTTATTTACCATTATTTCACCTCTGATCATGATCCATATGATGTCTTGTGAGTAGTTCGTTTAGTTCTTGAGGACATGGGAGAAGTCAAGTCGTTAGTAGTGGAATTATGTTGAGTAATATTTAATGGTTTAATATTTATTTGTTGTGGTGCTATTTCACTAGTGGTGTCATGTGAACGTCGACTACATGATACTTCACCATTTATGGGCCTAGTGAGATGCATTGTGTATTTGGCTACCAATTATGGGGTTGCTGGAGTGACAGAAACCTAAACCTCTATTTGGGAAACCATTGCACCAGGGAGCATAGGATCTTAGAGTTTAAGGCTGTGGTTAGATTTATCTTAATTACTTTCTTGTATTTGCGGATGCTTGCAAGGGGTATAATCATAAGTGTGTATTTATCCTAGTTAGGGTAGTGCGCTAGCACAGGTTCACCCCCATAACACTTATCAAACCAGTAAATATTATTTAGCGGTATGAAGCGAAAGCACTTGACAGAAACTCTCGTGTGTCCTCGAGAACATTTGGTCATCATAAGTTACACAACCGGCTTGTCCTTTGCTCTAGAAAGGATTGGGCCACTTGCTGCAATTATTATTATTGTCTTTTATTTACTCGTACTTTATTTACTTGCATTACCAAATACCCCTAAAAACCCGTTTGCTAGTATTTACAGTGAATCCTTTATTAAAACCACTTGTCAACACCTTCTGCTCCTTGTTGGGTTCGACACTCTTATTTATCGAAAGTACTACGATACACCCCCTATACTTGTGGGTCATCAAGACTATTTTCTGGCGCTGTTGCCGGGGAAGTGAAGCGCTATTGAAGAGTGGAATTGGTAAAGGTAACCATCGCTGTGAGTATTGCTTTTATTTTTGTCTTTTATTTTTATTTTATTTTGCTATGGAGAATTCTCTATTTGGTTTCCTATTTGGGAACACTACTACCACTGTCCCAATAGTAGCATTGGCCAAATCATAGAGACTCGGCATTAGCTTGCTAGTGGGGTTTGGGACAACCTTTTGAAGATCATACGCAGATGGAATAACAATTCCGTATGACCTCAGCATGCGCAGATCATTGTTGATAGCCGCACCACAAAATTTGATGGTGATGTCCTTCAAGAAGTCCTTGAGTAGTTGCGGCACGCCATTGGCCTTACAAATTTGGAAGATCAATATCTCGGACGCCACCGAGAGTTGAAGGACGGCGGCACGCTGCGGGACCTCGTGAGTGGTGAACTCACACTCCAAGCCCACGCACTTGATCGGTGCATCGTCGAGGAACCGTCGCTTGACGGCGTGGATCCACTTCTCCACCCTCGAAGCACGGAGAGTCTCCGTGATGGTGAAGTTCATCTCTTCGATGACGACGTAGTACATCCGAGATCTTGGAAAAAAATGCTCCTCCATTGAGTCGAGGGAGAGAGAGCTCTCGAGGGCGCCGGTGATATGTGGGAGAGGTGTTTGGGGAAGAAGATGCAATGGTGTGCTTAAGATGATGAAATATGAGTGCTATATATAGTGTAGAGAGAGGGAGAGATGAGCACGGTGGCGATGTGAATGCTGTCGAGTTTCAATGCGGTCGCCGGCGGTTCCCGATCAGTCGAGTTCCGAAGCGTCATCGTTAATGTCGATCGATCCGAAGCGTCGTCGATCGTAACTGGCGCGAAGAGGGCGGTTCGTTTGAACGGGCCATTGGTCCCGGTTCATAGCACCAACCGGGACCGTTGATCCATTGGTCCCGGTTGATGCGATGAACCGGGACCAATGACCTGGGCGGGGGGGGGGGGGGGCTGCTGAGCCGCCACGTGCCCAGGATCATTGGTCCCGGTTCGTGGCATCAACCGGGACCGTTGATCCATTGGTCCCGGTTGATGCCACAAACCGGGACCAATGTTTTTCTTTTTTGTTTTAACTTTTTGTTTTCATTTTAACAGGAAAAAACTTTCTTTTATTTGAAATTTGAAAAAACTTTCAACAGGAAAAGTGTTTCAATTTAAATAACTAATCCAAAACCATTTTCTGTTTTCAAAATTATTAATTCTAATTAACAATTTTACTATTTTTAATTACAAATGCATTAACATATATTTATTGCATAATTTGGAATTTTAAAAAACTTTCAGCAGGAAAAGTGCTTCAATTTAAATAACTAATCCAAAAATATTTTCTGTTTTGAAAATTATTTATTCTAAATATACAAACTATTAACAGTTTTACCATTTTTAATTAAAAATGCACTAACGCGTTTGAAACGGGCATAAGAAATTCAAAAATGATCCAAACAATGTGAAACCTTCGTGTGGTGTCATATTATGTGTCATAGTTGCAAGGAAAAATATTGAACTTTGAAAATTGCAAACGTCATAAAAAATCCTTCACAAAATGACCTATCATATTCGAGGTTTCATGGCATTTAGGTCAAACCACCAATGTTATGGCTAGAATCAGGGCATAGTTTGTGATAATGTGCCCATATTGTGCACACATGTGCATCTTGGGATGGCTTACGATGTTGCAGGAGGAAGTTTTCCTTTTCGACGCACGAAATAGCCAATTTCCATTTTTGAGGTGCCGAAATCGGGGTGTTCTATGAAGGAACCACCAAATTAAAGTTTGGCATTGGTACCAACCTATTATTCAAAAATACTAGACCACCTTAGATGGACCAATTCCCAGCCGGTGTATCAGGAACCTTACCGTCCATCCCTCATGAAAATGACAAATTCCTACCGATTCGATAGGAGGGTGCCCAGATTTGAACTACAAGTACAGGATATAATGCTTGTGAATTTTTTTAAAAATCATTTATAGGTTCACAACATGCTATTTCATCAGAGATCCACTTCAAGTTTAGCGAGGCTCAGCCCCGGGCTAAGAAGCTTCATGCCCGCCGTTTTGAATATAGTTTGAAACGGGCATAAGAAATTCAAAAATGATCCAAACAATGTGAAACCTTCGCGTGGTGTCATATTATGTGTCATAGTTGCAAGGAAAAATATTGAACTTGGAAAATTGCAAACATCATAAAAAATCCTTCACAAAATGACCTATCATGTTCGAGGTTTCATGGCATTTAGGTCAAACCACCAATGTTATGGCTAGAATCAGGGCATAGTTTGTGATAATGTGCCCATATTGTGCAAACATGTGCATCTAAGAAGCTTCATGTCCGCCCTTTACCAAACAGTGTTAGAGGAGATGGAGTCTTTCACGGGCTTGCAGGGAAATTTTTCCGAGGCGGAGCTTCCGAAGATGCCGTAGGGCGTGAGCACCAACGACATCTTCGAGAAGCTCCGCCACGGGAGATTTCCCAACCCTTTACCCAACATACTGTTAGAGGAGATGGAGTCTTTCACGGGCTTGCAGGGAAATTTTTTCTGAGGCGGAGCTTCCGAAGATGCCATAGGGCGTGAGCACGAACGACATCTTCGAGAAGCTCCGCCACGGGAGATTTCCGAACCCTTTACCCAACATGCTGTTAGAGGAGATGGAGTCTTTCACGGGCTTGCAGGGAAATTTTTCCGAGGCGGAGCATCCGAAGATGCCATAGGGCGTGAGCACCAACGACATCTTCGAGAAGCTCTGCCACGGGAGATTTCCCAACCCTGTCCTCCATCCATGGGGATGAAACTCTCCCTACCTTCTAGGTTGGCTTGTTGAGCTGCTTGCCATGGCGTATTGATGCTCCTTTTATAGGCACAGCGCCGCTTCTACTTTGTCTTGTTCCTCCGACAGGGGCGTCGTGTGCTACATGCTTTATCTCATCGAGCAGTGCATCCACCCACGCGTCCTTATCCTGCCAACAGCTTTAGTCCCGGTTGTGCCCACCAACCGGGACTAAAGGTTACCCACACGTCCTTATCCCACCGACAGTTTTGTTAGATGACACAAAAACCACCTTTAGTCCCGGTTGTACCCACCAGCCGGGACTAAAGGTTAGATGGTTTCCCGCGCCACTGCGTTCCCGCCTATTTTCTTCCCGCGCTTTCCACCGCTTCTCGCCTCCGTCTTCCCGCCATTTTTTCACTATATATATGTAGGCTTGGCCTCCATTTACACATCACATCTAGACTCATATCTGCAAACCTCATCACTCTCTCCCATGGCTTCCATCGTATCTCTAACCCCCCGGGAGGTGGAGGCGCTTTGCGCCTCAAACTACCCCTGCCCGCCGGGCTACCGCGTTCCCACCGGCTGGATGCTGAGCGTCGGAGGCATACCGGTCCCTCATGTCCCTCTAGGTGTGGCGTGCCAGATGGCCATCACGAACCACTACTACTTCGAGCTCACGCCAGAGCAGCGGAGGAATCCCCAGTGGCATCCCGACTACAACCCGACTTGGGACGGCTTCTTCATCAATCGGCGTGAGAGTGCGCTTGCCAGGCATGAGAAGGACGGCCCACCTTGTTCGAACTTCAACGAGGCCGGCCGTCGGCTGTGATGGCGCAGCCGGACTCTCCAGAGCGTCATGGCCTACCGTGGCCCCCGCCTGCGCTACCCTCAGTCTCAGCCCACGCGTGCTCACCTGCCGAGGTTCGAATACCGTGACTCCGATGTCAGCGACGACAACGTCGGCGACTACGACGACTACAGTGGCGACGTTTATAGGGCTAGGCACGACTATGACTGAATCACTCCAATATTATGTGTCATAGCTGCAAGGAAAAATATTGAACTTGGATAATTGCAAACATCATAAAAAATCGTTCACAAAATGACGTGTCATAGTTTTCATACATTACATAGATTTACATAGGGTTTAGGGTTTCGGGTAAGAATCCTTCGTCGCGTATGTCGATCCCTTGCCTATGATCGCTTCTTAGGCCGTAACCATGGAGCATCTTCATTATTTAACGGGATGCAAGGGTCAGTTTTCACGGTGAAGGGCAGAATTTCTTCAAACTTATCATAATCTGCTGACATGTCTGTCTTGTCCTCGACTCCCGCGATGTTTCTTTTCCATGAAAGAACTATGTGACGCCTGGGCTCATCGTCTGATGTATTCGTTTCCTTATTGTTTTCTTTTTTTTGGTCTGGAGAACATGTCCTTCACATAGAAAACCTGAGCCACATCATTGGCTAGGACGAATGGTTCATCTCTGTAACCAAGATTCTTGAGATCCACTGTTGTCATTCCGTACAGCTGGTCTACCTTTACCCCTTCTCCATTCATGTTGACCCAACTGCACCAAAACAAAGGGACCTTAAAAGTAGGTCCATAGTCAAGTTCCCATATCTCCTCTATGTAACCATAATATGTGTCCTTTTTCCCATTGTCACATGTTGCATCAAAGCGGACACCACTGTTTTGGTTAGTGCTCTTTTTATCTTGGGAGATCATGTAAAATGTATTCCCATTTATCTCGTACCCTTGGAAAGTCAATACAGTCGCAGATGGTGTCGTGGCCAACAAGTAGAGCTGATCTCCAATAGTGGTGTCATTCATGAGATGTAATTGCAACCAAGTGCCAAAAGTCTCCATGTGATTTTCTTTAATCCAGTAGTCATCCTTCCCCGGGAACTTGGAGCGTACAACATTCATATGTTCCTTGATATACGGAGCCACGAAGGTAGAACTTTGTAGAACTGTGTAGTGTGCTTGATTCAAAGAATGTCCGTCCCTAAATATCATTGCTTTCTTTCCTAGCGTGCCTTTTCACTCAGTCTCCCCTCATACCGTGATTCAGGAACACCAATCGGCTTAAGGTCAGGAAGAAAGTCAACACAGAACCCAATGACCTCCTCTGTTCCATAGCCCTTGGAGATGCTTCCTTCTAGCCTAGCACGGTTACGAACATATTTCTTTAAGACTCCCATGAACCTCTCGAAGGAGAACATATTGTGCAGAAATACAGGACCGAGAATGGAAATCTCATCGACTAGGTGAACTAAGAGATGCATCATAATATTGAAGAAGGATGGGGGGAACACCAACTCAAAACTGACAAGACATTGGACCACATCCTTTTGTAGCCTTTCCAGACTTTATCGATCGATCACCTTCTGAGATATTGCATTGAGGAATGCACATAGCTTCACAATGGGTACTCGAACATTTTCTGGTAGAAGCCCCCTCAATGCAACCGGAAGCAACTGCGTCATAATCACGTGACAATCATGAGACTTCAGGTTCTAGAATTTTTTCTCTGCCATATTTATTATTCCCTTTATATTTAACGAGAACCCAGCCGGGACCTTGATACTATTCAGGCATTCAAAAAAGATTTCCTTCTCTGCTTTGGTAAGAGTGTAGCTGCTTAAGTATTGACGGCCTTTATCAGTATGCTTGTTGTATGGGTCTTTGATACATTGCTGGTCCTCCCGTGCTTCTGGTGTATCTTTTGTCTTCCCATACATGCCTAGGAAGTCTAGCAGGTTCACGCAAAGATTCTTCGTCACGTGCATCACGTCGATTGAAGCACGGACCTCTAGGTCTTTCCAATACTCAAGCTCCCAAAATATAGATTTCTTCTTCCACATGGCCGTGTGTCCGGTAATGGGGTCTTTCGGAACAGATTGACCGCCAGAACCCTTTCCAAATATTACTTCTAGGTCATTCACCATACCAAATACATCAACACCTTTAGGGAGCTTAGGCTTCTTCCGGTGATCTGCCTCACCGTTGAAATGCTTGCCTTTTTTCTTACTTGATGATTGGTCGGAAGAAATTTACGACACTGCAGGTACACAACCTTCTTACATTTATCCAAATATGTACCTTTAGTCTTATCTAAACAGTGCGTGCATGCATTGTATCCCTTATTTGACTGTTCTGAAATGTTACTAAGAGCAGGCCAATCATTGATGGTTACGAACAGCAACGCTCGTAGGTCAAATGGCTCCTGTTTGTGCTCATCCCACACCTTTACACCTGGTTCTGCCCACAGCTGCAAAAGTTCATCGACTAATGGCCTTAGGTACACATCAATATCGTTGCTGGGTTGCTTCGGTCCTTGGATGAGCACTGGCATCATAATGAACTTCCGCTTCATGCACAACCAAGGAGGAAGGTTGTAGATACATAGAGTCATGGGCCAGGTGCTGTGACTGCAGCTCTGCTCCCCAAAAGGATTCATGCCGTCTGTACTTAGACCAAACCATAAGTTCCTCGCGTCACCTGCAAAGTTCGAGTACTTTCTCTCGATGTTTCTTCACTGCGACCCATCGGCGGGGTGTCTCAGTTTCCCGTCTTTCTTACGCTCTTCTTTGTGCCATCGCAACAACCTGGCATGCTCTTTGTTTCTGAACAGACGTTTCAACCGTGGTATTATAGGAACATACCACATAACCTTAGCAGGAACCTTCTTCCTGGGGGGCTCGTCATCGCCCTCAACATCACCAGGGTCATCTTGTCTGATCTTGTACCGACATGCAGTGCATATCGGATATTTATCCATATTCTCGTACTTCTCACCGCGGTACAGGATGCAGTCATTAATACATGCATGTATCTTCTCCACATCTAATCCTAGAGGGCAGATAGTCTTCTTTGCTTCGTACGTTGTCTCGGGCTGCTCGTTATCCTTTGGAAGCTTCAGCTTCATTATTTTCAGTAACTTCTCAAATCCCTTGTCAGATAAACCAGCCTCTGCCTTCCATTTCAGCAGTTCAAGTGTGGTACCGAGCTTTATGCTGCCATCTTTGCAATTTGGGTACAACAACTTTTTGTGATCCTTTTGCATGGCCTCCAACTTCAGCTTCTCCCTTTCTGTATCGCATTGTTGCTTTGCATCAGAAATGACCCGACCAAGACCATCAGCGGGCTCATCCGATGCCCGTTGTTCTTCTTCATTGCCGCCTCCCTCTTCTTCATTGTCTTCCATTGCAGTATCACCGTATTTTTCAGGCGACATAGGATAGCTGTCATCGTCCTCTTCTTCATTTTCTTCTAGCCTAACCCATCTTTCTCCGTGCATGGCCCAACAATAATATCCGGGCATGAAACCTCTCCAAAGCAGATGGCTTTGAAGGATTCTTGGGGCAGAGTGCTCCGTCAAATTCTGACAGTCGACGCAGGGATAAGGCATAAAATTATCCACTTTGTTTGCCTTAGCCACATCGATAAATTTATGCAGGCCTACAATAAAATCGGAATCGCGTCGGTCGCCGTACATCCATCGCATCCGCGCATCGATCTGCGTTATAATAATTAACTATTACAATAACATCGTGAATAGTAAAATGACCACCCTACATGGACATATGCAAGATTTTTGTATCAGTTACAGATGAAGAAGATAAGGTTGCTAACCTCGGCGGAGGATACCGTGTTGTGCGAACTTAAATATGGCATGGACATTTCGTCGAACACCTTGTGTGTAATCAAAGGGAAAAAAAGCTAGCACCCACACCTCACACACAATCCAGCAAAATTTTATGGCAAAGGGCAAAGGGCTAGGTATCAATTTATAGCCAGGAGAGGGTCTTTGATCCCGGTTCATGGCATGAACCGGCACCAATGCTCCACAGAGAGCCACGTGTCACGCTAGGGAGGCATTGGTCCCGGTTCATGCCACAAACCGGGACCGATTCTCCGAAATGAACCGGGACCGGCCACCAAACGGCACGAACCAGGACCAATGCCTGTCATTGGTCCCGATTTACGAGCTGAACCAGGACAGATGGCTTTTGTGTGCTGGACCAAAGACCCTTTTTCTACTAGTGGTTGTTGCACACTCTACGGTACAAGTCGTGCAACGGCCTGCTGCCTTAAATATGTACGAGTCCGCCCCCATGTGTGATCATGGATCTTCCGAGAGCTCACCTTTGCACACAGGACAGAAGGGTGATCAATTTTGTTTCGAATTGTAAGACCCCGTATTTCCGGCGGTTCATATATTCGTACATCGCCATTGAAGCTAATCAATGGACACACAAACATCAAACCAACCACCCTAAATTTACAGTACTTCCTTCGATCCATATTGCTCATTTCTAATACTGATATATCTATTACTAAAATGTGTCTAAATATATCTACATTAGCGAAGAGCATTATGGATCAGAGAAAATAATACAAAAATACGTCGCGTCCCCGGGTAGTTTTGGTCATGTCGATCGAGCCGACGGTATGCTGATTGCTACAGCTACAGTCTCGATCGTACTCCACCATCGGCGAGCCGAGTGATGATCGATCGGACGTGCAAGCTCGTGCCTCGTGGTGATGTACTCCACGACCACGGCGTGTCTCTGAACCTAACTGAACACCAGCGGCCTCCAGTCAGCACGGTGCACGTACATGTGTGTCGGTGTCCTCTGCTTAAAACCATCAGCTACTGATCTACATTTAGACCAGTGCTCAAGAGATTCAGAGAGGCGGCTACCAGTGGCAAGGGGACAAAGTGTTTGCTTAAAGTGGACATGTCAGCTCATGCAGCCTCTTCTACGGAATCTGCTGCCTTTTTATTCCCCCACTTTTTTTTTGAACAGGATTTATTCCCCCACTTGACTTGCAACTTTCCAAGTATGTACACACATGTGTGTGTATACATGATTAGACGCAGAAATTATTCCTATTAGGCGCACTCCCTCCGTTCTCAAAAGAGTGTACTTCCAACTATTTGAAGAGTCAAACTTTTTAAACTTTGATCGTGTTTAAATAAAAGGCACAAATATTTATACCACCAAATTAGTGTTATTAGATTCATGATAAAATATATTTTCATTATATAGATTTTTTCTTTGATAAATATTGTTAATTTTTTGCAAAAACTTGATCAAAGTAAAAAAAAAATTGACTCTCCAAAAAGGTTGAAAGTACACTCTTTCGTGGATGGGGGAAGTATATAAGAGGTGCGCTTTATCAGCGGCTGGTCAGCCGAATATCTCAACTATTTTGCCTGAATTTAGGAAGTTTAACTTCAGTTTGGTCATTTGGTGTAGCCCCGTTCAAAAGAAAAAAGTTTGGTGCAGCAAGTAAGAAAGAGGAGGTGCTCGGACGAGGCGTTTCTGCACTAGGTTCCACGGGCATGTGACGGTGCCTGACTATTTTGCTGGTCGAAGCATCACCATACCATGATTTGCATTGTCTTCATTCCCCAATAATATACAGCATCGTTTCAGAATGATTGACCGAAGAACCCACATTCCAAGCTCGGTATACGGGGGGAGCTACAAGGATGGCTGGATGGGGGTACACTTTTTTTAAAAAAACGAGGCAAAAGCTTTATCTTTTCTATTAATCAAGAAAAAGATGGTTGTCCGGTTAATTAATGAAAAATCCGGACAAAAACCAATACAACAAACCCACCCATAACACTGCCAACATCCAAGGCACCTCCGACAAACAAGAACGCAACATCACAAACTCAACACCCACCATTGTGAAGATTTATCTTTCATGATCGTCCAAGCGTCATCATCATCGTCATCGCCATCACCCATAGCTCGCAACTCGACAGCCCTCAACTTGACGACTCCGACTTCACCATGGACAAACCACCCACACACCGATCATCTCAATGAAAGCCTCAAGCACACATAGATCGAAACACCACTAAAAGCCCCTCCAACAGCGAAGAGGCAGCTCTGATTTGGGTGACTCGACTTGCTGAAGAGCAAAGTAGCACACCTGATTGCATCGACCATCACCGCAGCGCATGTCATCGTTGCCACACATGTCACCCTCGTAGACAAGGCAGCTCCGACTTTAATCATCCTTAGTGAATGAAAGACACAACTTGTGCCACACCTTGGTCATCAACATTGCTCATCTCCGATCGCCGTTGCTACACAACCCGCATCACCAACCATAGCAACACCACAAGTAGCCTCCAGCGGCCACGCATCAACCTCTCAGCATCACCAGGAGCACCATCACACAAGCCAGCCTCCTTGCCGACCTCCTTGGACCTCACCCCACCAAGGCAGTGCTACAAACGGTCACCTCTTCACGGCAGCACGCCAGAACTGCACCACAACCTCTGCTTGCCGCAGCCCACATCCTCACCGCAGCCCACAATGGCGCTCGGTTGTAGGCCCCTGTGCTGCCCGGGATCCGTTGCAAGATGGGGGAATACTTGAGTGCTAACCTCTGGCGATATGTGCGCTTTATCAGCGGCTGGTCAGCCAAATATCTCAACTATTTTGTTAGAATTTAGGAACTTCAACTTCAGTTTGGTGTACCCCCGTTCAAAAGAAAAAAGTTTGGTGCAACAAGTAAGAAAGAGAAAGTGCTCTGATGGCTTGTAAGTAACAGCCCGTTGGGAACCCCAAGAGGAAGGTATGATGAGCACAGTAGCAGGTCGTCCCTCAGTGATGAAACCAAGTTTAAATCGAACCAGTAGGAGAAAGCCAAACTTCAGAGTGTGATGCTTGCTAGCTTTGTGACACTCCGGACAAGGGCGCCAGATAAACTGCTTATCGGCGTGTCTTCCCCCAGCAGCAACGTGAAACCTGCACAACACAAACAAGTACTTTGCTCCCAACTTACGATGAGGTTGTCAATCGCACCGGTTTGCTGTAAACAAAGGAATGAGCGTATTGAGTGGTAATAGGATAATAGTATGCAAGTAAAGTAAACAGTAAGAGTAATAGTAAAACGGTAAAGCTATGTAAAAGAAATTGGACCGGGGTCCACAGTTCACTAGTGGTGTCTCTCCATAAGATAAATAAAGCATGCTGGGTAAACAAATTACAGTTGGGCAATTGATAGAGTAAAGATAACGTACATACATCACGAGGATCACTATGAGGCTTACTCTGGGCATTACGATAAAATACATAGACCGCCATCCAACTGCATCTATGACTAATAATCCACTCGCGGGGAATCGTCCGAGGACCCCTTGAGTATTAAGTTGCGAACAACAGATAATTGCATTAAGCAAAGTGCGTAATGTAAACAAAGCAAATATCCTTGGACACAAGAATGTTGTTTTCTCCCTAGTGGCAATAGCACATCTATAACCTTAGAGGTTTCTGTCACTGCCCCAGATTAAATAGAGGCATGAACCCAACTATCGAGCATAAATACTCCCTCTTGGAGTTATTAGCATCTACTCGGCCAAGATAGCTACTAGCAACGGAAAGCATGCAAGATCATAAAAAACATAGAGATAACATAAGATATAATTCAGCACATCAACTTGACATAGTACCAATACTCATCGGATCCCAACAAACACAACATGTATGATTACATAAAGATGATCTTGATCATGTAGGGCAGCTCACAAGATCTAAACATGAAGCACATGGTGGAGAAGACAACCATCTAGCTACTGCTATGGACCCGTAGTCCAAGGTAGACTACTCACACATCACTCCGGAGGAGACCATGGTGGTGTAGAAGGCCTCCGACAGGTTGCCAAGAAGAGCTCCTGGATCCTCCCGATCTCGATTCGACGACGGCGGCGGCTTGCAGTATGTTTCTGGGAAAAGCGATCCGTCCCTTAGGTTTTTCACGACGAGGGGTCTTTATAGGCGACGGGGCGTCGTCAGGAGGTGGGCCAGGCGACCTTACCATGGGTGGGCGCGGCCAGGGGCTGGGCTGCGCCCGCCTGTGGTGTGGCCAGCCTCTGGCCCCCCTCCGTCTCATCTTCGGTCTTCGCGAAGCTTCGGTAAAAATAGGAGGTTCGGCTTTTGTTTCGTCCAATTCCGAGAATATTTCCTGTGTAACTTTTCCGAAACACAAAAATAACAGAAAACAGGGAACTGACACTGGGGCATCTTGTTAATAGGTTAGTTCTGGAAAATATATAAAAACGCCACAAAGTGTAACAAAACACTAAGCAAATAGTGTAAGAACAAGCATGGAGTATCAAAAATTTGTCACATGTATATCTCGACGTTCTATGTGCTCGCAAAGTCGTTTTACAAAAAACCTACTACTTCTGTGTTTTGTGTAAAGAAGACAAAATTTGTTGCTAAGAAAAGCTCTACAAAGGCATATCTTTTATCTTTTTACACAAGACAAAAAAAATGCTAGTTTACCGTGAAACTTAGATGTGCACATAGAATATTAATATATACGCACGAATTTTTTGTTTCAATTGTTTTGATACTTTATTTAAGAAAATTTCTGGAGGCAAGAGCATATGGACCCGTATGAATAGTGAACTCTCGGGAGCCCTTATTAGTTGCGTATGCTCCAATGTTTCCGTACTCCTTTTGAAGTGCTTTCGACTAGAAGAACCTCGCGCGCTTTGCCGCGCCAATTTTTTTCGCTTGGCAGGGTTTTCCCTGGCTATGCATAGTAGGCTTGATTCTATAATCTAACATTCATACACATGAAGCTATATAAACTTCTACAAACAAAACATCTCAAAATGGAGAAACAACAGGACATATCAACAAACACTCAAGTTCAGATGAGAATTCAACATGAGGCATTCTGAAAGTATATTTTTTCATCGAAGTCACGTGAAACTTCAGGTTCTAGCTTATACAAAAAAAATCATGTTCGGTTCTTTTAAAAAAGGTTCTGGAATGGTGCATATCATTGATAGTTGTAGCCAATGTGGGTTTAAAAAGAAGAAACATGAAGAGTAATTTATCACTTTGCTTTATAAAGGTTAAACTTCATATCCACCTATACCAATTCTTCCATGAGCTAACACCGTTACTAAATCACACAAGAAACCAGAAGGCTGTAATATTTTATAACTATAAAAACAAAGATAAACTAAGCATGTTGTGTTGCGTTAAAGCTAACATGGGGAAAATGTTGCATCTTCATTTGTGAAGTAATCTAACATGTAAGAATAAGAACATAGTATAATTTTCTCCGATACCAATGTCGAGTGTTCCAAATACATACATATAGATGCATGAAAAACAATGATCATGACTATATGCAAGCAACCAAGTACACCTAGGTTATGTCACCATAACTTCTAGTGTTGCGAGAAAGGCATCCATAGTAGCATGTGCTGTAACTTGCTAGAGTTAGCATAGCCTCTGGTACACATATGGATCAATACATACTTTTTGAATCGCTGATCTTCATTGCTTAAGGGTCTGCAATCATCTAGTATATTAGAATGTGTCAAGATAAACCATAGCCAAATCATTAAATGCTTACTCTTTCGCTACTCAGTCGATATGTGTACAAAATGCCAAACTGAACTTTCTTAGCTGGGTTAGTATACACACTGTTTTTTTTTGTAAAACACACCAAAGCACAATACTTGCTTATATTACTGATAAAAATACAGCGAGTTCCATTAAGCAATCAGACATTGCGGTGACAATATGAAATAATCTTAGATATTCAGCATTAAAAATATCACCCTAAAAGAGTATAACCAATAAAATACAATAACACGTATTGTTCAGCTCCGTTGTTAATATCATGTGGAAAAAACAGTGGTGCTCATCTAATGGCAGTGCTTGTCCTTTCATTCTGGAGGGAGAAACCTAAATGTGTATGCAATTAAATTATGATATATATATTTAATGCAAATTCCAGTTGAGCATGGAATTCAGAGTTTGGAATATAGACCATGGACTGTGAAGTGACTATGACATTTTAGAGTTCAAAATAGAGATATGGGCTTCGAGTTCACTCGCAAGATACCTCGGCTGGGCTACAACACATTATAAAAAGTGGCATGTCTGGGTTGTAATGCACTATAATATCAGCTTATAATCAATAAGGATTCGAGCAAATAAATTTAATAAACATGGTCAGCAGCAATTGAAAATTACCTTCTCGCAAGGAAGAGAGACTCGACGGAACTGGAGTACTACGTGGGAAGTCCTTGCCATCCATAATGAGAGCGGCACGAGATCGTAGACGAAGTGAAACAGAAGGTCACGGGCTCATCACATGAGCACATACCAATTAAAGGTAGGATGGAAGGGTGATGAAAGACTATTCCCTGTAATCACCTTATGTCTCTCATCCATGCAATTAAGACATATTACTCCAAACACCATAAGCCTGCAATAACTAACACATTGATCTGCATCATGTAAACTAGCTTATGGATAGTAAAAAGGAACTTAACGATGATACACCATGTTCGCCTTGAAACATTAACAGGGTTACAAAACAAAAATTAACATATTTATGAAATACATAAAGCTGAAGTCGTGAAGTGCTTTTTGAGACAAATTCACACATACACTTCCCAAGTTAGTCTTAAAAATATTATGGTCAACTACGTCAAGATAAGCAGAGGCACTCAGGTGGAAACTATGCTGCTGATAGCATATATGTGTAATGGCAGGAAAAAATATGAAATGATGTTTACACATTCAATGGGCACACAAGGAAGAAAGGGAGATCCAGGAAGTAGATTGAGCATTTGGACATTTGAATAAAAAAAAGTACCACTCTATGAAATGAACTAATTCTGATTAAGCATAACTAAACTTTATTGCATTGACAGTAAGAGCATGTTGCAGACTACAATGTCATGGGATAATTCTACTTAAGTTGTCTGGTGTGCAATAGTACTGCCGCACAACACACAACTCAATTGGTAGTAAGGCCAACGAAAATTCCATACTAAAGAACAATTGTATTGAGCTAGGAGATGGGATGATACACATATTTTTAGCCTTTTAGAACCGGATTTCCCTGCCAAATAACCACAACAATATGATGAATATTACGAGAAATAACAACAACTGCTCAAAACAAGCTATTATGGTTAGCAGAGAAATCTAAGACCCAACTGTTAAGGCACAAAATCTAGAGAGTTGTATCGTCTAGAGGTGTCATCTTTTGCACCATCAGTTTTAGAAATGACTTATTCAGATGTTCTGGACAATGTCAAGGATAATAAGAGGAAATAAAATTTGCACCATGTGTGTATCAGTGCTTAGAAATAGAAGCACAATGATTTGTCAGATTTGAGACAATACCACCAGCCCTCTATAGCACCTTAGAACATGTCAATTATCATTTGTAAAGGCATGTCCATACGCATGATCATCTTGCACGGCTAAACCACCTTAGTTCAAATAATTGGCTGCACCTTGGATTCAGTGAGTATGGATAATCATTGACATTAATAGAATTTGAAAACATTCTAAAAAATAAGATGTATGTACCATCATGCGGCCTGTCAAACAGATTCAGAAAAAAATGTGCAGATGTTCTAATCACCGGAGATTTACGATACTCCTTAGGGATACAGAGAAGATAGGGAAACCACTTAGCGCAAGATCCATGGCAATAAGGATCCCTCCAAATGCACTGTGAAAATTTAACTCATTCAAATTATCACACAAAAATTTGGGTGTACAAAAAGATATTTATTGCACAACAGACTTTCATGGTGGAATAGCACAAGTAACTGAACAGTTCGAAAAATAAACTAACCTGGATTTCTTTTTCCTTGTGGATCATAAGATTCTACAACAAAGAAAGATCTTACACTGTTTTGTTAAGCACACATGAAACCACAGCTACCAGGCATATCTGGTTTCACGACAGAACACCTAAATGTTTCTGTGAGAAGGAATTTTCCCAGGTTCTGTACAATTTCTGCAAAAGAATTTAACCAAATGACAGACCAAATTGCCATATCTCTCTCATGACAGTAACAATCAAGTCAGTCCATCGCCATTTTTTTATGCCATTAGAAGGATGTGTCATGGCAGATAAATTAAGAAATTAATTGCTACATGGATAACATGACATTAAAAAGTGACAGGAATAACATGCTATCCTTAATACATAAGTTGATTTATTGCCACGGTTGATAGAATCTTCTTATATAGATTACTCTTTTCCCATCTTTGAAGGCTTGCATATAAAATTACTCTAGAATGAATGATCTTTGAACTGCCACTTAATTCTCTTTGTTTTCTCAGATTGGAAATTAGTTCAATGGATTCGGTGTTGGAATTCGCCCACAAATCAATCACATAAAGCTAAACGAACACACACGGAGACTACTTTTATCGCCAAGCGTGTGTATCACACGCTCTAAACTTTTTCTCTTTTCATTGCTCTTTTTCCGGTTTTTATTGTGTTCCACGGTTGCTAGCGTGGCTGGGTAGTCTGAATCATACTTGATTTGGTTCGTAAATTCGCCAAGTTAAAATTGGAAGAACCAATTAGACTTGTCGTGGAGCGAGACCTAGACAAAAGGCGGATTTGCAAGGAGTCAAGATCAGAGAAGCACTGAAGACCGAGAGTCAAGATGAGGGAGAGATTGTTAGACTAATCTTGAGTATATTGCTTATTTAGGTAAGTGTCCACGTGTTGGCTTGGCTGATATCAAGCCGGTCATCAAGTCCTAGTACGAGTAGGTTTCAAAGTCAGTTTCCTAAGTTAGCAAGATGTTTACATACTAGTTAGGATCGGTTGAGTCTGAGTTAGCACTAGTCCAAGGATTATACACGACCGGCCGACAAGCCACGACTCAAACTCGTACAAGGATTGGACTATATGCAAATTTGGGCAAATCTGGCTGTGGACAAGATTTAGAGCCGTGCGTTGGATTCACTGCTCGGGAGGGGGCGAACAGAGGGAGGACAGGGGAAGGACATCGGACAAGTTATTGTCCCAAAGAGACAATTTGAAACACAATTTAACCCCTAGCGTTGGAGGTTGGAGATGCTCTTGCTATTTTGAGGGAAGTTTCGGTTCCCCGGTCAACATCATGCTCCATGTATGCGTCATCCACTGCCGAAGAAAAAGAAAGAAAGAGCTTTTGCGATATAAAGTGGAGGGGAGCCTGCAGAGAACAGAAAAGCTGACCTAGAAAGTAGTGAATAGATTCTTGCAGCTAGTACCTCGCTGAGTTCTTGCAGCGAGAATGAGCACGCGCGTGTACAAGTGCTGAGCTTGACGCCACTGCGCTATACGTACTGTCAGCGTCATATATAAGCGATCACCGCCGCTGATTATATAGGTTTCCTCTGGTAGGTCAAGTGTCCAAAGCGTATACGCGCGTGGAAGCAGGTCGTACTCTCATCTCGTCTACCTCGTTGTCGACCTGATTCTGATTGTTCCCGATTTGCGATCGCTCGATCAGGGGCAGTAGGTACGCAGTTGATGCCCAACTACTTGTGGACACCGCAGTCATGCATTATTGCCTTGTGGCACATATGGTACAGGTCGTGCAACGGTCTGCCTCAAGTTCATGAGTACAGTCCGTCCTTGTGTGATAATTGAATCCAGGCGGTGCCTGCCGTTGCACACAGGACAGGAGGAGACCCCGGTTGCTCATTTCTGCACTATGTTCTACTAGTTCTCTGACAACTAACTTAGGACACATTAGAGCATCTCCAACCGTCCCCCCGACTTGCCCCCGGCGGCCGTTTTTTACATCCGGACGGCGGTATTCGATCCAGTTGTGCCCCCGGTTTTGGGCCTAAATCCATCCGGCGAGCCCAGGCCAACCCCGGTCCCCCGGGGCGCGCTCGGGGACTCCGGACGAGAGAAAAGCGGAAACGGGCCCGCTCTGTCGGCGAGAGAACGCACAAACCGTACAATTTGGACGCAAATCCCCCTCTCCCTCCCGTCGTTGCTCTGTCGCCGCCGGCACCACCCCTCGCCAATCCGCTGGCCGGTTGCCTGAACTTCGCCATCCCTCCTCCCACCTGCCCCCACCAGCCTATATTCCGCCGTCCGGCGTGCCGTCTGGCCATATTCCGCCGTCGGGGAACTCCTCCCGTCGCGCCTCGTCGACACGCCCGGCAGGTGTTCGTCCATTTGCTTGGCCGAAAATGGACTCCGACGACGAGGAAGAGCAGATGTTCGCCGAGATGTTTGAAGAAGAGATGGCAGCCGCCGCCCAAGACAAGGAGCATATGCTTATTTTAGCTTGCTTGTCGGGCTTGTACGCGGAGGTGGCCACCGGTCGCCGTGGTGGGTCGGCATCAGCTCGCAAGAAGTGCAAGCCGAGGCAGCGAATGGAGCATATCCAACAATGACATCAACGTTTTGCAGTGCTCGCCGATCTTCTCCAAGCTTGTTGAGGGTCATGCTCCCCCGGTTGACTTTGTGATCAATGGCCGACACTACAACAAGGGATACTATCTTGCAGACGGTATCTATCCAAAGTGGGCAACATTTGTGAAGACTATCTCGAGTCCCATCCTCCCGAAGGAGATGGAGTTTGTGAAGGCACAAGAAGGTTGTCGAAAGGATGTCGAGCGTGCGTTTGGTGTCCTCCAGCAGAGATTTGCTGTACTCCGGTTCCCCGCAATGAGTTGGTCCAAAGATCAGATGTGGGAGGTGATGAACTGTTGTGTGTGCTTACACAACATGATTGTTGAGGATGAGCGGAAGCATCCGATCCCGGAGAGCAAACAAGCTCTACCATATGAGAGAGAGGGTCCTCTTGCACAGCCTAATCACCAGGTGCCGGCATCGTGGGCTGCGTTCATCGCTATGCGTCAGGAGATTCGAGACTCCACTATACATCAACTACTGTAGGATGATCTGGTGGAGCATATATGGAGGTTTCGAGGCAACACCCACTAGTTTCCATTTGATTTGTTTGAAAACTTGTCAATTTATTTGCTTGTTTTGTTTAACTGTATGAGATTCGCCGAACTGATGTTTATTTGAGCCGAATGTTGCCAAACTGTATGAAATTCGCTGAACTGGAACGTCTATTTGTAAAAATAAGTCAAAAACGCCGATTTCCGGGCGTATAGCTGGGGCGCCGGCTGGAAGTTCGGCGCTCCCCACGCCTGATTTTCGTCCAATCCGGCGATAATTACCGCCGGATTCGGCCGTGGGGGGCGCAAACGGCTGGAGATGCTCTTAGAATCTTTTTTTTAACAAAGCAAAAGTTTTGCCTTCTCAATTAATTAAAAATAAGAGAGTTGTCTGATTAATTAATGAAAAACTGTGCTAAAACCGATAGAACAGGGGCAAAGCCCACACAATAACACCCAACCATGACGAGTTGACCTCCTAGCAAAGCTGAAGAGAAGACGCCGTAAAAGCTATGGGAGGAGAAAACACGGGACACTCTAACGAAGATGAATAAGTCAACCATTCAGAAGAGCTGCGTCACACGATGCCAATGACCAGCATCGAGACAACCTCATCGCCCACACGACACAAGGTGCGATGCACTCAGCACTGAGAGCCTTCGGGGCCGCCGCCCCGACATCCAACTGCTCCACCACGCCCGGCAGACCACCAAAACCATGTTTCAGGACCGCCATCCCGACATACCACCGCTCGAGCTCGAGCCGCAACGCCGCACGACCCAGCCACCTGCAGCCCAAGCCGCACAAGGAAAACTGCTCGTAGACCACGGCCGTCGCACCAACATCCGGGTCCGCCGCCCCGGCCTAAAAATCAAAACTGCCTCCTCTGAGACAGGTCAACCGAGCCGACAGTCTCGCCGCACTGGCGACACAAGACGGTCACCCAAGCCAACCAAGCACCTGCTCCACCCCATGAAGCATCTGCCCGCCCTGGATCTCGAGGCCGCCGCCTCGACACATCTACCAACAGCTCGGGGCCGCTGCCCCAACATCCACCGAACTGCCAACGAGAGAAACACGCCAAAAGCTAAACAAGACCTTGATGTCTACACACGCTTCTGTTCTTGTAGACAGTGTTGGGCCTCCAAGTGCAGAGGTTTGTAGAGCAGCAGCAAGTTTCCCTTAAGTAGATCACCCAAGGTTTATCGAACTCAGGGAGGAAGAAGTCAAAGCTATCCCTCTCTAACAACCCTGTAATTACGATACAGAAAGTCTCTTGTGTCCCCAACACACCCAATACACTTGTCAGATGTATAGGTGCACTAGTTTGGCGAAGAGATAGTGAAATACAAGTGGTAGTGATGATTATAAGTAGTAACTGTGATATGAAATAAGTATCGCTGCGAGCAAACATGTAACAAAACAGTAAGTAAACGATGTGCAATGCTTGAAAACAAGGCCTAGGGATCATACTTTCACTAGTGGACACACTCCCAACAAATATAACATAATTGAACAAATAAATAACTTCTCTTCACTATGGTACTCTGAATTACTCTCCTATTGAATAGTCATGAATCAATCAATGAAAACTTTGGGACAATGCACATTATACTAAGAATGACAACTTTGCTCTCTTAATGGTGCATAAAGATAGAAGGTGGTGACTTAACATAAAAGTAAAACAAAGGCCCTTCACGGAGGGAAGCAGTGATTGCAAGTTTTATAACCTTCAAAAATTATGGTACTTACCGGCTTTGAGCTCTCATTGCCCCCATCATAAGCATCTTGAATGGTTAGAGTTAATGCGAGAACAATTATGATACATATGCTTGACAAATCATAAGTTGAAAACCTCGTGTCCCGTGAATACGAGTACCCAAACCTCATGCTACTCAACTTAGAGTCTCAAGCAAGGCTCTTGTCATTGTAAGTATATATGTATCATCGAGAACCGCCAACGGGGTACCTCCGTGCCCGATGATATGGAACAAGCCCACATCAAAATGACAGGACAGGCAGACAATGAACACCTCGACATCTCTTTTATTTGCCATTTGTTTAGCTTTTTATTGTGAGATGCGTCGTCGAATGTCCATCATGGGTATGCTGCAAATTTCCACCATGAATTATGCATGGCTTAGATTGGCGGCCCAGGCGTTTCCCTAACACATATACAAACTCCATGATCCCCACAAGATTCCCAATTCATTTCACACCGCGGGCATCCATAAACAAAAGATCACGATATCAACTCAAATAAGAAGTGCAATGTTGAAAGCTTGCCCCATGACATCATGGTTGGGCTAGTATCCAACTTACAACTTCCAAGCATAACAACTCAACATAAGAGACCACAATGTCAAATTTTTAAGAACAAGAAAAAGTAAAGTGTGCCTTCCGGTTCGTGAGAGCTTTACTGACCAATTTTCGCATAACACTGGTAAGAGTTTAATTTGAAGAGAAAATAAAAGCAAGTCAAATTTACTTGGAATAGCAAATTGCTAGTTGGTATGTATGGTGGACACTTTGGAAAACTTTGGCTTTTAGGAGTTGGATGCACGAGTAGAGCTCATACTCAGTACAAGGCGAGGGCTAGCAAAAGACTGGGAGCGACCAACTAAGAGAGCAATAATGGCCATAATCATGCAAAGCGACAAAGCGACATTAAAAAAAGCATAAGATGACATCAAAAGTCAAAAACTAAATGATCATAGAGGCTATTGGCGACTTTGTATGAGTCTAACATGTGTGAGCATGCGCCAAGTCAACCCAAATAAAGCATCAAGGAGAAAACCAAAATAATGCTTCCAAATAATTAAAACAACGCATGATTTTTTCAAAGGCTCATTAAGCAATCTCAGTTATTTGAGACAAGTCATGCTACAGCAAAACCACTAAGCATACTATCAAAAAGACATCAAGCACGACATGTAAAATCCTAGGCTGCAGTCTACACAAGCTCCTTTTTGTACCACTTTTTTGTATGAAACTTTTTCTCTTTTCCAACACCATTCAAACCTTTTTGAGGAAACTCTTTTGAGGAAAACTAACATATACCAGAGATCCAAATACACCTTGATGCAAAGATAAAACAAGACCTGAACAAAAATTAAGGTGATAAATGCAAGCTAAATGCAGTAGCAGAAAAAGAGAACACTCATTGAACGATAAGAGTGAAAACTAGAGTGTTCTTGACAAATGAAAAGCGAGTTCATCTCCTTCAAAAGAAACATGATGTGATCTAACCATTTATTGCAGCAAATAAAGCAAAAGAAAACTAAAAACAAAAGCAACTGACGCTCCAAGAAAAACACATAGTGCATGAAGCAATAAAAATATAGTGTCTTGAAAGGTGACCTAATTTTTGCCGATGAAGAAGGGGTGCCTCGGGGGCATCCCCAAGCTTTGACGCTTGTACCAAAATCAGTCCAGTTTTCTAGTCCAAATTCAGTCTAGTTTTTTTCCAAATGTATACTTACATTTTGTTAGGAATTTTGGTACTGAATTTTATTATTGTTTGTGCAGGTGTGGAATCAAGTAAATTCACTGTTGAAGTTCATCATGGAGGTTATTTCGTAGGGTCTGGGCAGAGTGTTAGCTATTTGGATGAGAAAAGCACAATTTGGTTTGACAATGTTGACAGAAATACCTTCAAGAGGGACACACTAGACAGCATGATTGATCAGTTAGGCTATGAAAATAGGAAATGTGTTTTCTGGTGTCCACCAAGGAAAGCTTTACATGAACTAACAGAGTTTATTTTTGAGAAGCATTGTGACATGATGTCGTTGGCATCTGTGGAGAGCAAGGTTTTAGTTCTGTTTGTTCATCATTTGGATGACAACGAACATATTGTGAAGGAGGAACTCTGCCATGGGGGAGGCCCTGAGGATTCAGAAGATTCAGAACAAGAAGATGATTATCAGTATGACTCAGATGGGGATCCTGCTTGGTATGATAGTGACTATGATATGAAGGAAGATGATGATTTGTTTGAAGATTATGTGGATGATTCTGAGGCTGATGAAATGGTTGACAAGGGCAAGCACCTTGCAACAGAACATGCACATGTACTTGGATCAGATGATGTCAATGAGGCTGATTTGGAGTTACCAGTGGAAGATGACAGTGAGAGGAGGCACAAGAGTGATTCTGATGATGAGGAGTATAAGAAGAGGTTCCAAATTGAATTGACGTAGTTCATCACCCAGGTTACAAACTGAACCAACACACGCCTACAAACTGAACCAAACACACAGACAGTTGAATCAATGGGTGGTTCCAACGGACCAGCTCTTGCTCCTCAACGCCGCCTTCTTGCTCCTCCAACGCCGTCATCCTCACCGTGCGCGTGAGCACCATGGCGCCGACAGCGGGATGCAACTCCGGCTCACCACGCCTCCTTGTCTCCTGCAGCTCTCGCACGGCGGTGGAGCCGGAGACGAGGAAAAGCTTTGGCCGCCGTCGAATCCACTTGTCGCGGACTCGATTCATCTAAGGGCAGGGTCGACGGCGACCTCGCCGCGGCCGCCGCGGTGTCAGCTCCCACGGTCGCCTCCTCCGTCTCACATAGAGACGAATAGGTAAATCGTATCCTCCTGTTTTTCTACTAACGTAGGCTTTAGGTAGGGGGTTAAGTGCAAAACTTAAATGCCACGTGGCTTGATTTAGTCTAAAACCGGTCAACGAACCGTTTTGTGACTACGTGTGCACATAAACTACAAGTTTTGTGACCGGTTTTTGCAATTTACTAGTTGAGTGACTTATTTGCACATATATAACAAGTTATGTGACTCCGGATGCCATTTACTCTCAACTATACATGCATCATTTTAGAATGATTGGCCGAAGAACCCAAAATCCCAGGCCCGGTGTTCAGGGGAAGCTACAAGGATGGAGCATACTGGAGTGTCAAAGTCTGGTGATATGTGCGCTTTATCAGCGGCTGGTCAGCCTAATATCGCAAGTAAGAGCATCTTTACTCGTCCTCCTAAAGGCCATCTAAACGCTATTTGGGAGCGCCCGTGCAGAAAATCCCCCCAGCCGCGTCGACTTTTGTTCGTCGCAGCGTTTTTCTTCATCCGGCGCACCTGATCGGGGGTGGGACGAGCGGGGGCGCTGGCTGGGCGCGTGACTCGCCGTGTGGTCCACTGTCAGCGACAGCACCGACGATTCGTCGTCCTTATCACCGCGTCTCCCGTACCGAGTAATGATGCTGCACCGGCAGCAGCTTTGCAGCGGCATTGTGAGTCGTCGCGTCGGCGTAAATGCATGCCATCTAGCCCTTCTTCCCACCGTTTCGTGCTCCTTCTCCTTCGTTTTCCCGCCCACTTCCGGCTATAAAATGATCGGCGCCTCGCCATTAGGCTCACATCCTCCAACCGCCGGTAGAAAATGCCTCGCCGCCTCTTCACAACCAACGCTATGCTCCCTCGCGGCGGTAGCGGCGCGCCACCACTGCCACCGCCCCCACCACCACTGCCGCAGGAGCCAGCTCCGCCGCACAGCGATGAGAAGGAGGACTCCGATGACGACGGGCTTTATGACGGCCTGCCGACGGACGTGGTGGCGGAGGAGGCCACCGCGGAGCAGAGGGCTATCCTCGCGTCGTTCGAGACACGACGCCACGATGACTCGACGCAGCAGTTCATGGTTGCCGAGAGGAGGGCGGCAGCGGCAAGGCTGGCCGAGAGGAGAGGAGGACGCGAGCACCAGTACCCTCTTCCTTCGTTCGACCCATCGGCTCAGCGATAGGAGGAACGCCTGACATTCACCTCCTTCCTCGAGGAAGCCGAGCATCGCCATCGCAAGCGTGTGACGAAGGAGAGCCGTCACCGCCGCGGGATGGTTTCCCGCCCACCACGCCGATCCGATGACGGCGCTGGGTCATCCAACGCTTCACCACCACCATCGGGCGTATCGGGAGCCGTCGCCGCCGACGAGGACTATGAGGAAGACGCCCTCTTTTAGGCTTTTCAGTTAAATTCCGCCGCATTATATAAAAACTATCTAAATTTCAGTGAAATCTCTCTAATTTGCTAAATTTCACCGATATTTATATTTGGGATGGGGGGCTCAGCTGGAAAACCGCTGCCCACCAATAACGAAATTACCCCCCCCCCCTACCCCCACCCCCACGGCCTAAAATTGCCTAAGAAAGAGCAATTAAGTGCTCCCGGGAGACGTAAGTTTGTTCCTTTTTGAAGGAGGAACTAGCAGTTCATATTCTGTGACGATGTCATGCATCCTGATAACGGCAGAAACAAAATCCACAGACCAGTTTAGTTAAATTGTACGTCCAGTCGAGCCCCAGCAAAAGGAACTTGGCATGCACGCACAAGCACAAGCCCGCTAGCTAGCGTCGGGTCGAGCAGTTGGCCATCCGACGCTACGCCTCACGTCTTATTTTTTTCCGTCTTGCTTCGGTTCCCCGGTCGACATCCTGCTCCATGCGTCTTCCGATCCACTGAAGAAGGAAAAGAAAGAAATAGCTAGCTTTTGCGATATAAAATGGAGTCTGCAGAGAACACAAAAGCTGCTGGCCCGGAAAGTGTAGTGAATAGATTCTGATTGTATGATTCACCACACCAGCACGCAGAGTAGTACCCCCTCCATTTTAAAATATAAGATGTTTTAGGTTTATAAAGCAAATGTATCTAGACACTTTTTAGTGTGCATATTTGAGTATATTTGAGTGAACCTACACACTAAAAGAGGTCTAAATACATTTTCTTCACAAAGCTAAAACATCTTATATTTTAAACAGAGGGAGTACAATCTACTACCACGTACCACCCGTTATATGTTGATTCAAATTATAAAAACAAAAGCTACTTCTGATGAGCGAAGAGAGGTCCGTCGCCGAGAGGATTGGGCCGAGAGGAGAGGAGTCTGAAGTTGGGCCACTCCGTGCCCGGCAGCCGGAGTGCAACGGCGACGCGCGTCCGTGCCACCGTCGGTGAGGCCTTCCACTGACCGCCGAAGACGCTCCCACCAAGGAAGTCCACCGCCCCATCCCTGAATGCATCAGGTTCGGCCTCCAATTGTCCTTCTAGTTACCAGCTCGGCCAATGTGGCCGCTGTCTCATGCCTACGTGCCAGATTCACTCGAGCTGTGCGCCTTCCTTCCAGATGAGAGAGAATGAGAGGGGGGGGGGGGGGGGGGGGGAATCGGGCCGGTGTGCCCCGGTGGTCTAGCATTGGTGTTGTCGGTCTGGTAGAGGACGACTGGGAAGGGTGGCGGCGGCGAAACAGGGAAGAGGTGCTGCTGCGTTTTGGCTTGGAGGGGCTGACCTGTTGCTCCGTTTAGTTCAGGGAATGGATGAATTGCTGGTTCGATTTGGCCAGGAAGGAGATGTGCCGCTGCTACCTCTTTTGCACAGAGAGGTTATACTAGGTGGGTTAGCCTAGCTGATTTGAGAGAGAATCACTGGTAGGCAGAATTAATTGCTACAGATATTAGACTGTGGTGTGCTTCTGATTTCTGGTTCTGCTCTGTTTTGCCGTTGTCCGCACTGTTAGCTGATTGTTGTAGTCGTCTGAATTTTGTACAGATGGAACAAGCCATGTCTTCGCAGACGCTCTCGCAGTCATCCCGGTGGAACAACGCCCAGAGCATGCTCCGCCTCCCCACATCGCCGCACCCACCTACAAAGCTGCTGCCGCGCAGGCAAGGGAGAGCGCATGTTGAGGGGACTCCTTGACGAGGGTATGACCCCTCGGTCCTCGATATTTGCCTACCCGGTTTCCGCTAAGGAAGAAGCCCACTCGAAGGATACAAGAAGTCCGCAAGGCCCAGCACTTCGACTTGGAGTAGAAGGCAAGAAATACTTTGTAAACCCTGACTGGCTGCATATATAAAGCCACCAAGGGCGCCCCTAGACAACCTAACTCGCATAGGCCAGCCACGCCATCTCCTTCCACCTCTGCCAGATTGCATCTGCGCACCTTTGTAACAGCTCCACATATACTCGCAATACAAGATCATACAAGCAGGATGTAGGTCTTTACCCTCCGGGGGGCCGAACCTGGGTAAATTCGTGTGCACCCCCTGTTTCTGTCTGAAGCCGTCGAGTTCGCCGGATCCCACATACACTCCATGAATCGAAAGCCCTCAAGCATGGGCATTGCCGGGGTTGAACCTCGTCAATTGGCGCCGTCCGTGGGGACGACGGGATCTAGATCTACGGGCTCGCCGGCTCGTTCATCATCATCAACAATGGCCAGATTGCATCGGGCGTCTCTTCTGCATCGTGCAATCGACTTTGTCATCAACAACAGCAGCTACCTATTGGATCGCGGCTACTACGGCTGCAGCATTTTTCATTATCGCGACGCAGCGTGAAGGATTCAACCAGAACTAGCATCGCCCTTGCGCAGATCCGTTTTCAGATCGGATCAGATTTATCGGCGTCACATCTACACCTGCCTTCATCGGGCGTACTTTGATCCAGAAGCAGCTGCGCCTGCGCACGCAACCAGTGAGTCGGCGTGACCGTGTTGGGAGTAGTAAGCAGCGACAAGGCCATCATAGTTCAAGTTGCAAGAAGAACAAATCAAGCCAACGAGATCACGTTTCGCTCTTAGGCATCAGAAAAGAAAAAGGTGTTCTCGTCATGATCGAATCCATACGATTGACCCGGCGTCCAAGCAGATCGGATCTAATCAGTCGTCCACTCCGACGAGTTCCGATTTTAGTCATCAGGCAACTCCACACCCGACCGATCCGGCCAGCGGCGTGCGTCCGTATAAAGCCATCGAGGCAACAAAGGCCTAATCCCGTAGCACCGATATCGATTGATAGACCGGCCGGCGGCAGCAACCAATTTGCGGAGTCATGGCAGGAGCCCTTGATTACTACAGAGATTATCAAAGCCTAATTTTCTTTGTGGCAGCGATGCATGCGTATGGACTGTTTCACAGTATTTACTCTACAAGAATTAATGGGAGAAGATGGCATCGGATCATCGCAAGAGTAGCTAGCTAACTAGCTTTATGCATGGATTTTACGGAAGTGTCAAAGCACTCGCATGGATTTTCTGATCAGCCAAGTTCTATCGCTGCATCGCATGAAGACCAAGATTGGCAAAGATTTTACGATGCCTAGTCGACTCATCCAATCCAACAGTTACCGGCAATGAATATTCAAACAAGAGATATCGCTGCAGCATACTTCTTCGTCATCATCATCGAGCTCCTTCCGGCTTAAGTTCGGCGTACTCTACGGTGCCTTCGTCCGCGTAGACTACATTCGCAGCGACTTCGCCGCGTTCTGGTCTGCGTCGGCTGCGGCTTGCCATGCTCGGGGGCTCGCCGTCGCGCATTCCACATCACCCGGGGGATTGACATCACCTCGCCTCTGTGTGTGGAAGCTCACGCTGAAGATCTTCGACTTCGTCACCATGATCTTCGAGTCCGCCGATATGGTCTTCGACGTCGTCGCCGACATGATCTTCGACCTCGCCGACATGGTCTTCGACTCCGTCCCTGACAGGAAATTCGACCCCGGCGTCATCAAGAAATTCGACCCCGGCGCCATCAGGAAATTCGACCTCTTCATCGACGAGAAATTCGACCTCTTCATCGACGAGAAATTCGACCTCTTCATCGACGAGAAATTCGACCTCTTCATCGACGAGAAATTCCACCTCTGTATCGTCCTGATCTTCGACCTCTTCATCGACGAGAAATTCGACCTCTGCATCGACAAGAATTTCGACCCCTGCGTCGCCGTGAACTTCGACCCTGCCGTCGCCATAAACTTCGACCCTGCCGTTGCCAAGAAATTCGACCCCGCCGTCGCCGTGATTTTCGACCCCGCCATCGTCATGATCTTCGACCCCGTCGTCGACCACGTCGCACCCGATAAAGCTAAGTTTTCCTCTACCAAGAGTCAATTATTATTTACTTTTGCCGCACCCGATACTCGGGGGCTTCGCCTTAAAGATATGCATTTACTCATACTCTGGAGTTTTGACAAAGGGCTATGGCAATCGACAACAAATAGCTGAAATTTTGAGGGCAAGCCCAAGTGCAAGCACTTCGACTCACCCTCGGGGGCTACGGGGGGAGATAACATCAGTCAATCGACAACATCGTTCGCATATTCTTCGAGTGCGGACTATTTTGTCCCTCGAAGCGTACTACTAATATTATTCGAATGCGAGCGTTATTGTCCCTCGAATTGCTTCTTCGGGGTAGCATCGCCTTAGTATTATTCGAGTGCGGGCATTCTTGTCCCTCGAATCGCTTTCTTCGGGCCAGCAGAGCCTTGGTATTATTCGAGTGTGGGCTTTCTTGCCCCTCGAATTGATTTTTTCGGGCCAGCAGCGCCTCTGCGTTATTCGAGTGCGGGCATTCTTGTCCCTCGAATCGCTTTCTTCGGGCCAGCAGCGCCTTGGTATTATTCGAGTGTGGGCTTTCTTGCCCCTCGAATTGATTTTTTCGGGCCAGCAGCGCCTCTGCGTTATTCGAGTGCGGGCTTCGGTCCCTCAAATTATTCTCTTCAGCCAGCAGCGCCTCTATGTTATTCGAGTGCGGGCTTTGGTCCCTCGAATTATTCTCTCTAGGCCAGCAGCGCCTCTACGTTATTCAACTGCGGGCTTCGGTCCCTCGAGTTATTTTCTGTGGACCAGCAGTGTCTCTGAACTACTTGGGCATGGGCTTCGGTCCCTTAGAACCCTTTCTTCGAGCCGGCAGTGCTTTCGAAAGATTCGGGTGCAATTTTCCAGGCCAGCAGTGCCTTCAAAACATTCGAGTTCAGGCTTCAGTCGCTCGAATCTCCCTCTTCGAGCCGGCAGCGCCTCTACACTATTCGGGTTGGGATGTCCGAACCCTCAAAACGCATCTCCACACCGCCGGTGCCCTCATTTTGTTCGAATTCGGGCTGATGCCCTTTCGAACCTCTCTTTCGGGCTATCAACGCTCCTCATTCAACATGCCCGAATCTTGGTGGCAATATACCAGTTCGGATGCCGTATGTCAAATACGAAGGTAAGTCCACGGTTTGCAACACCCGATGGCCCGGTATTCGTATCAAACGCGCTCTGCCGAAAATTTTCCATACCTACGGTATGAAGTTTGCACCGATGGACGCATCGGGTGCCTCACAATGAACTGGGCTTCGACCTGGTAAGTCCAACGCGGCTCAGGTCGGGGTAGCGCCAGCCCACGCGGGTTCGAGTCGGGGGACTCGAATCTGAGTAAGCTAACCGAACGTTTTTACGGCTATGCAATTAACTGAGACCCGGCGTGAGTCTCAGGCCGGTTATGCGCATCCCTCTGCAAACCCGACTTAGCATTTTCGAGGCTCAGAATGAGCACTACTCGAATTGGCATTTATTCGCCCGGCGTTGGCAACACGCTCGGGGGCTACGCCTCGAATGGGCATTTATTCGCCCGACGTTGGCAACACGCTCGGGGGCTGCGCCTTACAACCCGATGCTAGCAGCGCTCGGGGGCTACGCTTACATGCTAACCTTAGCATTCACTTCTTTAGCACTCGGCGTTGACAACACGCTCGGGGGCTTCGCCTCGCATTGGCTTTTCATTCGCCCCGGCGTTGGCAACACGCTCGGGGGCTGCGCCTCGAATTCCGGTGTTGGCAACACGCTCGGGGGCTGCGCCCCGCATTGACTTCTATTCGCCTGGTGTTAGCAACACGCTCGAGGGCTACACCCGACACTGTTAACTTTAGCGGCCTTCTAAATCATCAACGGCGCTCCATCTGCTACGTCAACTTCGGTTCGACATATTCCGATTCGACAACGACATCACCTACAGCAGGCATTCGACAACGATATCGCCTACAGCAAGCATTCAACAACATCATCGCCATGTTTCGGCCACCGTGCGACTCCACCAACCACGATATGCAAGAGCTTCATTCAGTGCCCTCACATGCGACATACAAGACTACGACGTCAAGGAAAATCTCGGATTAGAGTCCCTGCCATAGTCTTCGACTATCCCAGGCACTCGGGGGCTACTGACGAGGGTATGACCCCTCGGTCCTCGATATTTGCCTACCCGGTTCCCGCCAAGGAAGAAGCCCGCTCGAAGGATACAAGAAGCCCGCAAGGCCTAGCACTTCGACTTGGAGTAGAAGGCAAGAAACACTTTGTAAACCCTGACTGGCTGCATATATAAAGCCACCAAGGGCGCCCCCTAGACAACCTAACTCGCATAGGCCAGCCACGCCATCTCCTTCCACCTCTGCCAGATTGCATCTGCGCACCTTTGTAACAGCTCCACATATACTCGCAATACAAGATCAGACAAGCAGGATGTAGGTCTTTACCCTCCGGGGGGCCGAACCTGGGTAAATTCGTGTGCACCCCCTGTTTCTGTCTGAAGCCGTCGAGTTCGCCGGATCCCACATACACTCCATGAATCGAAAGCCCTCAAGCATGGGCATTGCCGGGGTTGAACCTCATCACTCCTCGATGGCTCGATCTCCTTGATGGCTGAATTGGGCGTTCATGCGCGGGCGGCACTTGAGTGTGGAGGTTCCAGATAAACATTTCGATATTATGGTGATAAACAAGCTAAGAAGGTCTCCGTGAAGGTACTCAAATGATATAAACTGAAGCTCTACTTTTCGATCGGCAGTCCAATCTCTATTACATAATGAATGTCTGCACTTATTATATTCAGACTTTTGCGGTGATCTTAGAGCAAGGATAATAGTAGAGTTAGTTGTTGGCTATAAGATCTTGTCATGTCATCTATAGCTAACTTATAGCTAACATATATAATAGTTAGCTATAAAAAAATACTACTTTTTGAATATATGTCCCACTTGATACACTTACAAAGTGCCTAGAAGCACGTGCTGTAGCTGGCTCTTATCCTACAGCCAGCACATCTTCTCTTCCCTCTTCTCTCTCAGCCAACTCAGCACAAATATAATATTTAAATCCTTATAGCCTACGTGAGCGGACATATGGAGCTCGAGCGACATGTCGCTCGTTATCTGGGTCGTGCATGTTGCTCTCGGGATTGCTGAAATATACATTCTAGAAATAATACGTGAAACAATACGGTAAAGACAGAACTGTATCGGTACTGGTTGGCCCAGGAAACATTGAACTGGCCCATGATACGTGGCGTGGCAGTCAATTAGCCTGCTGCTAGCTTTTTCAGTCGCACGCCCACACCATTTACTCCGTTTACACGGGCATGTCTCTCTCTCCCTCTTTGACCCACTCCAGCACGGGACGTACTCCGGCGGTGGCGATAGAAGTTTAGTTCCGGCCGCCGTCGCCGATAAAGCAGGTGCCGGTCAGATCCGCCCTCAGAGGCTGGGGAAAATCGGAGAGGCGGACACTGCCGGCGACGAGGAGGCTGGACTGGGAGGTAGGTTGTGGTGCTTCTAGATCGGGAGGAATAAGCACGACGTCGCCGGCGATTTCTCCATTCATCATCGGAGACGATTTCGCCTCCTTCGAATCTGAGGCTCTGAGTAGATATATTTTTCTGAATCTTACTGGGTTTGGTCGGGATTTCTGCTTTGATTCCGTGATTTCTATGTATTTATCTAATTTTTTCATCCGATTGCAGTCACTGTAATTTTACATGAACATAATCTGCTATTAATTTGGATGATATTTTCGACCGTGCTTCTTTGAGGAGGACAAATTGTGTTTTGAGGAGCATGGACTAATGTCTAATTACGAAATTATAGCACGAAGCTGAGTCCTAAAAATGAATCTGGCAATTACTGTATATGTTTGCTTTTAATCATCTTCACATATGCTCAAGATTTCATACCGCAAATCAATTTTGCGAAAAAGTTCTGATTGTTGTGTTGATGAATCTGCAACTTTCTGTTCTATGCCTTCCCTTACTGAAGCTCACATGACTGCCCTTTGTTGTGTGGTGTCAGTGGCTTTGCATGGCACAGGTTGATAAATAAATTTCTAGCTGGCAAGATATAAAATATACATAGTGTATACAACAGCGCACACCTCGATTTTGTCAATCTCAATGTGAATGTGCGGCTTGGATACCGAGCTACCTGTAGCTCGGCCTCCATTTGAGGTTTTCGTACACTAATTATACTTCAGACAATGCATAGAAAGAAGGTAAAGTATGCAGATATAAAAAGAATAAAATGTGTTAACGTGAAGGCCATATGTGACCACGAGATATGAGCATACCAGCTCCATGCCTCCATCAACTGTTGTTTTCTCTGTTTCATATAATTTGGTCTTAGTTCGTCGATATTAATTGTCTCGCTGTTATTAGTATCCAAGGATTTTAACATTTCTCTAGCTCACAATATCATCATTGGATAAGAGCAAATACAATAAAATATAGTCAGTAGGCTATACGAAAACCTCAAATGATATACAAGCTTTGAACCACTGGAGAGATAAATTTATGTCTGTATTTTAGTTGTGAAAGGAAAGCTTGAAAGTCTTCCCTTTACTTGTGCTTTAAACTGATTTTTCCCAATTGTTGAGAGTGCTCTTTTCCGACGAATTAGTAGAACTGTTGCTTAAAAACAAAATTGAGAGTAAGGAGTAATTTTTACATGATTGCTTTGTTACTTAATATAGTGTTGCGCTGAAGGGGTGGTCCGCGATATGGACCAAGGATTCGTGTGAGTTCAATGATTAACATAATAGGGATAGAGCCAAAGACCAAAATTCATGTGTAATATGGTAGTGCATGAGAAAGTATTTAAATCTCATGTATGGCTACTTAATATCCGTTGCATTATTCACCATGGCATAATATATACACTATAAATCTATAATGAAGACATAGTTGAAGGAAAATTTTGAGAGAACCAAGGTAGAGGAGTAAGAACCGCATCAACGCGCGGGCATTTAGCTAGTCAATATATGGAGGATATGCTTGCAAGGGGCCCCACATAGTTTGTCCCTTGGTTTATTATTTCTTCCGAGTTTATGGAGGTATAGTCCACGAAAAAACATGTACTTACGGTTATTTTTCCATGTCAGCATAAACCGTTGAGAGTCTGTTTCCATCGGTTTCTCAAAATTTTGCGAGAAGTCCAAATGGGCTCAACGTGCTAAGGAACAAAAATTGTGAAGAAATACAATATCAAGGAAAATGTTGCATATGTTGATATGCTTGGTGTGGCATCGTTTGTGGCATCCCATGGTCTTGAGTACGCAAACAGAGTGGAGAAAGTTATGCGAAATCTACACAAAGCCAAATGTATGTATTTCTCTTCGAACATATGAACTTCTGCCTTATCTGCCCCCACCCCTACCCCCTAGACAGAGATAAGGTGAGATGTCGATAGAAGTCCATGTGTCCGAAGAGATCATATATACATGTTCCGTTGGTTGATGTCGGCACGACCTCTCCATGGAGGACCACACGATATGTTGTTACACACCAACCATCAGGGACATTCCCTCACGCCTCCTACATATGTGACAAAGCCCACATATATATATGATAATCGGTATCTTCTCGATATTAATATATACTGTTTGTCAAAAAAAAAATGATGTAGAACCAGGACGAATATGCTACAAGACCATGTAGACAACGATGTTGGTACGAATCCAAGTCCGAAAGAGGCTCGTATGCTTGTCGTTGCTTGATGTCGGCATGGACTCTCCATGGAGGACCACACGATATGATGTTACGCACCAGCCACCGGAGACGTCTTTCTCATAAATGTGTACTCCTCCAGCGGGGAGTACATACCTAACAAATCCCACACATATATGTATCAATTTATTGAAATGGATTCCGTTAAAATTATGTTTTAAAAATTTATGAAATAGTCGTTATCGAACTATATATGTCAGTGAAAGTATATTTCCATTTAAATATCACTATTAAAATCGGAAAATAATCATTTCTATTATTATTATTTTACATCTAAATTTGCATATTAGAAATTACAACGAGAATATTGTCGTGTTTTGAACAATTTGGACCCTCTTTCTCTCTTACACGCTAACACCCACAAATTTCAGTCGACACACAACAACAAAAAACAAGTTTGAATTGTGGCCACGGACTAGTGCTGGACCACTTGCAACGCATGCTTACAAACACACACTCCCTACATAGCATGCCACCAATGCAGTCTTTTGCCAATATCAGTTGCTTGCATTCCAAAGAAGTTTCTTGCTGCGTTCGTGTATACATACCGCAGCTAGCTGAAACAATTATGGGGGTGCTTCTGTTCTTGGCGTTCCTCTTGCCGGCAGTGAGCGCGACCTCGATTTGCCACCCCGATGACCTTGGCGCGCTGCGGGGCTTCGTTGCCAACCTCAACGGCGGGGGCGTCCTCCTCCGCACTGCGTGGTCCGGCGCCTCGTGCTGCGGCTGGGAAGGTGTGGGCTGCGACGGCGCAAGCGGCCGCGTCACAACGCTGTGGCTCCCCGGGCGTGGCCTCGCGGGGCTCATCCCCAGAGCATCCTTGGCCGGCCTCGCGCGGCTGGAGGAGCTCAACCTCGCCAACAACAGGCTGGTAGACACCATCCCAGCGTGGATTGGTGAGCTTGACAATCTTCGCTACTTGGATCTCTCGCATAATTCATTGGTTGGTGAGATACCCAAGAGTTTGCAGGTACGACTCAAGGGCCTCACCACAGCTCGTCGTTCACTCGGTATGGCTTTCACTAACATGCCATTGCATGTGAAGCGTAATCAAATAACACTCGACGCACAACCAAATACAATAACGGGGACCAACAACAGTGTGAGATCTGGGAGCAACAATGTTGTTTCTGGGAATGACAACACTGTCATATCTGGGGACAACAACACTGTGTCCGGGAACAACAACACTGTCGTATCTGGGAGTGGAAATACCGTATCGGGAAGTAACCATGTCGTATCTGGGACCAACCATGTCGTAACCGACAACAACAATTCTGTAACCGGGAAACGCAATACTGTATCTGGGAGCTTCAATACCGTATCTGGGAGCAACAACACCGTATCCGGTAGCAACCATGTCGTATCTGGCAACAACAAAGTTGTGACAGGAGGTTAATGTTATGTGAGTGGATTGTTTCCATCTTCCCTAACGGAACTCACGTTTGGTCCAAGTTCAGTGTAGCTCATAGTAACTGGCACTTGCCAGCAGGGACAATCGCCTTATGTAACTTCATGGATACTAGAAAGGACTAAGCACGCTTTGTCGCGCCGTTCTTTGCTGTTGTTATTAAAAAAATCATGTAATCATGTCATTTGTGAAGGATCTTAATTAGGCTATTTTCGTGAATCCAAAGATAGACATAGTTCGTTCAAAAAATAGCTTCCCCTAGTTTCAGCCAACCTCAATTTCACAAGACAAACTTAAAAAATCATTTTTCAAGAGGTCAACTGAATTTAAAATGTTTTAAGGAACATACAGCCCAGAGATATTGTCACAAACCTTCTAAAACATACATAGAAAGAAGCTCAAGTAGCATTATCAGTTTTCATTCTTTAAGACTAAAATGTATAAACACCCCTCTTATGTGCCCCAAAGAAGTAAAATTCATAACCACCCTTGCGTAAAGCATCCAAATTCCAGATCATGATCATTTGCTTATGGAGCGTATTTACAAAGGGAACCATTATATCTCGCAAAGGTTTGCAGGTTAAGCAAGCATGCCATACATGACCTCACTTGAAATATATCTTCATCGATGTTGCCGCTTCAAACTTAAATAGGAAGAATATTCTCACTCAGACTTACTCAAGCGATTCAAGCAAACATTCCACAAGTTTCCCTTGATACAGCCAACCACAAGAGAACTGCAAGAATCCAGTTCCAGATATAGGTCCATGTCACTCTTCCATCCCTTTTTTCAATTCAAAAATTTAACGCACCGACCTAGAGAGGAACAACAGAAATTTATAAAAGTGCCCTCCTCCTACACAAGGACAAGGAGGTATTGCCACCACATGGAGGCAAAGGCAACAATCAGCACAAGCACCACCTTAATTAACATACATTGATGACCCACAAGTATAGGGGGTGTATCGTAGTACTTTCGATAAATAAGAGTGTCGAACCCAACGAGGAGCAGAAGGTGTTGATGAGCGGTTTTGATCAAGGAATCACTGTAAATACTAGCAAACATGTTTTCAGGGGTATTTGGTAATACGAGTAAATAAAGTGCGAGTAAATAAAAGACAGTAGTAACAATTGCAGCAAGTGGCCCAATCCTTTCTTCAGCAAAGGACAAGCCGGTTGTGTACTTATAATAACCAAACGTTCTCGAGGACACACGGGAGTTTCTGTCAAGAGCTTTCGCTTCATAAAGCCAATAGTCTTTATTGGTTTGATAGGTGTTATGGGGGTGAACCTGTGCTAGCGCACTACCCTTACTAGGATAAATACACACTTGTGATTATACCCCTTGCAAGCATCCGCAAATACAAGAAAGTAATTAAGATAAATCTAACCACAGCCTTAAACTCTAAGATCCTACGCTCCCTGGTGCAATGGTTTTCCAACGGAGGTTTAGGTTTCTGTCATTCCAGCAACCCCACAATCGGTAGCCAAATACACAATGCATCTCACTAGGCCCATAAATGGTGAAGTATCATGTAGTCGACGTTCATATGACACCACTAGTGAAATAGCACCACAACAATATCAAACCATTAAATATTTCTCAACAATAATTCACTACTAACATCTTGACTTCTCCCATGTCCTCAAGAACTAAACGAACTACTCACAAGACATCATATGGATCATGATCAGAGGTGAAATAATGGTAAATAACGATCTGAATATAAACCTTAATTCAATGGTTCCACTCAATAGCATCAACTACAAGAGTAATCAACACCGGGAAAGTTTCCCCTATGAATATAACAAGATCCAACTCAAGATGTTACAGCGGGATGGCGTGGTGATGGTGGTGATGAAGGTGCTGGTGATGGAGATGATGATGATGATGATCTCGATAAAATCCGGAGCGATGGTGATGATGATGGCGATGATCTCCCCTCTCCGGGAAGGAATTTCCCCGGCAGATTTCTGCCTGCCGGAGAGCTTTTCTCTCTCTGGTGTTTTCCGCCCCGCAGAGGCGGCGGTGTCTAACTCTGAGCCCCCCTCCCCCTTGACTTAGGTTTTCGGGGACGATAAAGTACGCGGAGGAGCGAGACCAGAATTGGGCCAGGGCGGCCTCACACAGGGCTGGCGCGGCCAGGGGTCAGGCCGCGCCACCCTGGCGTGTGGGCCCCTCCTGGCTCCTCTCGACTCCTCCTTCTGAGTCTTCTGGGAAAATATAATTTCCTGGTATTTTTCTGGAATTTTCCTGATCTTCAAAATATGGTCCCTTGATGGTCCTTTTTTCAGCAGAATCCTGACTCCGGCAGCAACTCCTCCAAAGATCATCAAACATGTGAAAACAAAGGAAATAACATAAGTATCAACTCTAAATATGAAATATATCAATGAATAACAGTAAATTATGATACAAAATAGTGATGCAAAATGGACGTATCAACCCCCCCAAGCTTAGACCTCGCTTGTCCCCAAGCGAAAACTAAACTCGGTAAACATGACCACAGGTTTATGGAGTGAAGTGTTGATAATCAAAATACGGACAAGAAGCATTGATGCTTCGGGTGAATGTGGCAACAGACAGTCCTTGTGCGTGGTGAATGACCAGCCCGTTGGGAACCCCAAGAGGAAGGTATGATGAGTGCAGCAGCAAGTTTCCCTCAGTTAAGAAACCAAGGTTTATCGAACAGGAGAAGGGAGACGATGACGACTGAAGGTGATGCGGACTGGCTTAATAACACTCCAACAAGGGCGCCGTTAACGATACTTGTTGACTCGTCTTCAGCCAGCAGCAACGCGGAACCTGCACACACACAGACAAATACTTTGTTCCCAACTTGCGATGAGGTTGTCAATCTCACCGGTTTGCTTGAAACAAAGGTTATGAGTGTATCGAGTGGAAAACAGTAGAGTATGCGAGTAAAGTAAACAATGCGGGAAAAGTAAACAGGCGATTGCAATATGATTAAAATAGGACCGGGGTCCACAGTTCACTAGTGGTGTCTCTCCATAGATAAATAACATGCTGGGTAAACAAATTACAGTTGGGCAATTGATAGAATAAAGATAACGTGATATGTCAAGAAGATCACTATGAGATTCACTCTGGGCATTACAACAAAATACATAGACCGCCATCCAACTGCATCTATGACTAATAATCCACCCCCGGAGATATCATCCGAACACCCTAGAAGTATTAAGTTGCGAACAACAGATAATTGCATTAAGCAAAGTGTGTAATGTAAACAAAGCATATGCCCTTGAGCATATGAATGTTGTTTTCTCCCTAGTAGCAACAGCACATCTACCACCTTAGAGGTTTCTGTCACTCCCCCAGGTGAAATAGAGACATGAACCCACTATCGAGCATAAATACCCCCTCTTGGAGTCACTAGCAACTACTCGGCCAAGATAGCTACTAACAACGGAGAGCATGCAAGATCATAAACAACATAGAGATAACAAAAGATATAATTCAGTATAGCAACTTAATCATAAACACCAATATTCATCGGATCCCAACAAACCAACATCATAGAATTACATAACGGTGATCTCAATCATGTAGGGCAGCTCATGAGATCTAAACATGAAGCACATGGTGGAGAAGACAACCATCTAGCTACTGCTATGGACCCATAGTCCAAGGTAGACTACTCACTCATCGCTCCGAAGGCAAGCATGGCGATGAAGAAGACCTCCGGTGGCGATTCCCCTCTCCGGCAGGGTGCCGGGAAGAGCTTCTGGACCCTCCCGATCTTCGGGTCGACGGCGGCGGCGGATCGCGATGTATTCTGGAAAACTGATCGGGCCCTAGGTTTTTCTCGACAGGGGGTATATGTAGGCGAAAGGGGGCTGTCAGAGGTGGAGCCACGCGGCCTCACAAGCGGGTGGCGCGGCCAGGGGCCAGGCCGCGTCGCCCCTGTGTGTGGGGGCCACGTGGCCCCCCTCCGTCAGGTCTTCGGATGTTTGGGAGCTCCCCCGTGAAATATGACTTTAGGAACTTGTTTCGTCCAATTCCGAGAATATTTCCTGTGTATCACTTCTGAAACACAAAAACAGCAGAAAACAGGAAACTGGCACTGTGGCACTTCGTTAATAGGTTAGTTCCGGAAAATGTATAAAAATGCCACTAAGTGTAACGAAACAATAGGCAAATGGTGTAAAACAAAGCATGGAGCATCAAAAATTATAGATACGTTTGAGACGTATCAAGCATCACATTCACCAAGGCACAAATTATAATAGACAGCAACTTCCCTTTATAAGATATAGACTTGTAATGGGTAAAAGGGAATCACATGTAAAGATGCACAAGGTAAACTATAATTGGCAATGGCAAACCTTAGTTCTTGGTCAAAGAACGATGAACAAGCTATTCTTTCTTTTAAACGGAGCCTTTTAAAACAGAGCTAATATAGCAAAGACCATATGCTCAACAAGGTAAACTTTTGCATTCATAGAAAGCTTTCAAAGATATATTCCTTCAGACAAAAGCATTATACAAAACAAGGAAGATAGTAAACATGATTAAACTGATCAACATATGGATGAGTGAAACATAACAACTCAAATGCTTGCTTTAGATAGAGAGAAATAGGTTGACTCAATATAAAAGTAAAAGATAGGCCCTTCACAGAGGGAAGCAGGGATTAAACATGTGCTAGAGCTTTTTATTTGTAAAACAGAAATAAAAAGTTATTTTGAGAGGTGGTTGCTTTTGTCAACGACTAGCAACGGAGTTCTTGATATCTTCCATACTAAACAAGTGAGAGCGGTTCCGAGATGTTTGATTAATTGGCACTTTGGTGCTCTTTTATAGCTTTGCACTCCTTCCCAACTTTTTCCTTTCTCAAACCATGGCTAACCGATTCCATCGGGTGCCAACCAACTTTCACATACCATGGAGGAGTGCTCTTTTCTTTCTTTTCTTTTTGAGATTATAATGGTCTGACTAGCTCCCTTGCAAAATTAATGACGAGCAGATGAAGCTGCCTAGTCGAGGGGTACTCAATTTAGTATGGAAGATAACAAACCCATCCACTACGTCCTCATGAGCTAAAAACAGTGGCACAAAATGAGAAGTGTTTGAAGGTTTTTGAAAGGTAGCACATGAAAATTTACTTGGAATGGCTTGAAATACCATGCATAGGCATTTATAGTGGACTCTTTGGAAGTGACTTGGCTTTTGGGAATTGGATGCACGAGAAGTATTTCCTCTCAGTACAGGATTTTTTTGGCTAGCAAGGCTGGGTAGCAAGCATAAGAGTTGCATGTAACAAACAAACATACATATAATAAGAACAATCATGCAAACTCCCTTGAAGGTACAATGATTTTGACTTCAGGAATAACAATGCTTATAAGCCAAATCATAAGGAAAACTGAAGTGATGTAACTACAAGCACTTCTTTATTCTTTTCTACTCAAACCTCAAGGTAAAGTTGCTACTGACCAAGCTAGGTTTGCCAAAACCAACTAAATTTACTCATGCTCCCAAAGTGATACCAATACCAATCAATAAGACTAGTCATACAAGAGAGATTGCAGACTAACATAAAGTGCGCAGAAAGTAAACGATAAAAATTCTCATTAATATTTTAATACCGCAACTCACACCAAGGGATACATAGATAACCAACTAAGGAGGATACTTCCAAACTGCAAACTATTCTATAAGATAATTTCTCTATTCATGATATGACTCTACTTGAAAAGTAAATGAGCAAAAGGTAATGATGTGATACCGCGACACTCCCCCAAGCTTGAAACAAGCCAAGGGGATGCCTATACCGATGACGAATCACTCCTTGGGCGGTGGTGGTGGATAATCTTTGATAAGCTTCTCAATCAAATCTTTCAGATCATCAATCTTGTACTCGAGGTTACGAATCATCTCAGAATTGTGCTCAACACGGTTCATGAACCTATCAGCAAGAGAATCCCAGCTCTTGAAATTATTTCCCCATCCTTCTTCACTCTTGGCGCTTTCTATCCCTGCATTGTTAGAACGATCTATATCCCAGCCAGAGGGTAATCGTGATTTGGGCACCTTTTGAAACTGACGTTCATGAATTAGAGTATGGAAAGGATTTTGGCTTGGTGGGGATGTCCGTGGAGCTAAGGTGTGACGCGGCACACCCCCTCCAGTCCTTATGCGAGCACTCTTCTTGAACTTGTCATGATCTGTCACCACCCCTAAGCTGGCAACCATGGTGTTTGGCCTTGAGCTTTGATCTTCCTCCTCGTCTTCACTTTCAACCTCCTCTTTCAGCCGGAAGTCTTTGGTGTCATCTTCCGGAGGTGTCTTCTCCTTGTCATCGCTTGAAGAGGCCATGGCTCCCCAAGCTTAAGATCAACTCCTGGCAGAAACAGCTCGAAACAAAACACGACGAGAAAACGATATACAGACCTTCGGGACTCCGGGGGGTTAAATAGGCGAAAATTATACATCGAAACGAAATCACAGGAGGAAATTGGGACGGAAACGAGTTCTGGGGTGCTCTCACACCTAGGTGGCGTGGCCAGGGGTTGGCCCGCGCCACCTGTGTGTGAGAGGCACTCGGACTCTTTTTCCTGCCCGTTTTCATCTCGTGATTTTTAATATTTAGTAAAAACAGCAAAAATATTAAAGGAAGAGCTTTTCGCGAAACTTCTCTGACTAGAACTGTTACCTATTCGAAAACGAACTCTGCAGGTACCTGCAATTTGTCTTGGATGAATTCTTCCGGAGAAATTGTTTCAATAACATCAACATCTTCATTATAAGAATCTAAAGAAATATAATGTTTGAGTCTTTGCCCATTCACCACTTGTGTAGAGTCATCTTTCAATGAAGCGATCTTAATAGCACCTGAGCGGTACACTTCCACAATAACATATGGTCCTTCCCATTTAGAGAGTAATTTTCCTGCAAAAAATCTGAGACGAGACCTATACAAAAGAACTTTCTCACCAACATGAAACTCTCTCTTAAGAATTCTCTTATCATGCCATTGCTTGACTTTCTCTTTAAAAAGCCTGGCATTCTCATACGCTTCGTTTCTCCACTCATCTAGAGAACTCAAATCTAATAACCTTTTCTTACCAGCTAGTTTAAAATCTCTATTTAGCTCTCTCACTGCCCAAAAAGCTTTGTGTTCTAATTCTAAGGGCAAGTGACATGCTTTTCCGTAAACCATCTTATAAGGAGACATACCCATGGGGTTCTTATAAGCAGTTCTATAAGCCCATAAAGCGTCGTTTAACTTACTAACCCAGTTTTTCCTAGATCTATTGACAGTCTTCTGCAAGATAGACTTGATCTCCCTATTTGAAAGCTCTACCTGCCCACTAGTTTGGGGATGATAAGCAGAAGCAATTCTATGATTGACATCATATTTAGCAAGAGTTTTTCTAAAACCACCGTGAATAAAATGAGAACCTCCATCAGTCATAAGATATCTAGGCACACCAAACCTAGGAAAAATAACATCCTTAAGCATTTTTAACGAGGTCTCACCATCGGCACTCTTTGTAGGTATGGCTTCTACCCATTTCATAACAAAATCTACAGCAACAAGTATATGGGTATAGCCTTTTGAAGGAGGAAAAGGACCCATAAAGTCAAATCCCCAACAATCAAACGGTTCAATAACAAGAGTGTAACTCATAGGCATTTCATTGCGTCTAGAAATATTACCAACTCTTTGACATTCATCACAAGATAAAACATACCTTCTGGCATCTTTAAAGAGAGTTGGCCAATAAAAACCTGATTGTAGAACCTTCTGCGCGGTTCTATCTCCAGCATGATGCCCTCCATAGGCGCTGCTATGGCATTTTCTTAATATCTCTTGTTGCTCATATTCTGGGACGCATCTTCTCATAATACCATCAACTCCTTCTTTATATAAATGTGGGTCATCCCAAAAGTAATGCCTCAAATCATAAAAGAATTTTCTTCTTTGCTGAGCTGTAAAGGTCGGAGGCAAATACTTGGAAACAATAAAGTTAGCATAATCAGCATACCAAGGAAGGTCTCGCGAAGTTACATTTATTGCAGCCAACTGTTCATTTAGAAAACTATCGTTAACAGGAATAGGATCAAAGAAAATGTTTTCCAATCTAGACAAGTTGTCAGCCACAGGATTTTCAGCACCTTTCCTATCTACGATATGCAAATCAAACTCTTGTAAAAGCAACACCCATCTAATAAGCCTAGGCTTAGCATCCTTCTTAGTCATAAGATATCTAATAGCTGCGTGATCAGTATGAATAGTAACTTTAGAATCAACAATGTAAGATCTAAACTTATCACATGCAAACACAACAGCAAGAAACTCTTTCTCAGTAGTAGCATAATTCTTCTGAGCAGCATCAAGAGTCTTACTAGCATAATGAATAACATTCAACTTATTATCAACGCGCTGTCCAAAAACAGCACCAACAGCAAAATCACTAGCATCACACATAATTTCAAAAGGTAAATTCCAATCAGGTGGTTGAACAATAGGAGCAGTAGTTAAAGCCTTCTTAAGAGTTTCAAAAGCTTCCTTACAATCATCATCAAAGACAAATGGTACATCTTTTTGAAGAAGATTAGTAATGGGCTTTGAAATCTTAGAGAAATCTTTAATAAACCTCCTATAGAAACCAGCATGACCAAGAATACTACGAATACCTTTAACATCTTTGGGACAGGGCATTTTCTCAATTGCCTCCACTTTCGCTCTGTCAACTTCAATACCTCTTTCAGAAATTTTATGTCCAAGGACAATTCCTTCATTTACCATAAAGTGGCATTTCTCCCAATTAAGAACAAGGTTAGTTTCTTCACACCTCTGCAAAACTTTATCAAGGTTGTGCAAACAATTATCAAAAGAAGTTCCATAGACGGAGAAATCGTCCATGAAGACCTCCACAATTTCTTCACAAAAGCCATGAAAAATAGCAGACATGCATCTTTGAAAAGTAGCAGGAGCATTACATAAACCAAACGGCATACGTCTATAAGCATAAGTTCCATAAGGACAAGTAAAAGTGGTTTTCTCTTGATCATTCTTCTTAACAGCAATTTGAGAAAAACCAGAATAACCATCAAGGAAACAAAAATGAGTCTTCTTAGACAACCTTTCTAGCATCTGATCTATAAACGGTAAAGGGTAATGATCTTTCTTAGTAACTTTGTTTACCTTCCTATAATCAATGCACATTCTATAACCAACTACTACCCTTTGAGGAATAAGCTCGTTATTCTCATTAGGCACAACAGTCATACCTCCTTTCTTAGGAACACAATGAACAGGACTAACCCATCTACTATCAGCAATAGGATAAATAATACCAGCATCAAGGAGTTTTAATACCTCATTTCTTACCACATCTTTCATCTTGGGAATTAGGCGGCGTTGATGCTCCACGACTGGCTTCGCGTCTTTCTCCATATTAATGGCATGCTGACATAAAGTGGGAGAAATCCCTTTTAAATCATCAAGAGTATACCCCATAGCTCCTCGGTGTTTCCTCAATATCTCCAATAATCTTTCTTCTTCCTTTCCTGAAATTTTAGAGCTAATAATAACAGGATATATTTTCTTATCATCTATGTAAGCATATTTAAGATTATCAGGCAAAGGTTTTAATTCAAACACAGGATCTTCCTTAGGTGGCAAAGTGGTATCAAGATCCTCCACAGGTAGATTATGCTTGATTAATGGTGGTTGACGAAGAAGAATATCGTCAATCTCTTCTCTTTCCTTGCTGAAAACATCACTTTCGTGATCTTCCATGAATTGCTGCAAGGCATTATTAGGAGCAAGAGCAATAGAAGCAAGCTGTTCAACTCGAAAATTTTCATTAGGCGTATCATCTTCATAAGAAGTCTTAGTAAACTTGGAAAAATTAAACTCATAAGACTCCCCATTGAACTTAGTAAAAAAATTCTCCTTCTTACAATCTATCACGGCGCCACAGGTGTTCAAAAATGGTCTACCAAAAATAATAGAACAAGTTTTATTAGCCTCCTTACCAAGTACTAGAAAATCAGTAGGGTATTTAGTCTTACCACAAAGAACTTCCACATCTCGAACAATACCAAGAGGCCAAACAGTCTCTCTGTTAGCAAGCTGAACAACCACATCAATATCTTCAAGTTCACAAGCGCCAATCTCGTGCATGATTTCTTTGTAAAGCTCTAAGGGAATAGCACTTGCACTAGCACCAATATCACATAAACCATAATAGCAATGATCTCCAATCCTGACAGAAATAACAGGAACACTTGATTTCCTATGCTTTTTAGGATGTGAGAGAATGTTAGAAGCATCTTCACAAAAAAGAATATATTCATCCCCTACATCTTTAGTAACAAGATCCTTCAATATAGCTGCAGGAGACTTAATAGTAATTTGCTCATCAGGTTCTGCAGCTTTCTTAGTACTTTTATTAGACACACTTACCAAAGTAGAATACTTCTTTACCTTAGCAGGGAAAGGTGTCTTCTCAAAATAAGGCTCAGGCACAATGCTATCAACAGTACAAACTTCAGTAGCTGCAGCAGGTATATTACTAATAGAGTCTTTATAAGGCGCATGATATTTGTTCCAATCTTTCTTTGGAACATCAATATAAGAGGCAAAGGCCTTAAGACAATTAGCAATAATTTGTGAATCAAGACCATAAGCAGTGCTAATACTATGAAAGTCATCGGTCCCTATAAAAGATTTAATGCATTCATAATCATAGTTTATACCTGACTTCCTACCTTTGTCGTTTTCCCATCCTTCAGCATTCTCTTGTATACGGTCAAGAAGTTTCCACTTAGCATCTTCTTTCATATGAGTAAATGATCCAAAGCAAGAAGCATCCAAATAATCCTTATCAGGAAGAGTAAGCCGCGCATAAAAATTATCAATAACAATATTATTGGGGAGCTCATGAATGGGGCATTTGAGCATTAGTAACTTCAATCTCCCCCACGCTTGGGCAATACTCTCTCCATCATGAGGCCAAAAATTATATATCCGGTTACGATCTTTATGAATTTCACTTGGAGGATAAAACTTGGAATAAAAGAGAGGTACAATATCCTCCCATGCCATAGATGGACCATCTTGGAGTATTCGATACCACTCTTCAACTTTGCCTTTCAATGATAATGAGAATAGTTTCTTCTTGACCTGGCTTGGTGAAATACCTGCACATCTGAACAACTCGCATAATTCATGTATAAATAATAAGTGATCACCCGGATGGACAGTTCCATCACCTGAATAGCAGTTATCCATAATACGCCCAACAATTTTCATAGGTATCTTAAAAGGATCAATTTCAGCAGGTGGTGGTGGTGGTGGTTCATCCACATGTGCAGCAGTAGTAGTAGATGTGTTTCCAAATAGGAAACCAAATGGAGAGTTCTCCATAGCAAAATAAAATAAAAATAAAAATAAAAGACAAAAAAAACGATACTCACAGCGACGGTTACCTTTACCAATTCCACTCTTCAATAGCGCTACACTCCCCGGCAATGGCGCCAGAAAATAGTCTTGATGACCCACAAGTATAGGGGGTGTATCGTAGTACTTTCGATAAATAAGAGTGTCGAACCCAACGAGGAGCAGAAGGTGTTGATGAGCGGTTTTGATCAAGGAATCACTGTAAATACTAGCAAACAGGTTTTCAGGGGTATTTGGTAATACGAGTAAATAAAGTGCGAGTAAATAAAAGATAGTAGTAAAAATTGCAGCAAGTGGCCCAATCCTTTCTTCAGCAAAGGACAAGCCGGTTGTGTACTTATAATAACCAAACGTTCTCGGGGACACACGGGAGTTTCTGTCAAGAGCTTTCGCTTCATAAAGCCAATAGTCTTTATTGGTTTGATAGGTGTTATGGGGGTGAACCTGTGCTAGCGCACTACCCTTACTAAGATAAATACACACTTGTGATTATACCCCTTACAAGCATCCGCAAATACAAGAAAGTAATTAAGATAAATCTAACCACAGCCTTAAACTCTAAGATCCTACGCTCCCTGGTGCAATGGTTTTCCAACGGAGGTTTAGGTTTCTGTCACTCCAGCAACCCCACAATCGGTAGCCAAATACACAATGCATCTCACTAGGCCCATAAATGGTGAAGTATCATGTAGTCGACGTTCACATGACACCACTAGTGAAATAGCACCACAACAATATCAAACCATTAAATATTTCTCAACAATAATTCACTACTAACATCTTGACTTCTCCCATGTCCTCAAGAACTAAACGAACTACTCACAAGACATCATATGGATCATGATCAGAGGTGAAATAATGGTAAATAACGATCTGAACATAAACCTTAATTCAATGGTTCCACTCAATAGCATCAACTACAAGAGTAATCAACACCGGGAAAGTTTCCCCTATGAATATAACAAGATCCAACTCAAGATGTTACAGCGGGATGGCGTGGTGGTGGTGGTGATGAAGGTGCTGGTGATGGAGATGATGATGATGATGATCCCGATGAAGTCTGGTGCGATGGTGATGATGATGGCGACGATCTCCCCTCTCCGGGAAGGAATTTCCCCGGCAGATTTCTGCCTGCCGGAGAGCTTTTCTCTCTCTGGTGTTTTCCGCCCCGCAGAGGCGGCGGTGTCTAACTCTGAGCCCCCCTTGACTTAGGTTTTCGGGGACGATAAAGTACGCGGAGGAGCGAGACCAGAAGTGGGCCAGGGCGGCCTCACACAGGGCTGGCGCGGCCAGGGGTCAGGCCGCGCCACCCTGGCGTGTGGGCCCCTCCTGGCCCCTCTCGACTCCTCCTTCTGGCTTCCTGAGTCTTCTGGGAAAATATAATTTCCTGGTATTTTTCTGGAATTTTCCTGATCTTCAAAGTATGGTCCCTTGATGGTCCTTTTTCCAGCAGAATCCTGACTCCGGCAGCAACTCCTCCAAAGATCATCAAACATGTGAAAACAAAGGAAATAACATAAGTATCAACTCTAAATATGAAATATATCAATGAATAACAGTAAATTATGATACAAAATAGTGATGCAAAATGGACGTATCATACATCCCCTAAAAAAACTTAATCAACGAAGAAAGGTACAATCACATGTCTCTCGAACGACATGGAACTCATGCATGCACTCGTCCATGGTTCTCGATGCCTCAACATATATAGTTCCTAGTACCAAGTAAGATCCTTGGACAACAGAAACAATATCGGTATCTACCTTCAAAACTCATGTTGCACTCCTGGGATCCAATCTATCTAGTCAGTCATGATATCCGATTGTTTTCCTACGCCTTGGATGGATGTCTAGTGGCACATTTTGTTATGGCATGTGGCCATATAACCTATGAGTTCCTACAAGCTAGGACACAAACCTTGGATGTCTACACAAGAGTGCATGCCACGAGCTCCATATGGGTTAGGTTTGTTCATGCTTGTGTACTAGGTAGTAGTTACTGGAATTTTACACCTAGCTAGGTTTTGCTATATTTAATTTTTCCTAGGCTAGATTTAATTTTGTCTATGGCTTGCTAGATTAGATTCCTGGGATTTGTTTTCTAGGGTTTGTTCATCCATCCTATTTACAATATTTTTATTTAGGTTCAATATATCGCAGCACGCCGTATCATCAAACTCAAAGTAGTGCTCGGGCTTAGAGATGTAAGCGGACGTCCGCTAAGAGCACCAGGCGGACAAATTCATTTTCAAATCACTAATCACGTGCTTTGGATACACTGTACATGCAGTTATCAAACAGGCTGTCCGCCTCGTCCGGCGGATCGTCCGTCGACATCCCTACCCGGGCTAAGGGGTCTTTTTTGGGGGTTTTATTTTTTGAAGCATTGAAATTTCAAATTTAAATGTTCCGAAAAAATTAGAAAAACATTCGTGGGTGTAGGCAATGTTGTACTCTATGAGCTTGTAAACATTAATCACGGTTCATGGACAAGAAAATTTCAACTTGTCATTTTTATGTGCCTATAAAGTACAAGATATTTTGTTCTACAGTAAAAAAATTACACACTATAGAATACAGCATTCTCTGTATCTTGATTTTTTTTTTCAAAATTTCAAATTGCAAATGTTCAAGGCCTCCCTTGAGCCCGATCTCCAAAACACCACGCGCCCGGCAGGTCTTACTCTGATATCGTCGGTCTACTTCGTTTACGAGCTGATTGTTCCCGACGATCATCGATCGGCTCAGTAGGTGCACAGTCGATGCCTTCAACAAGTCCACCGACAACCTATCCTATGCCCCAAACAAATATATGGACGTGCTGCACCGGCTACTTATGGGCCGTTGGATGGAGAAGCAGGAAGGGACCAGATCCACCTACAAGCTGGCAGTACTACTGTGTTGATCGTACTCCACCGTCGGCAAGCCAAGTGATGGACCGTTCGTGCTAGCTTAGGTATTAGCTTGTGCTGATGTACCTCAATGACCACGGCGTGCCCGAACCTAACAAACCACCAGCGTCCTCCACTCAGCACCGTGTATGTGTATGTATATGTACTGTATGTCGGTCACTGGACTCGATTTATCCTTGTTTTTAATCTGCCTCCGTCCTTTGCTTAAGACCATCAACTACTGATCTATAGTTAGATCGGTGTTCAAGATTCAGAGAGAGGCAGCTATCAGTGGGATAGGACAAAGTGTTTGCTTAAAGTGGACATGCCATGCCAGCTAATCTCAGCTCAGATTTGTATACAGTACAAGTGCATGCAGTTCTTCTACGAAATCTGCTGCCTTTTTATTCCCCCCCTCTTGACTCTTGCAAGCATAGTACGTACGCATATATGATTAGACGCTGAAAGTACAGTTTGGTTAGTATTTTTATTCGGCAAATATTAGAGGCGCACATGGCATGTGACGGTGCGTGACTTGTTGCTGGTCGACGCATGACTATACCATGATTCGCATTGTCTTCATTCCCCAATTATATATGCATCGTTTCAGAATGATTGGCCGAAGAACCAAAATTCCAGGCCCAGTATTCAGGGGAAGCTACAAGGATGGGGCATACTCGAGTGTCAACACCGACCGCTCTCCTCCTCGCTACTATAGCTGCGAGCTCGCCGACAGAGACCGGGCCTCTCCCGAGTTCTCTCCGCCGGAATAGCCGGCTGGAGATGGACAAGGGAAGGTGCCGGAGTAGATAGGTTTCTCTTTTTCTTCTCTTTTCGCTGGTAGCAGGCTCTCTGCCTGGCCATGGATCTCCAGATCTCGGTGCCCCGATCTAGGTTATAGGGTCCGGTTGCTCTGTGATTTGGCTCCTTTGGCCGGAGCAATCTGCAGATCCATCGGCCACCATGCCGCCGAATAAGTTTGAGTCTGCGTGCTGCTTCCCAGCGGCGGATATCCTCCTACTCTTCCGTCTCCCTCTGGCCGACCGTGGTGGTGAGGGGAAGGAGATGGTGGGAGCGGGGATATCCGGATATGGTGGTGGCGGGAGTCCTCCCGCTCTGGTGCGTGGGCGCGGCGCCTGGCGGTGGCCGGCTTCGTTTTCTTCATCTTCTCCTTCTCCGGCCGGCCGTGGAGGCGTGGGGAGAAGGGGGTTGGCGGCGAGGCGGGCGGCCTGCTCCCCTCGGTTCAAGCGCGGCTTTCTGTTGGTGGCTGCATCTCCTGTTTGTCCTCTCTTCCCGGTCGGCCGAGGCAGCGAGAGGGAGGGTGAGGACTACCGGAGGTTTGCCACGGCAAGCAGATGGCCTTAGGGGCCCTGTATGGGTCTCCGGGAGCTCTCGGAGTTTCAACTCCCTGCGGCGTTCTCCAAGTGTCGGTCCGTTGTCGCCGCCGCTATCCTGGGCCAGATGGGTCGCCACGTAGCGGTCGATAATGAAAGAAGTTGCACGAGCCTGTTCGTCCTCCTCGAGGGGATCTTCTGCATCAACAGCTCTAATGTCCCTCGTCCAAGCAAGTGATCTCATCCCTGCTTGGCTCAGAGGTGGCGCTGCTCTGGAGGTGCTCTCCGCCGGTGGCAAGCAAGGATCCGATTGCTTTCCAGCACCCGCCGCTTAATGAAACACTACTTTACCCGTTTAAATAAACTCGAGTGTCAACCTTGATATGTGTGTTTTATCAGCGGCTGGTCAGCCGAATATCGTGACTAATTTCTCTGGATTTAGGAAGTTAAACTTCAGTTTGGTGGAGCTGCAAGGAAGAAAAGAGCAATTAAGTGCTCCCGAGAGCCAAGTTTGCTCCTTTTGAAGTGCTTACGATTAGACGGAGGAACTAACAGTTCGTTTTTTGTGACAATGTCATGCATCCTGATAACGACAAAAACAAAAATCCACAGACCAGTTCAGTTAAATTGTCCAGTCGAGCCCTAGCAAAAGGAACTGGGAATGCACCGATGGACGCACAAACCGCTAGCGTCGGATGGAGCAGCTCGCCTCGCACCTGTTATTTCGTCTTGCTTCGGTTCCTGGGTCGACATCATGCTCCATGCGTCATCCAGTGATGAAGAAAAGGAAAGAAAAAAGCTTTTTACTTTAATGGGGTGGCCACAGAACAAAAAAGCTGACCGAGAAAGTAGTGAACAGAATCTGGAGTATGATTCACCAGCATGCAGAGTGTACGATCTACCAATTGCCAATAACATTTGTCTGCCCGGCCTCATCATCAAATCGCTGATAGATACTACACTGGTACATTTGTCCGCTCAGTGTCATCAATAATTTCTTCAGCCTTCACACAAATGATCTTTACTGGCTCAGCTTCGCAAATATTGCCCTCATATCAAAGAAGGATGGAGCCGAGAGTGTGTCCGACTTCCGGCCTATTAGAGCATCTCCAGACGTGTCCCCCGGCAGGTCATTTTTTTATTCGGACGGCGGTATTTGATCAAGTCGCGCCCTCGGTTCCTCGTTTTCGCCCGGATTTGGGCTTTCATCCATCCGGCGAGCCCAGGCCATCCCCGGCTTTCCGAGGCGCGCTCGGGGACTCCGGACGAAACAAAAACGCGTGAAACGTCGAGCGGGCCCGCGGTGTCGGCGACAGAAGGGTAGTTCCCCGCCATTAATTTTGTTTCCCTCCAAAATGCGTCGCATATACCCATTTTCCCCGCCGAAATCCCCCACAGTTGCAGCTCCTCCTCTTCTCTTCCACCACCATGCCGCCGAAGAGGATCGCCAACGACGGCGCGCCGAAGGCGAGGAAGCCGCGGGCCCCCAAAGAGAGGCCGCCGGGCATGACAAACGCGGTGTGGGCGGCGGATGTGGAGCGCCGGCAGACCGAAACGCGCGGCAGGGCGGAGAGGGAGAAGAAGCTCGCGGCGAAGAGGGCGGCGGCGGCGGACGAGCAGGCGAGGCTGGTCTCCATGGCCATGGGACAGCCGCGCGTCGGCCAACTCCCCGATCCATGGCCAACCCAAGGTACGATCGGTTCTCCTTCGACCTACTCGCCGGCCAATTCCCCCATGTTCCACGAGACCTACGTCCCCGCCATGTCGAGGTTCACCCCGTCGCTGCCGGAGTACGACGCTGCGATACACGAGGGCATCTCGCCTGCCCTGCGCCGAGGGCCGCTCTCCTTCTCCCACGGGATGCCGCCGCTGAATGACGGTGTGATGCACGACATGATCACGTCAGGCTCCATGGCCGCCGCGTCGAGCCTGGGTTTCTTCACACAAGAGGAGGCAAGAACGACGGAAGCCGTCGCGGCGGCGGCGCGGGGTAACGTCGATGATCACGGGTTCGGAGACAGCGCCCAAGACGTCGAGGAAGAAGAAGAGGAGCAGGCCAACCTCGATGAGGAGGACGACGCGCCTGAGCCGATGTCGACCTCGATGTCGAAGGGGAGGAAGAAAAGGAAGAAGAACTCGCCGCCGACCGAGCCGCGGATCAAATGGACGGGCAAAGAAGAGGAGTGCCTCGCCGAAGCTTTGAAGACCGTTTCCATCAACGGCATTACTGGCGCCAATCAAAACTTTGACACATATTGGCAGCGGGTCAAGTTGGCGTTCGACGAGCGCAAAATCGTCGATCCCTACTTCAACAAGACGGTGATGGTCCGCGGCGAGAAGGCCATGGCGACGCATTGGGGGATCATGCAGGCGACGTGCAGCAGGTGGCATGGCATACTGGAGGAGATCGCCGATCATCCGGTGAGCGGCGCCGACTTCGAGTGCAAGGTATTCTTACTCGCCATCTCCATCGACCCTAGATCACCGAGTTTTGATTCACCGGCTTTTCTGTACAGATGCGGCGGGCGTTCGACATGTACAGCGACGACACCGACGGTGAGACGTTCAAGTACCTCAATGTCTTCGCCCGCATCGAGACCTGCGAGAAGTGGGCGGAAGTACACCGGAACCTCTCCAAGAACAAGGACGAGCAGTACAACCCCGATGCTCTGATGGCGCGGCGATGATGGTGTGGGAGCTTCTTCTTCAATCCCCGGCAACGGCGACAGAAAACTTCTGGTGCCAAGTTGACGTGGGAATGTGTAGTAAATGACCGGCCAGTTGGAAACCCTAAGAGAAGGTTTGATAAATATAGCAGCAAGTTATCCCTCAGTTATGAAACCAAGGTAGTCAATCCAGTATGAAAAAGCCAATACGACTGAAGGTGATGCCCACTAGCTGCGTGACACTCTAACAAGGGCGTCGTTAGCAATATCTTGTTAGCGCGTCTTCTACCAGTAGCAACGTGGAACCTGCACACAACACAACCAAATACTTTGTTCCCAACTTATGATGAGGTTGTCAATCTCACCGGTTTGCTTGAAATAAAGGGTATGAGCGTATCGAGTGGAAAGTGATAGTAGAATGCGAGTAAAGTAAACAATGCGAGTAAAGTAAATAGGTGATAGCAATATAAAGGAAAATATGACCGGGGTCCACAGTTCACTAGTGGTGTCTCTCCAAAAAATAAAATAACACATGCTGGGTAAACAAATTACAGTTGGGCAATTGATAGAATAAAGATAACGTGCATATGTCGAGAGGATCACTATGAGATTTACTCTGGGCATTACAACAAGATACATAGACCGCCATCTAACTGCATCTATGACTAATAATCCACTTGTGGCGAATCAATCCGAGAAATCCACAAGTATTAAGTTGCGAACAACAGATAACTGCATTAAGCAAAGTGTGTAATGTAAACAAAGCATATGCCCTTGAGCATATGAATATTGTTTTCCCCCTAGTAGCAACAGCACATCTACAACCTTAGAGGTTTCTGTCACTCCCCCAGATTAAATAGAGGTATGAACCCACTATCGAGCATAAATACCCCCTCTTGGAGTCACTAGCAACTACTCGGCCAAGATAGCTACTAACAACGGAGAGCATGCAAGATCATAAACAACATAGAGATAACATAAGATAATATTCAGCATATCAACTCAGTCATAACACCAATATTCATCGGATCCCAACAAACACAACATGTAGAATTACATAACGGTGATCTCGATCATGTAAAGCAGCTCACGAGATCTAAATATGAAGCACATGGTGGAGAAGACAACCAACTAGCTACTGCTATGGGCCCATAGTCCAAGGTAGACTACTCACTCATTGTGCCGGAGGCAAGCATGGCGATGAAGAAGACCTCCGGTGGCGATTCCCCTCTCCGGCAGGATGCCGGGAAGAGCTTCTGGACCCTCCCGATCTTCGGGTCGACGGCGGCGGCGGATCGCGATGTATTCTGGAAAAGTGATCGGGTATTTAGGTTTTTCCCGTCGGGGGTCTTTATAGGCGAAGGGGCGTCGTCAGAAGTGGTCCTGGTGGGGCTCACCATAGGGGGGCGCGGGCCAGCCCTAGGTCGCGCCCCCTGGTGGTGTGGCCCACCAGTGGCTCCTCTCCGTCTCCTCTTCGGTTCTCTGGAAGCTTTAGTAAATTTTTGGACGTATGGTTTTGTTTCGTCCAATTCCAAGAATATTTCCTGTGTAACTTTTCTGAAACACAAAAACAGCAGAAAACAGGGAACGGGCACTGTGGCATCTCGTTAATAGGTTAGTTCCGGAAAATGCATAAAAATACCAAGAAGTGTAACAAAACACTAAGCAAATGGTGTAAAAACAAGCATGGAGCATCAAAAATTATGGATACGTTGGAGACGTATCAGCATCCCCAAGCTTAACTCCTGCTCGTCCTCGAGTAGGTAAGTGATAACAAAAGAAATAATTTTTGAGGTGACATGCACCTACACAATCTTGATCAAATATGTAAGCGTTGTGCGCTGGGATTAAAAGAACTTAAAACATGGGCATGAAAGATATAATCTTGATAGAAGAAACTTAGCAACCATGTTATAACATGAAAATGAACACAAATGAAAGATCATGAAAATGAAACAATGAAATTTAAACGTGTGTTCAAATCATAAGGAAAAACATACAAATGGTTTTCAGCTTGTCCTTTATGAGAGAGCAAAACATAAATGCATAGGACACCTTCAAGTTTAAGAGGGCGACTAGATACAAATAATTTTAGAACAAGTGAAACCAACAATATGAATCAATCAATAAAAACTTTGGGACAATGCACATTATTCTCAGAATGACAACTATGCTCTCTTAGACGGTGCATAAAGGTAGAAGGTGGAGACTCAACATAAAAGTAAAAGAAAGGCCCTTCGCGGAGGGAAGCAGTGATTGCAAGTTTTATAAACCTTCAAAAATTATGGTACTTACCGGCTTTGAGCTCTCATTGCCCCCATCATAGGCATCTTGAATGGTTAAAGTTAATGCGAATACACTTATGCTGCATATGCTTGACAAATCATAAGTTGAAAACCTCGTGTCCCGTGAAGTACGAATACCCAAACCTCATGCTACTTTACTTAGAGTCCCAAGCAAGCTCGTGTCATTGTAAGTATACACGTATCATCGAGAACCACCAACGGGGTACCTCCGTGCCCGATGACATGGAACAAGCCCACATCAAAATGACAGGACAAACAGACAATGAACACATCGGCATCTCTTTTATTTACCATTGGTATAGCTTTTTATTGTGAGATGCATCATCGAATGTTCACTATGGGCATGCTGTAAATTTCCACCATGAATTATGCATGGCTTAGATTAGCGGCCCAGGCATTTCTCTAACATATATACAAACTCCATGATCCCGCAAGATTCCCAATTCATTTCATACCGCGAGTATCCATAAACAAAAGATCACGATATCAACTCAAATGAAAGATAGTGCAATGTTAAAAGCTTGCCCCATGACGGCATGGCTGGGCTAATTTCCAATTTACAACTTGCAAGCATAACAACTCAACATAAGAGAGCCACAATGTCAAAATTTTAAAACGAGAAAAGTAAAGTGTGCCATCAGGTTCGTGAGAGCTTTACTGACCAATTTTCGCATAACACCAAAAAGAGTTTAATTTGAAGGATAGATAAAAGCAAGTCAAATGTACTTTGGAATAGCAAATTGCTAATAGGTATGTATGGTGGTCACTTTTGGAACAACTTGGTTTTTAGGAGTTGGATGCACGAGTAGAGCTCATACTCAGTACAAAATGAGGGCTAGCAAAAGACTGGGAGCGACCAACTAAGAGAGCAATAACGGCCATAATCATGCATAGCGACAAAGCGACATTAAAAGAAGCATAAGATGGCATCAAAAGTCAAAAACTAAATGATCATAGAGGCTATGGCGACTTTGTATGAGTCTAACGTGCGTGAGCATGCGCCAAGTCAACCCAAATAAAGCATCAAAGGAGAAAACCAAAATAATGCTTCCAAATAATTAAAACAACGCATGATTTTTTTAAAGGCTCATTAAGCAATCTCAGACATTTGAGACAAGTCATGCTACAGCAAAACCACTAAGCATACTATCAAAAAGACATCAAGCACGACATGCAAAAGCCTAGGCCGCAGTCTACACAAGCTCCTTCTTGTACCACTTTTTTGCATAAATCTTTTTCTCTTTTCCAACACCATTCGAACTTTTTATAAACAACTCTTTTGATGAAAACCAACATGGACCAGAGGTCAAAATACACCTTGATAAAAAGATATAACAAGATCTGAACACAAATCAAGGCAAAAATCGAAAACTAAACGCAGTTCTAGAAAAAGAAGAACACTCGATCAAGTCCGTTTTTCACTCTTATCGTTCAACGAGTGTTCTTGGCAAATGAAAAGCAAGGCAACTTCTCCAAAAGAAATTTGTTGGGGTCCAACCATTTATTGCAGCAAACAAAACTAAACAAACTGAAAACTAAAAACAACTGACGCTCCAAGGAAAATGCATAATGCATGAAGCAATAAAAATATAGTGTTTTGAAAGGTGATCTGATTTTTGCCGATGAAGAAGGGGTGCCTCGGGGGCATCCCCAAGCTTTGACGTTTGTACTTCTTGGATATTTCTTGGGGTGACATGGGCATCCCCAAGCTTGAGCTTTTGTCCATTCTTCAACTCATCTCATCATTCTCCAATCCCTACACTTGAAAACTTCCTTCATACAAAACTAAACACAAATCTATTAGCAACATTAGTGTAAGCATAACATCGAATCAACCCTTTTTGCTTCAGGTTTCAACTCAAAACCATCACATATAAAGCATATACTACTGTAGCAACTTCTCCAAAAGTTCTGTGATCAAAAGAACTCAAAAAGAAAGCGATAAAGCGGCAAACACAAATATTGGCAGAAATCTGTCAAAACAGAATAGCTGATAAAGGTCGAATTTTTAGAGGGTTTTCTGTTGCTCAAATCAAAACGTGTTCAACTAATGAAAGTTTGGATATAACCTGGGGCATATGTACAAGAAATCGCAGGTCCAAAAGATATACAGAGAATTTTTACGAATTTTTACGGTGCAGCACTGAAAACTGTTTTAGGACAGCAACATCCCCAAATCTTACCTCACTCAAATTAGAGGCTTCTCTTGGCACAAAAATGAAATAAAAAGGATATGGAGAGGTTATTACAGTAGTAATAACTTCCAAGACTCTAATAAAAGAAAAAGAACTGAAATTAAAATATTGGGTTATCTCCCAAGAGTGCTTTTCTTTAACGCCTTTGAGCTAGGCTCAGTAATTTGAGAAGATGCTCACATAAGAAATATGAATGGATGCCAAAAAGAGCATCAAGGAGCAAAAATATAAAAAACATTTAAGTGTAACCCACTTCCTATGCATAGGAATCTTGTAAGAAAATAAATCAAAGAAGCACATAGTATCAAGTATGGGTAGATAAAACAAGAGCAACTTTGGGACTTTTAATATAAAGAGAGGTGTTTCAGTAACATGAGAATTCCAACAACCATATTTTCCTCTCTCATAATAATTTTCAGTAGCATCATGAACAAACTCAATAGGGATTTCTATTTTCGTGCCCTCGGGTCCTTAGTTGTACTCAGTTTTCCCCAGCCCCTTAGTTTTTCCTCACTTTTGTCCAAGCCCTTGGCTGAAACCGTCACCAGTGCTGGAACGCCGGTTGCCCGATGGTTGAACTCCTTTGACCGTTAACTGCTGACTAGTGGGGCCACGTAGAGCCCGCAAAGACACGTCAGAGCATCCATCTTTGTTTGACCGTAAGCATCGCCGTATCCCTGACCAAAACGCGGACGAGTGGGGCTTCGGTATATCGAATGACAAGTGGGGCCATGACGCTGATACAAGGTGCAATACACGGGTAGGATTAGATTTTTAAACGGAGCTCTACAGCGATGGCATGGAGGTGGTGGCCTGCGGGGTGCCGAGATGAGATCGACGTCCACAAAGAACTGCATGAGGCGAGACCAGACGCATTAGATAGATATGAACTAGACGCGTTTAACCATGCAAAGAAGAGAAGAAATGGTCGAGGACATCGACGACGACCTCAACACTTTGACTGTCGGTGTCGGACATGAACGCGAGCAATGTAGAGAAAACTAGTGTCTCTCCTTTCTGGCGTGTATAGATAGGTGCTAGGGGAGTGTGGTGGCAAAGGGAAAGACCTCGCGGTGGTCTGTGGCGTCCAGCATAGCGGGGCGACGTGGCCGTGCCCACAGCGGCGTGCATGTTCGGCATTGGCATCAGCATGTACGTTCGTCATTGGCCTCGGTGGTATCTCTGGTGTGTCAGTGATCGAATGAGGGGACGGGATTGAGGGTGCATCCCGACGGTGACCTAGCAGTGGCGGCGAGCATGCATAGCCGTTCTGACCATGCCGATATCGGCATCGGCATCGTTTGGAGGCTGTGGTGCTCGAATCATGGTGGAAATTGTGATTCCCTATTATTTTTACATGCATAATATATAGAAAATAGCTAGATCTCTAAATCGATGCATATGAAGCTACATATATATTCTTGGTCATAATCCCCTTATCTAAAGGGGATGGATGCATGGCTTCACGTCGTCGTCGCTTTCATCGTCAGTATCTTCATCGTCCGTGTAGTAGTACTTCCTGCACAATGTTACGTCGAACACCTTCACTGTGAGCACATCATCGCCTTCATATTTGAAGTGTAGGATGTAGCCAAAATCCACACCGTGCGCGATGGCGAAATTCTTCCAGCCCTTGTCGAGGTACATCCGGCCTTGTCCGTCAAATAGGACCTCCACGATCCAGAGACGAGGACCGCAGTCAGCTGCTCGCAGATACACCTTTGCGGGCTCCTGGCCGTCAAGATAGTCTGCAAACTTTTGTGGGAGTGCCTGCAAAGAGATCGAGCGCCGATCGTTTGAAATTAAAGGCTTTTTGGAACATGCACATAATTAATCACATGCATCATATATGTGGGAACGCGTACGTACCTTCTTGGCCAAAGGGTCTTCATAGATGATGATTAAGAACTCCTCTATGATCAATGGCAGTGTTGACGGTGGTGGTGGCAATGATGATGATCCACCACCCAGGCCGCCCCTTCCCCTTCCCCTTCCCCTTCCCCTTCCGGTCGGCGTCCGAGATGTGGAAGCCATGGCAATGGATCAAGTGTATGTGAACGAAGAAGAGAGAGGCAGAAACGAAGAAGAGAGAGGCAGAACCTATTGACATGAGGGATGGCCGTTGTGGGGGTTTATAAGGGCAAGATGACCATTGTGGGGTTTACATAATAAATTAAGGAGGAGATGACCATTGTGGGTGTTTATATCTCAACAAAAAAGTAATGCCTAAAAGAAATGGAAATTCGTGATAGTTTATTATTTTACCGTGAAAAGTAATGCCTAAAGGAAATTCGTGATAGTTTATCATTTCACCGTGAAAAGTAATGCCTAAAGGAAATTCGTGAAAAGTAATGCCTAAATGGAAATTCGTGATAGTTTATTGTTTTACCGTGAAAAGTAATGCCTAAAGGAAATTCGTGATAGTTTATCATTTCACCGTGAAAAGTAATGCCTGAAGGAAATTCGTGATAGTTTATTATTTTACCGTGAAAAGTAATGCCTAAATGGAAATTCGTGATAGTTTATCATTTTACTGTGAAAAGTAATGCCTACAAGAAGTGGAAATTCGTGATTACCAAACTTGTTGAATCCGGTGGCCAACTCGTTATTTAGCATACATAGAAGGGTAGTAGTTTGCCACCGACAGATAGAGAGAGGGTGGCACGATCCTGCCCGTTAGATCATAGGATCGACGGTAGGTGGGCATGATCCGTGTGACAACAGCTCGACCAATCAGGCCAAGTTTGGGCTTCTGTGAGAAGGGAGGGTAAAACTGAGTAGTATCAAGGATACAAGGGCAAGTAAGTAGTAAACAGGCTAAGGAATTCAAATAAGAGATTTAGAAAAAGAAAAACACATGTTTTGTACAATGAAACCCAGGTTGGCCTACCTCAAAGTATTAGCAATTCAAATATACATGAGTGTAAAATTATGGCCTCATTCAGACAAACTATGTTTTGGGTATAGATGTTTTGAGAAGGGGTTTGAGTGGAAAGCCATGAACCTTCATAGCTACTAGTGATTTCAGAAGTGGCCATTTGTGTGAAAACTTGATTTATATATGATTGTTATGATTTTATTTTGCGCATGAGTAGGAGGCACAATGATTTTATCTTTTTGAATTTTTTTGTGCATGAAATGACTCAATTAGATAGCTCAATCCCATCTGTTGACTCTCTGTTGACCAGCCACTTGAGGGTAGAACTGAGTATATTGCACTAGCCAGTATTAGTACTCGAGGGGAAAACTGAGTACAGATATTTTTCCAGTGTAAGACTCGAGGGTAGAACTGAGTACACGTAACGGTGCTGACGTGCAGTCTCACGGACGCGTGTCGCGGTGAGCAGCGGTTAGCCGCGCGGTGCGCGTGTTGAGACCAAAACGTCAACTACTGAGACGAACCGTCACTTTGCCAGTACAGAGCCCCTCTCTCCCTCCCTGTGTACACACACGCAACCACGCCTCTCACGTCCCATCACCTTCTCCAAAAAACCCCAGCCGCCCTACGCGCGCTCCCCTGCCGGCGATGGAGAAGGAGAATGCACCGGCGGCCTACGCCCTCGAGCCCGTCGCCTCCGAGCCCGTCGCATCCGAGCCCGTCGCCGCCGAGCCCGTCGCATCCGAGCCCGTCGCCGCCGAGCCCGTCGCCTCCGAGGGCGGCGCATCCAGACGCGGCGCCTCCGTGAACTGGGCCTCTCTCAGGGCTGACGGACCACTTCACAAGATCGGCACCTGCTTACTGGCGAACGAGGAGTACGTGGACACCTACGCTGCTTTGAGGCAAGTTTGTACAAATTGACGCTCAGATCTACCTGAGCCTGACGTGCACCTGCACGAATGGATCATGGTAGAACACGCCCTTCCGCACGCCGCTGAGTTCTCCTTCCTCAACGTTCGCACATCCCGCTACATCACCATCGATCTAACGGAAGTTCATGAAAGGTTCAAATTCCTCCATATCTATAGAGTTAATCTATTTTTATTTTCAATCGTAAACATCTTAGTGCTGAATGTTATCTTCATCAACTCCCTTTTAGATACTACTTCGTCGGCTTTTACCGTGGCGTCATCGTGCTTGGCCAGAGGAACCAGCCGCACAAGATGCGGCTTCTGAACCCACTCACAAAGACATTGAACGCTACGTTTGAGGCGCAGATGCCATCTATGATTGTGCAGTCAGTCGGTGTAATGAAGTCCCCGGCTATGCTCTTCGTTTCCACATATTACCTGGCGGAAATTGCTTGGGTCGATGAGAGCACTCCAACTAAGGGTATAGATGAAGATTGGGGAGAAGGAAGATTTACGATCGAGCACCATTCTATGCGTTGCATTACCACGTTCAATGGTGAATTCTATGCACTAGCTCTACCTTGTCATTACCACAATTTGGAGTTCGGAACATTAGTGTGCACCAACAATGTCCAGTTGGAGCAGGGCGCGAGCAATGTCAACATGGAGACACTTTTTTCATTTCCAGAACTTGGAAATGACAAGTTCTACCTTGTGGAGTCGGATGGTGATCTGCTGCTTGTGTTGTTGGGCGGTCGTTTGGATAAAGGTCAAACATTGGTGTACCGTGTGGACACTGAGAGCCGCTCTCTCCATGCCGTCAATAATATTGGCAGTCGTGCCTTCTTCGTCCATCATGTCTGGTGTATCTCCGTCGACACCAGAGTGCACCCGACACTTCGACCTGGCTGCATCTACTACGCGGATATGGGTTATATCAGAGAGTACTTTGATGATATGAACGCCTGGGATGAGTGGCCACTACGTGTGGATAGATTAGGAAGGTACGATCTGAAAGATGAACAAAGGACATACCGTTTGGAGGATGTATTGGCTGCACACTGCAGACAGAAGGAGTTCAATGAATATTTCTTTCAGACCAGAATAGGGAGCGACGAAGATATATATGATGAATGGAGAACAGATTCATCCATCATGGGCTATCCTAATCTTCATGTTGGGCATACATTGCGTCTTGTATTATTTTCAGCTTAGTTTGTCGTGAACATTAGCATCGTTATTGGCTGCTTTTGGCTGCTGTATGCAGTTTATGTATTATACTTAGTTTTCTAGATTTATTATGCTGCTGTGAATTTATCCTATCCTATACTTGCTTCTAGATTTGCTACTAGATTTCTTACCATATTGGGCAAAAAACGAGGGCCAAAAGGCAACAATCATGGAAGAAAGATAGAAATAGAAGCTTCTCTAGATTTGATACTAATTTGGTGAAAAGAGAGAGAACTGTTACAGAGAGAGAGGGGAAAAAGGCGCTCTGAAAAATGCTAATTTGGGCCGAGAGAGACAAAACCGAGCTCTCACATACAACCAAACGCGGTCTCGTCCTGTCCCACGCGGTCCCGTTCTACCAGCCCCACGCGACGCGGCCCCACATGACGCGGCCCCACACGTCAGCACGGAACGGTCAACTAAACGGCAACCCTCCCGTCCGAGCGTCTGCGAGGGGTTTCAAACTAGAGCGAGGGGAAAACTGAGGAAAAGTTAAGCGGCTGGGGAAAACTGAGTACAACTAACGACCCAGGGGCACGAAAATAGAAATCCTAACTCAATAATATAAATATCTCACTCACCCTCCTTTGTTATGCATGGAGGGTGATCAAATAAGGTATTAGTTAAAGAGTTACTATTATTGGGAGGTAGACATGGGTAGCTCCATTCTTCCTTCTCTTGATCATCACTCTCCTCCTCTTTTTCATCCAATGAGCTTCCAGTTTCAGCAATTTCTTCTTCCATTGGCTCCTTCAAGGCATTAGTCTCTTCCGTTGGAGAGCATCTATTAAGATATTTAAGAATATAGCCATTTGCTTCCTTGTAATTATCAAAGCAAAATATAAGTATATCATAAACCTCATATTTATAAGGTGCATCATAAATATTTTCAAGCAAATAAGCAAGTTCGAATGCACCCTTCCAAGCAATAAATTCTTCAATTTGTTCCACATCATAAAAGTCATAATTTCCATTAATATAAGAAGATATGGTAACATCATCATTATACTCATATTGAAAAGGGAAGTGTTTATACCTCCTACAGCAACAAGATCTATCAAAGCAATAAGTAACATTATAAGTAGAGCATACGTTTCTAGCAATGATATACAATCTATTGATTTGTTCCCATAAGTGTTTCCCTTTATGTGACAAGCGGTGTTCCTCATAATAATTTTGCTTCTCTTTCGTGAACCCACCTTGCCAAAAAGATTTAGTTTCAAAGAAACCAACCATTGATAGAAAGCATGATAAAGCAAGACAATAACAGACCAACAAAAATAACAACTATAGTAGGAACTAATTTTTTTGTATTTTTGATAAAAAGATGCAAGCAAAAGTAAAGTAAAGCAAAACTTAAAACAAAGTAAAGGATGTGCGTGCGAAACTCCCCTTGCAGAAGTCTTCTTTTTCCCCGGCAACGGCGCCAGAAAACTTGTTGATGGCGCGGTGATGATGGTGTGGGAGCTTCTTCTTCAATCCCCGGCAACGGTGACAAAAAACTTCTGGTGCCAAGTTGACGTGGGAATGTGTTGTAAATGACCGGCCAGTTGAAAACCCCAAGAGAAGGTTTGATGAATATAGCAGCAAGTTTTCCCTCAGTTATGAAACCAAGGTAGTCAATCCAGTAGGAAAAAGCCAATACGACTGAAGGTGATGCCCACTAGCTGCGTGACACTCTAACAAGGGCGCCGTTAACGATATCTTGTTAGCACATCTTCAACCAGTAGCAACGTGGAACCTGCACACAACACAACCAAATACTTTGTTCCCAACTTACGATGAGGTTGTCAATCTCACCGGTTTGCTTGAAACAAAGGGTATGAGCGTATCGAGTGGAAAGTGATAATAGAATGCGAGTAAAGTAAATACGTGATAGCAATATAAAGGAAAATAGGACCGGGGTCCATAGTTCACTAGTGGTGTCTCTCCAAAAGATAAAATAACACATGCTGGGTAAACAAATTACAGTTGGGCAATTGATAGAATAAAGACAACGTGCATATGTCGAGAGGATCACTATGAGATTTACTTTGGGCATTACAACAAGATACATAGACCGCCATCCAACTGCATCTATGACTAATAATCCACTTGTGGCGAATCAATCCGAGAACTCCACAAGTATTAAGTTGCGAACAACAGATAACTACATTAAGCAAAGTGTGTAATGTAAACAAAGCATATGCCCTTGAGCATATGAATGTTGTTTTCCCGCTAGTAGCAACAGCACATCTACAACCTTAGAGGTTTCTGTCACTCCCCCAGATTAAATAGAGGCATAAACCCACTATCGAGCATAAATACCCCCTCTTGGAGTCACTAGCAACTACTCGGCCAAGATAGCTGACAAGGGTATAGATAATAGAGCCCGTCAGTTGAGTACCCCTGAGGCCCGTTAAGCTAGGCCCAGTTCTACACCCACGTTTACTTTCATAGACACCTTGTTTGACTGAGTTTACCTTCGAGTTCATCCGGCGCCCTGTCTCCCCGATCCTAAGTCCTTCATCTAGGACATTTGTCGAGTTAAACCCTCGTCAATTGGCGCCGATCGTGGGGACTCTGGGCGTTGGCATCATGAACTCGACAGTTTTTCCGCTTTTAGCCAACAACAACTCGCATGTCGATGAAATTCAGACACCCTTCGGAACCGTCGATTTTCAACCTCACCAGTCAAGTTTCACGCAAGTATTTGAGAGTATGGATCAAGATATGGATTTGACGATCGGAAGTCTAAACTTTCGCGTCGGATCACTAGGTTCGATTCGCCTTTCAGACCCGATAAAAATGGTTCCGTTGGCAAGTGAACCCGAGACAGTAGCAATGTCAGAATCATCAGAAGGCTCTTCCAGCGAGGTAAACTCGCCAGTCAGCTTAGTATAAGCAGAAGAAGGAAAAATCGCAGGAGGCGACGAAACCATGAAGAATTTTGACTTAGAAGTGCAACTCGAAGATCTCATGATCTGCCACGATGACACCTCAGATCAATCAACAGACACCTCGTGGACGGGACTAGAACTTTCTGAAGATGACGACTCGATCTTCTCAAGTCACAACAGCAAACTCGACAATCGATACCAGATACTCGCAATCACAGGAAATAATTCAGAAGAACTCGACGACAACAACAACCCAGTGCTTAATCCAGCAAACATAAACAGAGGGGCAAATCACTTAGCAGAAGGAGAAACCGCTGACTCCCTCGCAACAAGGGTTAAAGTTCGACTATTAGCCGATGAGTGGAGAGAAATCAAGACAGCCGTGGAAGACAGCACGCCAATACCAACAAATTCCAGCCAAAACATGCTTTTGGGATATCATTACGCCCTGAGGCAACAGGCGAAGCAACTAGCACAGGAGAAAATTGAAATACAGAAAAGGAAGGACTCAGCCATTGCAGCAAGCGACGCTGCTCGCAGAGCATGTAGTGACGCGTCATACACAAACAGAAGGCTTCATCAACATGGGTCAAGATATGAGAATCTAGAATACTCAGAAAGGCAAAGTATCTTGAAAAACCTCGACTCGTCCTTCCTATCGGTCGACGAGCAAGGAAATATTATCCCAAAAACTTCGGAAGCAGCATTGGTGGCAGCTCAAGCGTACCTACATATAACACGACCAAATCCGGGAGACCCGAGGGAACATATGCACCGAGCAGCGCTAAATGGATTGAAGATGGTAGGCAACAAATTATCAGCAAAAGAGGAGGAGGCATATCGCAACAAAGGAACCCATAAACCAAGATCACCACGCCGTCACAATAGTCCTCGGCACAGAAGTAGAAGTCGCCGATCTAGGACACCATCACCAGGACGATATAATAGTCCAAAGAACAAAGGAACCCGACGATCCAGAACCCCCAACAGAACATATGACTACGAAGATGATGAAAAGGAGATGGGGGCGCCTTGCTTTACCCATAGGGTTCGCATCACGCCAGTACCCAAAGGTTTCAAATTACCCCATGACCAACAAAAGTACGACGAATCGCAGGAGCCACTGTCATGGCTTTCAGATTATCTACAAGCAGTAAAACTATTAGGAGGAACCAGGGAAACAGCAATGCAAAGTTTGCAATTACACCTCACCGGTGCAGCAAGGTCATGGTTAAGCAAATTAGGAAAGGAAACAATTGGAAGCTGGGAGGAGCTCACAAAACAATTTACAAGCAACTTCAAGTCGACATACAAGCGGCCAGCATCCATAGAAGAAGTCAAAGCCTGCGTGCAGCAACGCGGGGAAACATTAAGAGCATATATCCAAAGATGGAGTATAATCAAAAATACGGCAGTCGAAGTCTCGGATGAAAGAGCAATAGACGTATTCATAGTCGGGTTGCGACGAGGAGACCTAGTCGAAGAGATGGGCAGAATCAAGCCAACAACAGTATCAGATCTAATGGATATGGCAAACAGGTTCGCAGATGGAGAAGATGCATGCAACAATAAACGCACGCGATCACCAGTAGATGAAAGAGGAAATAGATACGAAGGTCAAAGAAGAAGATCCCGCAATTATGACAATTACGGCTCTCATAACCAAGTAGCCGCAGGATACAAAGACAACAGCTACCAAGGCAATGACCGTAAAAGTTCGGGATACCGCAGCTACGGGAAAGAAGATTACAAAAAATTTCCGCCAAGGGAATCCAGAGAGTACAACCCATCACCAGAAGATATACTCAACGGACCATGTCATATTCACTCTGCGTTCGTCGATGGGAAGCGAGTATCTAGACACGCAATGAAAGATTGCACCATGTTCTTGAAACTACAAGAAGCAGCACTCAACAAGCAAGCCGAGGCAAAATGGCAGGGATACGAAGGAAACACAAGCAACACACCTGCAACCCAACAAGGAAACAGTGGAGCTCCCAAGGGCCAAGATCAATCAAACCAGGGACACGACGACGATGAAGGATATGTTCCATCTAAAGGGCACATCACAGCAATGATACAACCAGTGCCCAAGTCGAACAAAGAGGAGAAAAGCATAACTCGACAAGTTAACCTCGCAATAACTTCACCTCCAGCAACAACGGAATATCTACATTGGTCAGAGCAACCCATAGAATTCAGCAGAGACGATCACCCAATAACAGTACCTCGGCCAGGAAATGCGCCCTTGGTACTCAAAGCTCAAATAGGGACGTACGATATCGACAGAATATTCATGGACGCAGGAAGCGGAATAAACTTAATCTACGCAAAAACCCTACGGGCAATACACATTTCATTAGAGTTCCTGAAGCCAACAGATTGCTCCTTTCACGGAATAGTCCCAGAGAGCGCTAACTATCCACTTGGTCAAATAGCACTTAACGTTTGCTTCGGAAATCGGCAAAATTATAGAAGGGAGAAACTCGACTTCAAAGTCATGGACTGGCCATCACAATATCATGCGATCCTCGGGCGACCCGCATTTTCGCGATTCATGGCAGTGCCACACTACACTTATCTGGTACTAAAAATGCCAGGACCCAAAGGAATTATTACGGTCAAAGGAAGCTTTGAGTTATCAGACCTATGCGATAAGGAATTTCACAAGATGGCCCAAAACTTCGGCATGATGGCAAGCTACGGGGAACCTAAGTACAAAACAAAAAGCACGACTACAGGAGTCACGCAGCAACTCGAAGGAAACCCCAAGGAACCAGAAGTAAAGAAACCTCGGGTACAGCCACCAGAGCAAGAGAAGTCCGCGGGAGAAGAAGAGAAGACTCAAGCGACATAGGCGAATAAATAGAGTAGGAAAATAAGGCTGTAAAAGCCACAAGTTATTCCAGAACAATGCACTCTAGATCCAGAACACATGTCATAGGCCGGATCTCTTGGGTCATCCCATGTATCTTACATTATACGCATAAATAAAAGACAAAAGTTCCTCTTATTTGAGTTTACATGTCTTCAAAAGTTGCGGTAAGCGCACCAACATACACATAAAGTGCAATGCTCTGAGGATAAAGAATTCTGACACAAAAAGTTAGAAAGCAGCAAACTCTCGCATTATACGCACACAAATATTACATCAATGGTTGATCAGAATCGTCTACGCCCAAAGGATCTAAATAATGATGCTCGCAGAAAAATGTGGCATCCTCTTGAAGCAACCTAGCTATAAGTCTCCTAGCTAGTTAGAGGGTAGCATCCATATGAACTCGCAGCTGAGCTCCTCCCGAAGGCAAGCAAAAGAGGAAAGTGGCAGGAAAACTTACATCGCAGCAACTCGCAAGCAGACTCGACAATACCAACGAGAAAGGAGTCGCACTCCTCCAAATGTACAACTTTAGCTGTCACACTCGACACCTTATCCTCGAGTATGGATATCCACTTCATAAAACCGCAAGATTTGCTGGCTTTATCCATAGCCATCTGCGCTAGGCGCTTCGATAAAGTTAAACGGCTCTCAAGATCTGCAATCCTTGAGGAATACTCAGCACATCGGCAAGAAGGACGAGGAGGCAACGAAGCTCCGGAGTCGAAAGCATCGACAGAAGATGGAGCTTGACCGCGACTAGATAATTCACCAGCACGCATAGGCTGGAAGGCAAAAGAAAAAGAAGAGAGGAGCATCTCAGAAGCTAAAGCAAACACGAAAATTCGCAAAAGAGGAGATATTTACAAAAGCATGAGCCCTCTGACTGAAGTTCTCGGGCTACATGCGACTAAAGAGTTTGCTACATCAGAATAAAACTAAAAATTATAAGAGAGGCCAAGTCTACGCCACCTCGGTCTCACGATCCGCAGCAGAAGCAGGCGTAACAGAAGCAGCACCAGCGTCGGGAGGAGGCACAGACCCACTTGTCGCCGGAGTCGAAGAAATCGGCATCGTATCGGTCGTGGAAGCCGCCGAAGGGGAAATCATCGACACGATGCCTGGTGCATACTTTTTCACTTTCTCGAAGAAGGCCTTCAGTTCCGCACAGGGACGGCCGGGGGAAGAGCTCACCTTCTCCCAGTTAACCTCCTCACTATGTGCATATGAAAATGTAATGCCCCCCTCGGCACCTCGCTTCAAGGAGAGACCCTTCATAGCAAGTATGGGGTCGTGAGAGGTGTCGAAGGCTTTGGCAAGATTCTTCAAGTCTGGCACATTCGCCTTTTGCTTGGGTCACAACCCGACAAAAATCCACGTAAGTACGCGGTTAACCAACTCGAAGATTTCCTGGACAGATATCCAGTTTGCTTCCAGCAAGCTAACCGCGGCCAACAGAGGATCGTCGTCTGGTTGCAGAGTCGATGCAGACACTTCACTATATTCTGCAAAGCCAAGGAAATAGCAAACAACAGAAAAGGAATACATCAGCAAGCATAAGAGAGCGAGAAAACTGACAAAATGAAAGAAAGTTATAGTATGTACCTCCAGCAGCAGCAAACATATGGTTCAGCCGCTCAGCCACGGCCTGTTTCCGCTGGAGGTGCTCCTTGTTAGCATTAGCCATGTCCTTTTCTACTTTTTTTGCCTTAGCCAATGCTGACTTAGCAGACTTCTCAGCATTGACCTTGGCAGCAGTGGCGGCATCAAAAGCTGTCCTGGAAGCTTCGAGTTCAGCTTCCAGCGATGAAATGCGAGCATTGGCTGCCTTTAGAGCACCTGAGTTTAACAAAGAGGAAAGAAAAAGTCAAGCAAAGAAGCAAAGACAGGCATCCAAAGATAAGCAAGTATTGAAAACGAGATTTACCTTCAGAGGCCTTAGCAACTTTGAGGTACTCGACACATTCATTGCCCAAGTCGACAAATCTCTTCATCAGGTTCTGTCCAGAAAATAGGACGTGAGTATCAACACGCAAAAGTCGAAGTAAATATAACAGTATGTTTACGCATGTCGTTGAAGGAGCTTGTGGACTGATGGGCTTCAAGGGTAGCACCGGCGTCGGATGCTTTCTTCAAGCGCCCAGAACTACGAACACTGACTACCTTCTTGGTAGGCTTCTTCAAAGTTTTTTGAGGTTTCGCTGCTGGATCGACCTCTTGTGGCGGTGGCTCGCTGCTGACAAGAGTATCAGTGATAGGGGCAGCAGCAACAAATCTCTTCGGGTTCTCCTCGTCACTGAGAAAAGGAGAAAAAGACAAAGTCATCTATCAAGGTCGACAATAAGAAGCTAAATATATGAAAACAAACACATGAACACTCACGAGTCCATGAAGTCAAAGAGTTCTCCGCCATCCTCTGGCATGAAGGATTACCCGGCCACAGTCTTAGGGGCAGAGACACTAGAAGAAGCAAATTCTTTCACACGTTTCCTCTTCTTGTCCATGACAAGCTCTTCAGAAAGCGCGGGAGGAGGTGACGTCGTTGAACTGGTTCTTTCCAGCGAATCTTCGCCTTCGTCTCCATCTTGGCTGTCCTCAGTCTCGGGGGCTTCGGAGGCCGCGGAAACAGGAACATGTGGAATGGCCCCTCCCTCTGGGAGAGGAGGGCGAGAAACAAGAAGTCGATGATCCTGAAAAGACAAACAACCCGAAAGTTACAAGGCGAACAAAAATAAGAGAAAGACAAGGCAAGTAAAGACAGCAAAAGTTATCGCAGGCAAGGGATGCTCGGAGTCGAAGTGGCTTGTGGCTAAGTCCGCAACTTCATGATCCTTGGTGAGAGTAGTAAGAGCTCTCACACACTTGTTAAGATCCTTCTTCTCCATAAGATTTTCAGATACCCGAGAAGGATCCCCCAAGCCGGAAAAAGTCCACAACTTGGAGAGATGATGCTGCAGGGGTTGAACCCGACATTGCAGGAAAAACGCCATGAGTTGTGTACCCGACAGCGCACCCCCTCTACCACTTTTCAGCTCCTAGATGCGGGCCAGGAGTGGCTTGATCTCCTCCATCTCAGCTTCCGTGGGAGGTGAATCCCACGAGGCCAATTTCTTCAATTCTTGGGGAGCATCAAATGGAGCAATGCCGTACTTGTCGGAGGAGGAACTCTTTCGGTCCTTGATGTAAAACCACCTGGTCCTCCAACCTTGTACCGAGGCAGACATTGAAAATTCCAAATACTGAGCGGCTGAACCAGATGTCTCCTGCTGCTGGAGGTACATACTATAACTTTCTTTCATTTTGTCAGTTTTCTTGCTCTCTTATGCTTGCTGATGTATTCCTTTTCTGTTGTTTGCTGTTTCCTTGGCTTTGCAGAATATAGTGAAGTGTCTGCATCGACTCTGCAACCAGACGACGATCCTCTGTTGGCCGCGGTTAGCTTGCTGGAAGCAAAATGGATATCTGTCCAGGAAATCTTTGAGTTGGTTAACCGCGTACTTACGCGGATTTTTGTCGGGTTGTGGCCCAAGCAAAAGGCGAATGTGCAGGACTTGAAGAATCTTGCCAAAGCCTTCGACACCTCTGACGACCCCATACTTGCTATGAAGGGTCTCTCCTTGAAGCGAGGTGCCGAGGGGGCCATTGCATTTTCATATGCGCATGGTGAGGAGGTTAACTGGGAGAAGGTGAGCTCTTCCCCCGGCCGTCCCCGTGTGGAACTGAAGGCCTTCTTCGAGAAAGCAAAAAAGTATGCACCATGCATCGTGTCGATGATTTCCCCTTCGGCGGCTTCCGCGCCGGTACGACGCCGATTTCTTCGACTCCGGCGACAAGTGGGTATGTGCCTCCTCTCGACGCTGGTGCTGCTTCTGCTACGCCTGCTTCTAACGCGGATCGTGAGGCCGAGGTGGCGTAGACTTGGCCTCTCTTGTAATTTTTAGTTTTATTTTGATGTAGCAAACTCTTTAGTCGCATGTATGAACGGATCGTATGGGCACCTAGAGGGGGGGGGTGAATAGGTGCTACTCAAATTTTAATTCTTTTTCAATTTAGGCTTGACACAAAAGGTAAATTCTCTAGATATGCAACTAAGGTGAATTTACCTATATGACAATTAGCAAGCTAAGCAAGATACAAGTAGTAAGGGCAATAAAGGATAGAAGTAACCGAGAGTGGAGCACACGGAGACACGGATGTAATTCCCGTAGTTCCTTCCTTTTTAGGGGAAGTACGTCTACGTTGGAGGGGTGTGGTTGCCACAAAGGCCTAACCAACGCCACAAAGGCTCGCCCTATTCTCCGGTGCAAGCTTCCGCCACAAAGGCCTAGCTCACTTTCCACTAAGGGATTCCTCAAGGCGGAATCAGCCTTTACAAAACTTGGGGCACAACTCCACAACTGAATTGGAGGCTCCCAAGCACCACAAAGCAATCAATCAACAAGTATCAAGATGTCAATCACACAAATCAAGGTCAAGGGACACAAGGGAACCCAAGACCCAAGGGGCCCTCAAGCAAATGAGAGGGGAAATCAAATCGCTTCGGTGAGGATGTAGATCAAGGCCTTCTCCTTCGATTCTCCAAAGATCAAGAACTTTGGTGGGTTGAGGGAGGAGATCTTGCGAATTTGGTGGCTCCAAATGAGGTCTTCTTCTTGCACAGCTCGAGCAGCTTGAGGTGGAAGAAGGGGAGGGGTATTTATAGCCCCTCCCAAAATGTAGCCGTTGCTGTCTTGGAGGGGCGGATTATCCGGCCAAAGTATGGCCGGATTATCCGGCTGGCCGGATTATCCGGCCCCCCTCTCTGGGTGACGCCGCCTCTGGTCCTTAGCCGTTTTGGGGTCGTCGAAGGGGGGGGCGGATTATCCGGCCCCCTATACTAGGTGACGCCGAGCCAGTCCTTAGCCGTTTTGAGGTCGTCGAAGGGGGGGGCGGATTATCCGGCCCCTGGCCGGATTATCCGGCCCCCTATATTGGGTGACGCTGAGCCAGTCCTTAGCCGTTTTGGCCTCTCTCTTCGGGGGGCGGATTATCCGGCCCCTAGCCGGATTATCCGGCCTGGCAATTCTTGAGCTGTAAAACCTGCACAACTTAGCACACACTTAAAATTCCTAATGTTGTTATCTAACACACAAAACCTGAGGGATACAAAGTTTGCACTTTCAATCTCCCCCTTTTTGGTGTTAGATGACAACACTAGGATTTGCAAGAGAGATCGAATATTTCAAACAACAAATATTTGAGCAAGATATAAAGCTCCCCCTAGATGTGTGCATCTACACAATTAAGTTTGTAGGCGGCATACCTTTTGAAGGATAACTCAATCAATATGGAATTCCGTATATGATAATGACGAGAAACCGGACAATAATTCCATAGCCATCTCAATAACCATGAGCTCATAAACATAAGTGAACAACACATAATGATCCACATGGCACATATAGAACATATAACATAGTCTCATACACCACATGGTAGCAAATAAACCACACGAAGTTCAACCACACAAAGTTCCAAACTTAAGACAAATAAAATAAGAAGAAACACAAGCGCCAAAGGAATGATAAGCGCGCAAGCTTGTGTTTCCACCCATGCAAATCCCGTAAGACTCCTAATAGAACTACTTCTCCCCCTTTGGCATCAAGACACCAAAAAGGAAGAAGAGCGATGCTACACGTCCCGAGGAATCAATCCTCCCAATCACCGATGTCGTCAGAGTCCTCATCATCATAATCTCCGCCATCACCTTCATCTCCTTCAGCATCATCATCCTCAAAGTCCTCCTCAGCCTCTGGATGAGTCTCTCCTGTGGGAGCATCTGGAGCATCAAAGAGATGCTTCTGCATATCCACCCAGTTGAAGCGATCGGTGTTCCAAGCTTCATAGGGCACAAGAGCAGAAGGTGTGGGATCGGCGGACTGAGCACCACTGAGACGGTGAAGGATCAGCTGCTGAGTGTCCTGGATGCTCTTCCTCTCAACATAGGCCTGGTAGTTCTCACGGTGGATCTCTACCTTCATGCACAGAACATTCCGCTCAAACCAACTGAGCTTCCTCACCTCCCTGGACATAGCAGATGCAGCAGCCCTCTGATCACGAGTAGAAGCACTCGCCCTCGCATCAGCCATGAAAGTGCCTGGATATGCAGCAGCTGGAGCAGAAGGCCTCGACCTCTTGACATACATCTTCTTTACTTGGTGCTCCACACTATCATCATGAATGTCATAGTCACCAAGGGCATTCTTGATTAGGAGCATAATGTAGGGAGCATAAGGCACGGTGTTCCTCTAAATGATAGCATCCTTGATCTCATAGAAGATGAAATCCATCACATCAAGAGTAAAGTCCTCAGCAGGGTCAGTCGAAGTAGCACACTCATGAGCAAAATGAAGGGTTTCGCAGCATAGTAAATCAAAAAAATTCCTACGGATGCGAACAAGAAAGCCAAGATCTAATCTAGGAGATGTAATCAACGAGAGAGGTAGATGAGATCTTCATACCCTTGAAGAAATCGCACAGCGGAAACGTTCAACAGAACGTGGATGATGTAGTCGTACTAGCCGTCTCCTCCCCGCGATCCGATCCGATCCTACGCCGCAAGTGGCGGCGCCTCCGAGAGATGCACACGTACGGTGCAGCGATGTCTCCTCCTTCCTTGGTCCAGCAAGTATGGTGGAGATATAGATTGGATCTGCAGCACGACGGCGTGGTGCTTATGGTGGAGAGTTTCTGCGGCAGGGCTTCGCCTACGCACAGTTGCGAGAGAGAGAGGTGGAGGGGCAGCAGTTGGCCGGCGGCTAGGGTTGGAGTTAGGAAGGCTGCGCCCCTGCCCCTCCTTATATGGGGGGCTGGCCGGCTGCCTTGGCCCCTCCTCCAAGTCCTAGGGCGACGGCCTAGGGGGAAGAGTGGGGGGCAAGTTTCCCCCCCTTCTTCTGGAAGGTTCCCTTAGGGTTTCCCCTAAGGGCTGGCCGGCTGGGCCTTAGGGGCCTTGTGCGCCTGGCCCAAAGTGGCCAGGACACTTCCCCTTAGGCCCACATAGGCCTCCGACAAGTGGGCCCATGTTGGTCCCACTCTGGAACCTTCTAGAACCTTCTGGTACAATACCGATAAACTCTGAAACGATTCCGGAATCCAAAAACTGCTTTCCTTTATATGAATCTTATTCTCCGGACCATTCCGGAACCTCTCGTGATGTCCTGGATCTCATCCGAGACTCCGACCAAAAACTCATAAACCAATTATCCATTCTATCCTAGCATCGATGCACGTTAAGTGTGTGACCCTACGGGTTCGAGAATATGCAGACATGATCTTCTATCAATAATCAACAGCAGGATCTGGAAACCCATATTGACTCCCACATATTCATCGATGATCATATCGGATGAACCACGATGCCAGGATTCAATTAATCCCGTATATGTATTCCCTTCGTCACACGATATTTTACTCGCCCGAGATTCGATCGTCGGTATCGGCATACCTAGTTCAATCTCGTTCACAGCAAGTACTTTACTCGTTCCGTAATCCGATATCACTTTGTGATTAACTCCTTAACCATGTGCTTGCAAGCGGTGTTGATATCGATTACCGAGTGGGCCCGAAGTATATCTCTCCGACTCGGGAGGGACAAATTCCATCTCGATACATACAACCCAACAAGTACTTTCTGATCACCTGAGAGACACCTTTATGATCACCCTCACATAGGATGACGTTTGATGACCTCAAAGCTTTCTTCCGATACCAGGGAGTTGTATTATCTCATGGTCTAAGGAATACAATACTTGACATAGGAAAAAGCTTCGCAAAGATGAACACAATGACACGATCTAATTGCTCTGCTTTATTTGGGTCTGTCCATCACATCATTCTCCTAATGACATGATCTCATTATTAATTGACAACTCATGTCTATGGTTAGGAAACCTTAACCATCATTAATCAATGAGCTAGTCTAGTAGAGGCGTACTAGGGACACGGTGTTGTTCATAATCCACACAAGTATTAATGTTTCCGCTTAATACAATTATAGCATGGAGTATAAACATTATCATGAACAAGAAATATGATAATAACAATATTATTATTGCCTCTAGGGCATATTTCCTTCAGTCTCCCACTTGCACTAGAGTCAATAATCTAGTTAATACTTGCGCCTTTAACACCTATGGCATTCCGGTGTTATTCATACGCGTTGCACGTGGTAAACCTTATCTACGGGTCTGACACTTTCAGGTTCGTTTGTATTTGCATATTCTTTTGCGTCAGCACGCATTACTCATCTTGTATGAGATAGCATCGTATAAACTTGGTCTTCTGGTGAGACCTTTGTTTCTTGGCCGAGACTATGTTGTCACTATTGTCATACAATAGGACTACATAGTACTAGCACACTTAGAAAAATAGCGATATCCACCGTGCGTCGAAATACTCATTGGTCCGCACACATCGGTAGGTATGATTTCCAATAAGTTCGTTGCTCGCTCCATTATTCCGGAGAACGGGTTTTTGATCATCTTGCCCATGAGGCATGGCTTGCACGTGTCAAATGATTCAAAATCAAGAGACTCCAAAAGTCCATCAGAATGGAGTTTCTTTATGCGTTTTATGCCAATATGACCTGGACGATAGTGCCACAAATAAGTTGGATTATCACTATCCACTTTGCATCTTTTATGCCGCTTCTAAAGCGATTATATACTTAGCCCTCGTTGCAGTGTCCGCCACAATATTAACATTGGAACTCATCCAAGTCATCATGGAACTTTCTTCCATCTTATTATGCCACCTTCTAACTCAAAACAAATGGCTTAAAATTGAGATAAAATTTTACTTGTATGTGTGACAAAGCCAATGTAACTCATTGCAATGAACCATTTGTCACTTCTGCATACAGAACATATTCTTACTTCTTTGAAAGTGCATAAGAATATCTTTACTATTGTCCAACGATCATCATATGAATGCTATAACCTTTAGAGCACAGGATACATCTGGATCTACATATCATGGTATACAAAATTTATAAAATCATTCTTGTGGTTTCACTCATCAAGTGTCAAAACAATTGATTCTTGCTCCAACCTCTTCCATGCAACAAGAACCGTTCTTATTGTTTCCATATTGAACAAATTCAATATTTCATCTATGTATTCTGGCAAAACTATATTAGTGCCTCAATCTATCTGCATAGACATTGATGCTTAATATTCTGGTTTTACCTAAGTCTTTCATCAAAAACTAATTTTAATGAAAACTTAACAATATCAAGAAAAACACATTATTTCCAATAAACGATATGTCGTCCACATAAAGTATTAGAAATATGTTTGAGCGCTCCCACTTACTTTCTTGTAATACAAGCATCTTCAAATATCTTGATGAAATTAACACTTTAACGTTTTCATCATTGAAGATTCCAACTTCGCTATGCTTTCTTCTACCATAGAAGTTTGCATACATATCTAGCAACCTTTGAATCAACAAAACCCATTGGGTCGTGTCAGTTACATGTCCTTGGTGTGCATTCCGGTAGAGGAACGTTGTTTCGTTTATTCAACTATCATATCTCAATATGTAATTGTTGCTAGAATAATTCATATGACGAAGTCAGGGCCCATCATCGCTTCTTTGTATATTATTGGTTACTATTATCTAATAATATCTCGTCCTCAAATCTTACTATTTGATTACGACCAACTTGGTTAAATAGGAACTTCGATGTCGTGACTACAACATATTGTAGACGCGTGAGCTATGAATGTAGTTGCCGCTTCCAGAACATTTTCTGGTGCTGCGCTACTCTGATCATCTTGCTCAGATTCAATAACCTCATCAAGTTCTATCTTCCTCCCACTTAAACCTTTCGCGAAAAACTCCTTCATAAGAAGTTCACTTCTTTCAGTGACAATCACTTTTAATTGGGTTTATGGCAGAAGAAACACCCATCGACATTCTTTGGGATAACCCTACAAAGACTTACTAATCCGATTTTGGTTGTAAACATTTTACACATATGCCTTGCATACCAAAATTCAAGAAAAGACAACTATAACTTGTATGGTGTCATTTCGGCAGATTATGATGGCACTCTATTCAGTGAAAAGCGGTAGTCTCTAAAGCATAATCCACAAATTATATTGGTAGTTTATTTCATCATTGATCTAACCATGTCAAACAAGGTTTGATTACATCCATCGAAAACTCCATACTCCTATGGTGTTTATCACGATGCAAGTTTGTGGAACAATTCCTCTAACTCTTAGATGTTTGCTAAACTTGTAACTCAAATATTCTTCTTTATGATCTAATCATACAACTTGAATATTCTTGTTACAACAATTTTCACTTCATAAATTGAACAATTTCATACTTCTATCTCATCAAGTAGATATACCGTACATCTATTCGAGTCATTGATGAAATAGAAAATACACCATGATCGACTTCACACCATGGACTACATACATCAACATGTACAATCTCCATGTAGTTAGTCGCTTGTTCTTTCTATGGCCTATGAACGGAGTTTAATCATCTTTAGGAAAAGTCTCACAAGCGTCAATCAATTCAAAATCAAATGACTCGAAAATCTATCAATATAGAATTTCTTTCATGTTTTGTTTCCAATATGACTTAAACGGCGGTGTCATATATAAGTGAAATTCGTTTTGTCTGGTGACCTTTAGCATCAGTGTTATAAATGTCTATTTCACCAACAAGATTTATAATAATCTATCCATCGATTATGGAAGACGGTAATAACATGAACAACAATTGTTCTCATAATACCAGAACAAGATAACAATTATTAAGTTCATGAAATATCTTGAAGGCTAGGTTTGATGTCGACAAGAAGCACAATAACACTTTTATTTGTATCTCGACATGCATCATTACCATATTCTTTTACTAGTTACTTAGGCCATTGTACTTCTTGTATTGTGTTGCTTTGTATGACATTTCATACCAACAAATCAGTATCGAATACCCAAGAATTACATTGTTAACGAGCAAAAGAATTCATCTATAACATGTATATCATTTATATACCTGAGCTGGACAATTCCAGTCTTTTCCTTTTTCTACCAAATAATTTTGCAGATCCTATTTAGCATTTCCTCTCCTTTTAGAAGAATCTATCGACATCAATAGTGGCATCAATCATTTGACACATAGTCCAAAGGATTTTTAGTCAAATACTAATAGCCTTGGATTTTGCACTTTGAAGTGGATCGCCATCATCATATGATTGGTATTCTTCTAGATTCCATTCTTTAGTATTCTTTTGGTATAGCAAAACAATTTAGCCGATACCTTTTCATTCGTCCTATCATGACATCTTTCATGATGAAACTACTATAGCTTATAAGGATGAATGCAAGTATAATATTAGTTCCCAAACTTTTGGGTGATCGGGACGCCTAGCATCTTCAATCTTCGCATATAGTCATACAATATGAGCATATGTTCTTTTACTAAATTATACTTCATCATTTTGCAAACAATCAAAGTCTTAGATATCAAATATCTTTCACTTCTTATTTGTTTGTACATGCTAGGCTCGTCAAGTCAAACCCAAGTATTTCCGCATGTGCAAAACTGGCTTGCACCCGTTGTATGTGAACGTAGAGTTTATAGCACCCGATCATCACGAGATGCTTCAAAACGACGAACTTTCGCAACGGTGCATACATGGGGAGAACACAATTTTATCTTGATCTTTAAGTGAGGAATCATCTTAAAATGCTACCGTCGCGATCTAAGCATAATAAGATACATAAAAGGATAAATAACACATGCATATAATTTTATGTGACATGGTATAGCCAATCTCCGCGCAATGATCTCCATCTTGTGCGCGCCGGCATGATCTCCATCACTCCACCATGATTGCCTCTACCACGAATAGCAACTACAACTATTGCTAACTACTTAGCGATAAAGTAAAGCTATTACATGCCGTATAAGAAGTTGACACGCAGGTCATACACAATTATAAAGACAACCATATGGCTCCTGCCGGTTGTGAACTCATCGACATGCAAGTCGTGAAAGATTACAAAACATGATCATTGCATACATCACATATATCACATCACATCTTGTGGCCATACCATATCACAAAACACTCCCTGCAAAAACAAGTTAGACGCCTCTACTTTGTTGTTGCATGTTTTACGTGGCTTATGGGAGTAGCAAGTTAAGAACGATTCTTACCTACGAAAAGCCACAACGGTGATATTATGGTTGCTAACATCCGTTGTAAATCTCATGACTACTATAGTGAGAGAAACTGGCATCCACCAGCCGCATGTGTGGAACAAGCCACACGTCAAGTGCGGAGCCGGTCTCGCGAACGAGGTCGCGTAAAGTTGGCCTGGACCGCTTCGATCTCACTATGCCACGCCATAAGAAATACAAAACAAAGAGGTTTGCAACAGAAAACATCAACGCCCGCAACAAGCATGTTGCGATCTACTCGTGAAACACATCTACGCATAGATCTAGCTCTGATACCACTGAAGGGTTTCGCAGCATAGTAAATCAAAAAATTTCCTACGGATGCGAACAAGAAAGCCAAGATCTAATCTAGGAGATGTAATCAACGAGAGAGGTAGATGAGATCTTCATACCCTTGAAGAAATCGCACAGCGGAAACGTTCAACAGAACGTGGATGATGTAGTCGTACTAGCCGTCTCCTCCCCACGATCCGATCCGATCCTACGCCGCAAGTGGCGGCGCCTCCGAGAGATGCACACGTACGGTGCAGCGACGTCTCCTCCTTCCTTGGTCCAGCAAGTATGGTGGAGAGATAGATTGGATCTGCAGCACGACGGCGTGGTGCTTATGGTGGAGAGTTTCTGCGGCAGGGCTTCGCCTACGCACAGTTGCGAGAGAGAGAGGTGGAGGGGCAGCAGTTGGCCGGCGGCTAGGGTTGGAGTTAGGAAGGCTGCGCCCCTGCCCCTCCTTATATGGGGGGCTGGCCGGCTGCCTTGGCCCCTCCTCCAAGTCCTAGGGCGGCGGCCTAGGGGGAAGAGTGGGGGGCAAGTTTCCCCCCTTCTTCTGGAAGGTTCCCTTAGGGTTTCCCCTAAGGGCTGGCCGGCTGGGCCTTAGGGGCCTTGTGCGCCTGGCCCAAAGTGGCCAGGACACTTCCCCTTAGGCCCACATAGGCCTCCGACAAGTGGGCCCACGTTGGTCCCACTCCGGAACCTTCTAGAACCTTCCGGTACAATACCGATAAACTCCGAAACGATTCTGAAGGGGAAGGAGATCAACTCCCGGCGAAATGCGGCCAAGGGGATGGCCGGGGCTCCGGCGGCGGCGACGAGAGGGTGGCGGCGGCGGCTGGGAGTCTAAGGACGGGGTGGGGAAGGAACTGCCCTAGGGCAGCCCGACCCTGCCCCTTAAATAGCCAGCCGATACCAGGCCGGATTATCCGGCCAGAGTGACCCGGATAATCCGCCCCCCCCCCCCCCCGGATATTCCGCCCTGGGGGCGGATATTCCGGCCTGGAGCGCCAGAACTCAAAAACTTGGAAATTTTTCAAAAACAGATGTTGTTTTGACAAAAACTTTGAACTCGTGTGCAAAGATTAGATGTCTTGAGATAGGATGGCTTAGGTGAGAGAGCAAACATGGAGTGGTTCTCGGCACTTGACATTGCAAGAGCAAATCAACGAAATATCCAATGCAAGTGCCTTCCCATATCAAAATAAGAAACAATACCGAGAGAGAACACCAAGACCTCAAATAAGATATGCAAGGAATCAACTCTTCAAAAAGAAGAGGTCGGTGGCCGAAGCCACCATGTTTGAGTATTGTGGCATTGGACCGCGAAGATGTATCTTGAGTCCATAACCACTACTCGTCATTGAAGCTCATATATCACAAAAATGATATTAAGAGAATGATATGATTACTATCGGCATTATGGGGGGAGGGATAGCCCAATTAATTAGGACCGCACTCCCCCTATCTCCATGCCCACACCTAAACCAAACAAGCATTGAAATATAGGTGTATTTGCAAGATGTTCAAGCCACACTCCTTGAATCGATGATATTTAGCTCATTCCTCAAATATCCAAATCTTGCTTCATCAAGACGCTTCGTGAAAATATCGGCAAGTTGATCCTTGGTGCTAACATAAGCAAGCTCAATATCACCACGGGCAACATGATCTCTAATGAAATGATTCCGGATCTCAATATGCTTGGTTCTTGAATGTTGCACCGGATTATAGGCGATCTTGATAGCACTCTCATTGTCACACAAAAGAGGCACTTTGTCACAATTGACACCGTATTCCTTTAAAGTTTGCCTCATCCATAACAATTGAGTGCATCCACTTGCGGCGGCAATGTATTCGGCTTCGGCGGTGGAGAGAGATGTACAGTTTTGCTTCTTAGAAGACCAACACACCAAAGACCTACCAAGAAATTGGCAAGCTCCGGAGGTTGATTTCCTATCATCCTTGTCACCGGCCCAATCCGAATCCGTGAAGCCACAAAGAGAGAAATCCGAGCCTTTGGGATACCAAAGGTCATAGGTTGGGGTATGAACCAAATATCGAAAGATTCTCTTAACCGCCATAAGATGGCTTTCTTTAGGAGCGGCTTGATACCTTGCACACACACCTACACTCAACACAATATCGGGTCTAGATGCACAAAGGTAAAGCAACGAACCGATCATACAACGGTATACCTTTTGATCCATGTTTTTACCATTGGGATCTAGATCAAGATGACATTTAGTGGCCATTGGTGTGGCGGCCCCATTTAGTTCCTTCATCTTGAACCTCTTGAGCATGTCTTGGACATATTTGGCTTGGTTAATGAAAGTCCCTTCTTTCAATTGCTTGATTTCAAAACCAAGAAAGAACTTCATTTTGCCCATCATAGACATCTCGAACCTATTGGTCATAAGCTTTGAGAATTCATCATTAAAAGCTTTGTTAGTAGAGCCAAAGATGATATCATCAACATATAGTTGGCATACGAAAAGCTCCCCATTGACCCTCTTAGTAAAAAGAGTGGGATCGATTTGCCCAACTTCAAACCCACGGTCTAACAACAACTCCCTAAGGTGCTCATACCACGCACGTGGGGCTTGTTTAAGGCCATAGAGTGCCTTATGGAGTTTGTAGACATGGTTCGGGAAGTTGAGATCCTCAAACCCCGGGGGTTGCTTAACATACACTTCCTCTTTCAATGGACCATTTAGAAAAGCACTTTTAACGTCCATTTGTTGCAACTTAAAGTTATGATGAGTAGCATAAGCAAGAAGGATACGGATGGACTCAAGGCGAGCCACGGGAGCATAAGTTTCCCCAAAGTCAATCCCTTCAACTTGAGAGAAACCTTGAGCAACCAATCTTGCCTTGTTCCTCACAACAATTCCATGCTCATCTTGCTTGTTCTTGAAAATCCACTTTGTGCCAATCACATTGCGGCACTCCTTTGGCTTCTCCACTAACACCCATACATTATTGCGCTTGAAGTTGTTGAGTTCTTCATGCATAGCATCCAACCAATCCGGATCTTCAAGAGCTTCAAATACTTTCTTGGATTCAATCATGGAGATATAAGCATGATGAGTGCTAAATTATGCCAATTGACGCCGGGTTGACACTTTGCTCCTTAGATCCCCAATAACCCTCTCAAGGGTATGACCTTTAAGTTCCAAGTCCCTTTCAATTCTCTTCTTGCGACGGGCTTCGATCTCCTCATTAGACCTTGGAGGGATCACTTGATCATCTTGATCATTTTGGTCCCCGTCTTGACCATCAACTTGACCTTGATCATCATTATCTTCATGAGTAGGTTGATCTTGGTCTTGTGAAGAATTGGGGGCAGTTGAGATAACCGGAGAGGATGGTGGTGCCCCTTCTTCTTCATGAAGGTCCTTGTCTTGTTCTTCGGTTGGTGCATTAGTTGCTTCCTTGGGAGAGGCTGTTGAGCTTGTGAAGATGAAGGCTCCACTTGAGTAGAGCATAGTCCTTCTCGGTCCGCCACAAGGTGTCCCTCAATGGGGCGGAAAAATCCCACGCTCATTCTTCCTATGGCTTCTCGAGGTATTTCATCATCTACATCACAAGAAACAACATCTCGCCCCCCGTGGGAGCCGTCATTCTCTTCGAATACCACACTACAAGATTCTTCAACACGCCCGGTGGACTTGTTGAAGACTCTATAAGTGTGGGATTCGGCACCATAACCAACAAAAATACCTCTATTGCTTTCGGATCAAATTTACCTAAACGAACTCCTTTTCTTTGAAAGAAACACTTACACCCGAAAACACGAAAGAATGACAAGCCGTAGAGATAGCTTCAGCCCAAAAGTTGTATGGAGACTTAAACTCCGCCAACATGGACCTAGCCATATCCATAAGAGTCCGGTTATTCCTTTCGGCTACACCATTTTGTTGAGGGGTGTATGCAGCGGAATATTGATGACGTATCCCCTCATTACTAAGAAACCCATTTAAGGTGTAGTTCTTGAACTCCGAGCCATTGTCACTTCTAATTGCCAAAATAGTTTGCCCATGTTGACGTTCAACTTCCTTGGCAAAGTCGATGATGGTTTGTTGAGTCTCACTCTTATGCTTGAAGAAGTAGACCCATGTATATCTTGAATAGTCATCAACAATCACCAAACAATATTTCTTCCCACCAAGACTTGCATGAGAGGGAGGACCAAAAAGATCCACATGAAGGAGCTCCAAGATCCTCTAGGAGGAAATGACAGTCTTGCTTGGGTGGGGAGAATCATGCATCTTCCCTAGAACGCAAGCCCTGCAAACACGATCTTTGGCAAAAGAAACATTCTCTTTTAGTCCGAGTATGTGGCCACCCTTGTGAAGGCTTTGCAAAGTTCTCATATTGACATGGGCTAGTCGGCGATGCCAAAGCCAACCCACATCGGCCTTTCCAAATAAACACATTGTACTTGTAGTGGTTTTCCCCGAGAAGTCCACCACATACAAGTTGTTTTCAATGTGCCCAACGAAAGCGACCTTTAGAGACTTGCTCCACAAGAGAACAACAATTTCATTATCAATGAAGACGGCAAAGCCCATCTTTCCAAGTGCACGAACTGAAAGTAAATTGTAACCTAGGGTCTCAACAAGCATGACGTCCACAAGGGAAATATCCGGTGCGACCACCACCTTGCCAAGACCCAATACCTCGGATTGTGACATGTCTCCATAAGTGACGGTTATGTTGTTATCATTAGGCCTCATCTCCGTCATAATCTCCTTGCTTCCGGTCATATGACTTGTGCATCCACTATCAAGCACCCATTTTGATCCACCGGAAGCATAGTCCTACAAGAGATTATTTCTTGGTTTTAGGTCCCCATTTCTCAATGGGTCCTCTTTTGTTAGCAACAAGGGTCTTTGGAACCCAAATAGACCAAGCAACATAACCATCATTTGGACCAACATATTTTGCATAAACATCACCATAATAATCACGAAATAAGACATAGTGAGGGTTAGCAATTCCCGCATGATCATCATGAGTGGCTTTGCCACCCACAATAGGATCCTTCTTTGCTTGTGCGGGCATGGCCTTCTTTTTCTTGTTGTTGTTCTTCTTCTTCTTTGAGACAAAACCAATCCCCGTTTTATCACCGAATGCCTTTTGCTTACTCAGCAGGTCATTCAAGTTTTTCTCATCTATGGGAATGGAGGACTTGGCAAGCTCATCTTTCACCCTAGCATTTTCTTCAATAATATTTGGATGATCACAAGTAGAAGTAGAAGAACTAGGCACATTATTCTTAGTCAATTGAATTTGAAGTTGTTCATGTGACTTGGTAAGAATAGAGTGTTCACTTTCCAAGGCCTTGTGAGCCTTGTCAAGATCTTCTAAATCCTTAACAAGTATATCATGACCAACACCAAATTCAACCTTTTCCTTTTTAAGCATTTTTACTTTAGCACGAGCATGGTCTCGCTCTTTAATGAGTTTGGAAACAACTTCATTATTATATTCCTCAATGGAATCGAGCTTCTCTTCGAGAGTTGCTCGTTCCACTTGCTCTTCTTCAAGAGACTCGGTTAGTGAGGCAATATCTTGAGCATATTCCTTTTCAAGCCTCATTTGTTCATCTAGTTTTTCAAGAGTTTTACCATATTGGCTCAATAGACGTTCAAAGTGAATCTTATGAACACCATCTACACTAGACACATAGTCATCAAAAGCAATAATTTCTTCCTTTACTCTAAGACTAGCAAGGTCATTCAAGGGAGCATCATTTGTCTTAGAGGAGGAGAAAGGTGTGGGTGATACCTCGGAAGACTTGGCCATAAGGCACTTGACGTTCTTGACGAGAGAGTCCTCATTGGGGGATTCAAAGAGTGATGTGGGGGAAGTGGAGGTGGTTGCCATTGCGGCCATCTCACTAGTTGTGGTTTCTTCTTCATCACTCTCACTTGCGGAGTACTCTTCTTGAGTCAAGAACACAAACTTTGGTTGTTTCTTCTTTGGTCCACCCTTCTTCACAAATGGCTTCTTTATAGGTGACTTGGTCTTGCTTTTGAGGATGAGCTTTCCACCATGGTCTTCTCTCTTCTCATAAGGGCACTTGGCAACAAAGTGGAATCTATCATTGCAATTGTAGCAAGTCCTCACCCTTTGACCATTGTTGTCATTCCTTTGATAGCCACTTGACTTGCTTCTTCTTTGATTGTCTTCTTTAGCCTTGTGTGGATCAACCCAAAAGGTTTTTCCATAGAAGGCCATGTGCTCATTGTACTCATGTCTTATGTCCTTGAGACACATCTCTAGTCTTGCTTCAATACTAGCTTGAAGAGGAACCTCTTTCTCAACCACACTTGCTTTCAATGCAAGATTAGAGCTTCTTTGCATTCCTATGGCACGGGCATGAGCATCTTCCGCATTTTGTGCGGAAACCTTGTAGGCTTGAATCTCTTGCATCACTTGATTGGAGGTCATCTCATTGAAGTTGTGCTTTCCTTGAACACTCTTTACATCCACGGGCTCATATGGGGTGAGAGCAAGAATGTACTTCATCTTGATCCACTCATCATCAATATGGTGAGCACTGAGGTTCTTGAAGGTGGTGGCAATTGTCTTGAGTCTTCTATACATCTCTTGATGATCCTCACCATCCATCATGAAGAATCCCTCCGCTTGATTTGAGAAAGCTATGTATCTTGTTTTCTTCATGCTCTCATTGCCAACAAAGACGTCGGAGAGTCCTTGCCAAGCTTCTTTGGCGGTGGAGAAATGTTGGATGTGAGGCAAGTCCTTGGACCCAACGGCGACTTGAATCATGTGGAGAGCGGTAGCATTGAGTTGACTATCGACCGTCTCTCTTCTTGTCATGTTGTGGGGATCCACGGCCTTGAAACCTTCCTCAACGATCCTCCAAAGCTCGATGCAAGAACTGCGCATATGAGAGATCATTTGATATTGCCATTGACCAAAGTTTAATGCATCAAGCTTAGGTGGGTCTCCCCTATGGTTAATATGAGGATGAGGAACCGGCGGGTTGGGTGAATACCAATGAGGGAATTCACCTTTCCCATCGCCCTTGGTGGAAGACTTAGCATCGCCATTTTTATCGGCACCCTCCACATCAACCACCACATTCTCCACTTGTGGAGTAGCGGGTTTTTCCGGAGGTGGAGAAGCATTAGCAGTTTTAGCTTGCATGAGTTGCGCTATCATTTCACGCAACTCACTTATTTGAGATGTCATGGAAGTCATGGATGATTCCAAAGATTTGAACTCACCCATGGAAACTTGACCCGAGCCCTCACTAGGTGATGTTTCCATACTCTTAGGTGGTTAAGCCCGAATTAAGAGCCGAGGCTCTGATACCAATTGAACGGATCGTATGGGCACCTAGAGGGGGGGGTGAATAGGTGCTACTCAAATTTTAATTCTTTTTCAATTTAGGCTTGACACAAAAGGTAAATTCTCTAGATATGCAACTAAGGTGAATTTACCTATATGACAATTAGCAAGCTAAGCAAGATACAAGTAGTAAGGGCAATAAAGGATAGAAGTAACCGAGAGTGGAGCACACGGAGACACGGATGTAATTCCCGTAGTTCCTTCCTTTTTAGGGGAAGTACGTCTACGTTGGAGGGGTGTGGTTGCCACAAAGGCCTAACCAACGCCACAAAGGCTCAGCCTATTCTCCGGTGCAAGCTTCCGCCACAAAGGCTTAGCTCACTTTCCAATAAGGGATTCCTCAAGGCGGAATCAGCCTTTACAAAACTTGGGGCACAACTCCACAACTGAATTGGAGGCTCCCAAGCACCACAAAGCAATCAATCAACAAGTATCAAGATGTCAATCACACAAATCAAGGTCAAGGGACACAAGGGAACCCAAGACCCAAGGGGCCCTCAAGCAAATGAGAGGGGAAATCAAATCGCTTCGGTGAGGATGTAGATCAAGGCCTTCTCCTTCGATTCTCCAAAGATCAAGAACTTTGGTGGGTTGAGGGAGGAGATCTTGCGAATTTGGTCACTCCAAATGAGGTCTTCTTCTTGCACAGCTCGAGCAGCTTGAGGTGGAAGAAGGGGAGGGGTATTTATAGCCCCTCCCAAAATGTAGCCGTTGCTGTCTTGGAGGGGCGGATTATTCGGCCAAAGTATGGCCGGATTATCCGACTGGCCGGATTATCCGGCCCCTGGCCGGATTATCCGCCCCCCCCCTCTCTGGGTGACGCCGCCTCTGGTCCTTAGCCGTTTTGGGGTCGTCGAAGGGGGGGGGGGATTATCCGGCCCCTGGCCGGATTATCCGGCCCCCTATACTGGGTGACGCCGAGCCAGTCCTTAGCCGTTTTGAGGTCGTCGAAGGGGGGGGGCGGATTATCCGGCCCCTGGCCGGATTATCCGGCCTGGCAATTCTTGAGCTGTAAAACCTGCACAACTTAGCACACACTTAAAATTCCTAATGTTGTTATCTAACACACAAAACCTGAGGGATACAAAGTTTGCACTTTCAATGTAGCCCGAGAACTTCAGTCAGAGGGCTCATGCTTTTGTAAATATCTCCTCTTTTGCGAAATGTCGTGTTTGGTTTAGCTTCTGAGATGCTCCTCTCTTCTTTTTCTTTTGCCTTCCAGCCAATTGACGAGGGTTTAACTCGACAAATGTCCTAGATGAAGGACTTAGGATCGGGGAGACAGGGCGTCAGATGAACTCGAAGGTAAACTCAGTCAAACAAGGTGTCTATGAAAGTAAACATGGGTGTAGAACTTGGCTTGCTTTCAATCTGTCCCACACCGTCCCCTCCTGGCCCCTTTATATAGGTGGCCAGGTCTCAAGGATCGGATGGGATCCGATACAGATTACAATATCGATATACGACATGAACTCATATTTCGACTAATATTAGAATTGAGCCTAGCTTAACGGGCCTCAGGGGTACTCAACTGATGGGCTCTATTATCTATACCCTTGTCAGCGCCCATGATTCACACCTCTCTCTTTGCCGATGAAGCCGCTATTTTTGTGACCACCAACAAGAACGACATCAAGTTTTTGGCTTCTACCTTGGCAAATTTTGGTGACTCCACTGTTCTTGTAACAAATTATGCAAAAATCCAAGTAGCTCCCATTCTGTGTGAAGGTATTGACCTTGATGATATTCTACATGACTTCTCAGAAACACAAGTCAAATTTTCTATGGAGTATCTTGGTCTTCCTTTTGTCGGTCTTGCGCCTCAAGACAATCCACAAGTTTCAACCTTTGGAAGACAAAGTGGCCAACCAGCTTGTCCCTTGGATTGGTAAGCATGCCACCATAGCCGGCCATGCGACCCTTTTCAAGGAGGTTCTCACTAGCATGGTCATTTATTACATCATCATCGTTGAAATTCTAGTGGAAGTGCTCATGAAAATTGATAGCAAAAGATATGCTTTTTGTTGGGCGTCTTGTGATAAGGTCACGATGGAAAATGTAAGGTTAATTGGGATTTAGTGTGCAAGCCCTAAGAGAAAGGTGGACTTGGGATCCTCAATCTCACAAAATTTGCGTTGGCACTACGACTAAGATGACTTTGGCATGAATGGGATGAACAACTTAAAACCATGGATGAACCTTGGGAATCCTTGCTCCCCGCACGACCGCGACCTCTTTGTGGCGGCCACCTCGATGACCATTGGGAACAAAAAGTATGCTATTTTTTGGAGGCCGCATGGTCAAACGAATGCGACCAAAAGATGTTGTGCCTCTCATCTTTGAGCTCTCAAAAATGAAAACAAGCACAATATACAAAGCTTTGAAAATTGATTTTTGGGTCTGCCAAAGTAACATTCAAGGTGGACTATCCGTTAACCACATTGGCCAATTCGCAAAAAACTATGGGAGATGCTACACGACATTCATCTAGACTAACACACACCACGGACTCCATTAGGTGGAAATTCACCGAGAATGAATGCTATTTGGCTAAGTCGGCCTATAAGATGCAATTCCTAGGCCTAACCACTTCCATAATGCCATCCTTCGTTTGGAAGCTTGGGCTCCCCTCAAATGCGATTTTCTCTTGGTTGATTATACAAAATAGAGTGTGGAAGGTGGACAGGCTCGAGATGTGAGGATGGAAAAATTGTGGCCTCTTTAAGCTTTGTGAGAATCGTCTGTGCACCTTCTACTTCATTCTCGGTTTACTATAAGAATTTGGGCAAACTTAAAAGATTGGCGTTGGCTTAATGAGGCTCACCGTGGAGCCTCGGGATTGGTATGTCTTTCATACCATCAAGGCATGGTGGATCGAGGTCATCCATAAGAGAGGTGAATTAAGAAAAGCCATGGCCTCCTTACCCATGTTAGTATCGTGGGAAATTTGGAAGGAGCGGAACGCTAGAGTTTTTTAAAACCATTCAATAACTTCAAACATGCTAGTTACAAGCGATGTGTGGTGGCTTGCCGGGGCAAAGGCGTTGAGTAATGTAATACTGTGAGAGTAGGCTATTTCAGCCTTTTGGTCATATTGGATTTGTAAGACCTCTAATTCTCCTTCTTTACCGATGAAAATGGTAAGCTTTTTCTTATTTTTTTTTAAAAATATCCGCTCAGTAGGTGTAGCGTTCCCCATTTAGGGCTTGTTTGGATGCAACATTTTCCAGGCTGATTTGCGTGTTTTCACCGGGTGGAGAAAACACCCTATTGCCCCGGGTAGGCCCACTGTCCCGTTTGGTTGTCGTTAAGGGGGAGAACCCTGGACTTTTCCACCCCCTTCCCCAGGGCGTCACTTCCGCGTGTCGAGAGGTCGGGGAGGATTTCACCAGCTCTCTCTCTCTCTCTCCCGCGTGCGACGTAGCCTTCCTCCGACGACATTTCTAGAGGAAAACGAAATTAATTTTCACATTTTCGAATATTATGTAGTTTCTAATATATGTAGGTTTTTCTGGCAGTCTTCTGATCGTGCTAAGAAATTTAGATCTCACAGTTACTTTTCTAATACCGATTTCCTCTCCCTCCTTGTCCAGACTCACGTGGTAACCAATGATCTCTCCCACCTCTCCCTCCTTGCTGTCCAAACTCACGTGGTAATCTCCCCCGTGGGGGAGGTGATCCGGTGTGTTCATGGATACTCTCCCCTAGTAACCAAATTTAGCCCTTAACGGAAACCCGAGGCAGAGGGGTTGTACTGGCTTTGGTCGGCGCCCGGAATATGCAACGCAACGGCGATCACACGCAAACGGCAGGGCGAGCCGACAGATCGAGCACGGCATCAGTCCACCACGTTTCACCTGCAGTTTACGAGACCCTCTGAGATCTGACAGAGTACGTCCACCGAGATTATTAGTTTTCTTAACCGATCTCAAGGCCGGCCAGCCAGAGTCTGTCACTTGGACAGATGGCCGATGAGAGATCGAACAACACTGTAGTACTAGCAGTATCTAGGCGATTTAACTAAGCCTTCGTGCTGACGGCGTCACCGTGATTAACTTAACATAACACTTACAGGGCGCGGTTGCCGTGGTTAGCTTAACTAAAACATAACCTTTTCCGCGCAGACGATACGTCTGGTCTGGATGATCGCCGGAGACGACGACGGGCGTTGGTTTCGAGGAGCCGACATGGGCATGGCAGGGCAGGGCTGCAACGAGGAAGAAGAAGGTTCTCAGAAACAGTAGAGCAGATCTCAATGCATCGGTGTCGGCGGTCAGATTTGGTGTCCCACTGTTGGTGATTAATGCTGCTACGCAGTCGGCCGATGAGGGGCCCCACTTGGCAGAACGTAACAACGGTCGTGAGTCCTAGTGGGAAATCAATTATGATGAAGCGCTCGACTCGCTCGCTCAGGGGTTGAAGGAAGAATGAGCACGCGCTGATAGTAGTACTACTGCTGCACTGTGCGTACCTTCGACTTCAGCGTCCTAACGATCACCGCTGTGCAGTTGATTTATTTTTCATCTGGTAGTGGTACCAGTAGCAGTTCCAAGCTCGCTAGCCGATCGAGCCCGGTAGGTGAAGTGTCCAAAATGTACGTATACTATGCGCGCGTGGCAGTGGCAGTGGTGCGTACGGTCAGGTCATCCTCTGATCCCGTTCCGGACGGTCGATCATAGCGGAGTAGGTGCGCAGTCCATGATTGAAAAATCGTTCCGGTCGTACGTGCAACGGTCTGCCTTAAGTTCATGTGCTCTTGTGTGATAAGACTTGTCAAAACCCAAAGTATTATAGTCTGATATTATGCATATGATACTAGTTTATAGAGTTTGTCTATGGGTCTGTCGCCTGAGAAATAGTTATTTCTCAGTCACTCAGAAAAGTACAACTGTAGTTTAAAGAAAAGTGCAACCGCAACGAGTTGTACTTTTCTTGCACTTTTCTACGAGAAAAGTGCAACTGATGCGTATTTTTTAGAGTGACTGAGAAATAACAACAGTCGCATGTTACTTAGCAAATCCGTAGTTTATAATATCATCCCTATAATGTATAGTCTTATATAGTATTATTATAGTTTTATCATATTTAATAATTTGTAGAATTTTAATGTAAATATATGTACAAGATGTATTTATCACTAAAATTTCTAGTTTTACGTGCTATAATACAGTATTATAATATGATACCACTTTCATCTCTTTATTCATTAATTAGTGTGCCATATTAGATTTTTACTAACATGGCACGTATGATACTACTTATGATATTAGCATTATGGCTAGTCTAATTGATCCGACCGATGCCTTTGCACATGGAAAATGGGATGATCACTCGTATTTTTTTCGAAACAGAAGACTAGTACCGGCAGACGGCGGCTCATACGAGCTGATCAATTCCTCCCGTGATAATATTGCATGAACGTACACAAGGCATCGTCGATACAGACGAAATTCTTCGATATTGACAGAATATGTTCAAATTGTAGGAATTCTGATAAATTATGAACCAATTTACAACTTCGTTTGACAAATTCGGTCGGTATTTACCGCTATGTCGGCCAATATTTCCTAAAATCGGATTTTTCACTGCCCACCGGTATTTTTCCCAAGTGAGGAAAAATTCCTTTGTATTTGCATGCATGATACTCCTGTTCAAATATATTATAATAAAATAAACTAGAGATGAGACTTTTGCGGACTTTGGAGCAACTGGAGCAGCTGAGCCGGAGCCTTGAGGAATTTAAGGCGGCCGAACATCGACAGGCTCACGGTTGTTTCCGCGCACGAGCAAGAGCATAGAGACGGGCAATGATTTTCATTCTAACGTGTTGTTTCAACGATGCCTTTTGGCTAGCGGGTCTAGAAGCTGTTCCTGGAGAGGTTTTATCAGTTGATCGAGCTTTCCAGCCCACACCCAGCCACCGCGACGGCGAGTGATCGGGAACAGAGAGGAAGGGGAAAAGGCAAGTTAAGAGCATGTCTAACAGGCCCCTCAAAACGTACGGGCTCCTTATAATTCTGATGGGATAGGGGGTGAGGACGAAAGCGGCCGTCTAGCAGGCCGGCCCGTATCAGCAGAATACGGGGCCCGGTAAACCCACCCCGCCGCCCCTTACTTATACTGGGTGAGGGTGCGAGTGGGGGGCCAACCCCTCACTCGCAACCCTAGCGTCGCCGCCGCCACTTCCTACTCCGGCGAGCAATTCCCAGCGCCACTTCCCCGCATTTGCACCGCCGCGAGCATGAGCGGACAGCGTCGAGGCTCCCTGTCGCCCGCCGCCGGATCGAAGCCGGAAGAGCTGGAGGAGGCGTGGCGCCGGCACTGCAAGTACTCCGCCGCCAGGAGTCGGCGTGCGGCGTGCAAATACGTCCACTCCGAGTGGATGCCGCCGTCGCTGCGGGACTTCGCGGAGGGCGGCCGCTACTACAAGGCCAACCCTCCGTTGAAGCCGATGAGCGGCGCCGATTTTGAGAAGTGGCGGCGCCGGTGGGAGCAGGAGCAGGCGTGGAAGGCGGCGTGGGAGAAGAAGCACGCGCCGGAGGAGGGGAGCTCCAGCGGCGGAGCCCCGCGAGCCGCCGACGAGGAAGAGGAGGCGGAGGAGGGGGAGGACCCCCTGTTCTTGGAGGCGGTGGCCGCGTCCAAGAAGGACGCCGAGGACAAGGCTCGGGCGGAGGCGAAGGAGGCGGCGGCGTCCATCGCCGCCGTCAATGAGCTCATGGCTCGGGAGGCCGCCGCAACCACCCCGGTCGTCATCCTCGACGAGTAGGTTAGCAATGTAGAAGTCACGATCCAGTAGGATCGCGCAATTTTGTAAATCTCTATCTATGATCAATGAAGAACTACCTATGAATTTTCCTGAGGTTTGCTTTTTTAAAATATACGGGATGAGATAAGAGATCTGTTAGACGGATTGATGAACTCTCTATTAGTGGCGACCAATTTTCCTGATACAGGACACTCTACTCGCGTTTTATGGAGCATAAATATAAGGGGTCTGTAAGACACGCTCTAAGTAGAGCACGCCGACGCCGAGAGATGAGGCAGCTGGTGGCGAGATTCGCGTCCCCGGCGAGGGCCACGGTCACGCGCACCCGCATGGGCATCTTCATCTTCTCCGCCCGCGGCTCCACCCCACAGCTACAGAATCCATGGTTGGCATCTACCACGACGTCGGCGGTAACCAGCCGACCGCTGGCCTTTTCGCACGCGTCCCACGTTCAGAGCATCGTACGGCGATCCGGGAACGGAACAAGGCACCCCAGTCCAGGCGCTGCTGCAGCCTGGACTCCATTAGGTTTAAACTCACCGAGAATGGATGCTACTCGGCTAAGTCGGCCTACAATATGCAATTACTATTTTCCTAGGCCTAACCACTTCCATAATGCCATCCTTGGTTTGGAAGCCTTGTGTTCCACCCAAATGCAAGATTTTCTCTTGGTTGATTATACAAAATAGAGAGTGGACGGTAGATAGGAAGAGAGGATGGCAAAATTGTGGCCTCTGCAAGCTTTGCAATCAAGTGTAAGAATCGGTTGTGCACCTTCTACTTAATTGTTGGTTTACTATAAGGATTCAGGAAACTTGAAAGACTTGCTTGGTCTTAATGAGGTGGAGCTCTGGGATTGGCATGTCTTCAATACCGTCAAGGCATGGTGGATTGTGGTCATCCACAAGAGAGGTGGAGAAGCAAGAAAAGCCATGGCTTCTTAGCCACGTTAGTTTCATGGGAAATTCGAAAGAAGCAGAACGCTAGGGTTTTTCAAAACCATTCAATAATTCTAAACATGCTAGTTAGAAAAGTCAAAGATGAGGCGGCGATGTGGTGCCTTGCCGGGGCAAAAGTGTTGAGTAACATAATACCGTGAGAATAGACTATTTCAGCCTTTTAGCTATATTGGATTTGTAAGACCTCTAATTGTCCTTTTTACTACTCCCTCCAACCCATATTACTCTTCGCTAATATGGGTGCATCTAGACACATTTTAGTGATAGATACATCCGTATTTGCAAAGAATATTATAAGTCGGAGGGAGTAATAAAAATGGTAAATCTTTCGCCTGTTTTAGAAAGAAAATTATCCGCTCAGTTGGCGTGGCGTTCCCCATTTAACGGAAACCCGAGGCAGATGGCAGGGCGACAGATCGAGCACGGCATCAGTCCACGTTCTACCTGTAGTTTACGGCTTCCCACGCGTCTGACAGAGTACGTCCACCCAGATGAGTTTTCTTAATTAACCGATCTCAAGGCCGGCCAGGCAGACAGAGTCGCTTGGACAGACAGATGGCCGATGAGAGATCTTCGTGCTGACGGCGTCACCGTGATTTACTTAACACAACACTTACAGGGCCCGCTTACCGTGATTGCCTTAACTTAAACATAACCTTTTCCGCGCGCACGCTACCTGTGGTCTGGATCGCCGCTGGCGACGACGACGGGCGTTGGTTACGAGGCGCCGACATGGGCAGGGCTGCAACGAGGAAGAAGAAGAAGGTTCTCAGCAACAGTACAGCTGATCTCCCTGCATCGATGTCGGCGTTCAGATTTCAGTCCCACTGTTGGTGATTAATGCTACCGCATTCGGCCGATGACGAGGCCCCACTTGCCAGAACGTTGGTACTAGTAACAATGGTCGTAAATCAAAGTGGGATAGCAATTAGCTAGCAAGTAATCATTGCTTGCACTCCGTTGTCCGTACAAAATAACTCTCTCGCTAGCTCAGTGCTTGCACGAAGAATGCGCACGCGCTTGTCTTGACAGTAGTGCTGCACTATGCGTACCGTCGATTTCAGCGTCGTAATCGATCGGTCACCGCAGTTGATTAAGTTTCCTCTGCTAGTGGTAGCGGTTCCTAGCTAGCTAGCCAAGCCCCGGTAGGTCAAGTGTCCGAAACGCATACTACGCGCGTGGCAGTAGTGCGTATTGTGCGTACGCGTCGTACTCTGATATCGTCGGTCTACTTCGTTGTCGAGCTGATTGTTCCGGACGATGTTCGATCGGAGGGTGTGCACAGTCGATGCCTTCAAGAGGTCGGGCCGTTCGTGCAACGGTCTGCCTTAAGTTCATGGGCTCCTACGTAATCATTTGCTCCGGCCGGTGCCTTTGCATACGGGACATGGGATGATCACTCGCATTCATATCGGAAGGCTAGTACTCCATCCGTTTAGAAATATAAGATATTTTAATTTTATGAAGTGAGTGTATATAGACATTTTTTAATATATATATTAAAAAAATGTCTATATACACTCACTTCACAAAATTAAAATATCTTATATTTCTAAATGGAGGTAGTACCTGTAGGCGGCGGCTCGTACGTACACTTATTTAGAGCTGATCAATGGGCTAGTCTAGAAGCTGTTCCTGGAGAGGGTTGCCGCTTGATGGAGCTTTTCCAGCCCACCGCGACGGCGAGGGATCGGAAACAGGGGAAGGGGGAAAAGGCGAGGAAAGCAGAGCAGACGTGGAGAGATGAAGATGAGGCAGCTGGTGGCAAGATTCGCGTCTCCGGCGAGGGCGGTCACGCGCACCCGCATGCGCATCTTCATCTCCTCCGCCCGCGACCACGCGGCTCCACCCCACAGCTCTACCACGCCGTCGGCGGTACCCGACCCGACCGCTGGCCTTTTCGCACGCGTCCCACGTTCAGAGCGTCGTACGGCGGCGATCGGGCCGGGAGCGGAAAAAGGCACTCCAGTCCAGGCGCTGCTGCATTACGTACCTGCAGCCTTCCACCTCGCAGGTCGGCACGTACCTCCATCACGACGCTCGCGGTGCTGGCCTACCGTGCTACCATGGCCATGGTCTCGTCGGAGAACCTTTCGGAGTTTTTTTCTCCACGATGCTGCAATAGAGTATTTTTGTTGCTACTTTTGGTCTATGCTTTTGCATCATTAGAATAATTTTTTTTGCTGCAATCACTCTGCAGATTTGCACCGTCATAGTCGCTGGAGGACTTCGTCGGATTTTTTTTTTTTGCTCCGATGCTACATTAGTACAAAACAAATTCTCCAACATCTCCGGCGAGGTCTCCGGCAAAATCACTTCACCAGAAAAAATTGCTACGATACTTCAATAGTACAAAAAATGATCTGACGTCTCCGGCGAGATCTAGAGCAATCTTTTTTGCATCCGTTTTTTGCTATAATGAAACAAAATCGAGTTTTTTTTGCTTCATAGAAGCAATTGCAGGATTTAGGTGCGAAACGTTTTTGCACCATTCATACAAATTATTTGCTACAATGAATCTTTTTTGCCACTATGAAGCAAATGCGGGATTTTGATGGTTGAGGAGGGACACGTATCAGCAGGAGAAGTCGGAGGATCGCTAGGACGGATCCTTCGAAGGACGCTCAGTCCTCTCCTACACGAAAATGAGAGATATCCAAGTAACACCATAATGATAACATTTCTACTATACAAAATAGTATAAATTTCTACTTTCTTTTTATAGCCCACATACAGTCATTGTTTACCTTGAAGATTTACACGGCTATATCATGGTAAGATGTATATGCGTGGATTAATTCAATTTCTACTCTGCTTGCCTGGGTCGCGGAGCTTTTTCTGGTTAGCCCAAAAAACCGATCTCGAGGGAGTACATGAGCACTTGTGTATGAGCTAGTAAGCATCAAGGAGCAAAAGAGTAGCTATTTTGTTTTTCAGAAATTTGCCTTTCTATGTGGCCCAATCACATTGTATTCTTTCCCAACGTTTCTACCATGCCTTCACGATTTGTATATGTATGGACGCATTCGTCTGCATGTTTTTTTTTTTTGAGTTCTAGAAATATGTTTTTTTATTGTACAAAAAACGAGCACCATGGAGTTTGGGAGCTTTGAGGGTTCCCGGAGAATTATTACATCTCAGTCGACTTTCGAAACATTGGATTGTATCGTGATTTGTGTTGCTCTATGAGTTGCACATGGATTGAGATTGAAATATTTCTAACTGCGCATGGTTTGCAACTATGATTGCACATGGGTTGCAATTGCGATTTTTCTAGTTACATATGATTGCTATTAATAATTCACTGGTAACTCATGGGTTGCAACTGAGAGAAAATATCCAAGCAATTAAATTTGCTTTATGATTTGTGCTAATTTATGAGTTGCACATGAGTTGAAACTAGTTTGCAACCGAGACTTGAGTGATGTCACCCAACTGAGCTCTAGGCATGCCCATAATGTTTCCTAGGACTTCATTTTTATTGGCATATTTTCTATTTAGGGTTTTTTTGGGTTTGTAGGGTTCAAAGTCGTAGAAATTTTACCAGGACATTCTTTACGTGTGGTTTTTAAGAGTTTTTAGCATAACTTTATGTGCGGTTGCAATGAGTTTTCTTTCATCTACCCCAACTATGCTTTTTTTGGTATCAGATGATTTTATCACCAATGGTCTGCCTACCCACTATCCCATATGTAAGATACATCTCAGCATTTCAACAAAATCCTCTCAAGTGCCCTTTTTTTGTTTTTTTGATGCGTGTAACCATCATTATTCTATTTTATATGGTCCATAAAAATGGAAAGAATGTTGCAACATATTTTATGTGCCCATGTAACCAAGAAAAATCAACGTATATGAAACAAACCCTATTGATGCGGCATATAGTAGAGATGATAAATTGTATCACATGCAACATAGGAACAAACTTACGCAATAACACAAAGAAATAACTTTGTAGCATGCCCACAACATGCGTGACCAACGCCCAAAGTTATCGCAACATATCACACGTTTATATGTAGTAAAGGACACAAGAGGTTGCTGCATCTAGACCACCCTACAAAACATAGAAAAAAAATTCTTGATTGGACTAACATCTCACTATCTGATTCAGGCTTGCTGGCCACGAATCCGTATTGCCAGAGCACCATGTAAGATAATTTGGCTACCATAGACCTATTTCGGCTGGCCCACCATCTTCCCAGGCTCAATGGTGTTCATCATCTCCTTTTTGATCTCCAGGTGAACGGATCGTATGGGCACCTAGAGGGGGGGTGAATAGGTGTGCTACTCCAAGTTGATGTGGGAGCAAACTGTTCTTGTGCGTGGTGAATGACCAGCCCATTGGGAACCCCAAGAGGAAGGTATGATGAGTGTAGCAGCAAGTTTTCCCTCAGTTAAGAAACCAAGGTTTATCGAACAGGAGAAGGGAGACGATGACGACTGAAGGTGTTGTGGAACCTGCACACACACAAACAAGTACTTTGTTCCCAACTTGCGATGAGGTTGTCAATCTCACCGGTTTGCTTGAAACAAAGGTTATGAGTGTATCGAGTGGAAAACAGTAATAATATGCGAGTAAAGTAAACAGTGCGGGAAAAGTAAACAGGTGATAGCAATATGATTAAATAGGACCGGGGTCCACAGTTCACTAGTGGTGTCTCTCCATAGATAAAATAACATGCTGGGTAAACAAATTACAGTTGGGCAATTGATAGAATAAAGATAACGTGATATGTCAAGAAGATCACTATGAGATTTACTCTGGGCATTACAACAAAATACATAGACCGCCATCCAACTGCATCTATGACTAATAATCCACCCCCGGGAATATCATCCGAACACCCTAGAAGTATTAAGTTGCGAACAACAGATAATTGCATTAAGCAAAGTGTGTAATGTAAACAAAGCATATGCCCTTGAGCATATGAATGTTGTTTTTTCCCTAGTAGCAACAGCACATCTACCACCTTAGAGGTTTCTGTCACTCCCCCAGGTGAAATAGAGACATGAACCCACTATCGAGCATAAATACCCCCTCTTGGAGTCACTAGCAACTACTTGGCCAAGATAGCTACTAACAATGGAGAGCATGCAAGATCATAAACAACATAGAGATAACAAAAGATATAATTCAGTACAGCAACTTAATCATAAACACCAATATTCATCGGATCCCAACAAACCAACATCATAGTATTACATAACGGTGATCTCAATCATGTATGGCAGCTCATGAGATCTAAACATGAAGCACATGGTGGAGAAGACAACCATCTAGCTACTGCTATGGACCCATAGTCCAAGGTAGACTACTCACTCATCGCTCCGGAGGCAAGCATGGCGATGAAGAAGACCTCCGGTGGCGATTCCCCTCTCCGGCAGGGTGCCGGGAAGAGCTTCTGGACCCTCCCGATCTTCGGGTCGACGGCGGCGGCGGATCGCGATGTATTCTGGAAAACTGATCGGGCCCCTAGGTTTTTCTCGTCGGGGGGTCTTTATAGGCGAAGGGGCGATGTCAGAGGTGGAGCCAGGGGCTCTCACACAGGGGTGGCACGGCCAGGGGCTGGGCCGCGCCGCCCCCTTGTGTGGGGCCCTGGTGGCCCCCTCCGACACTTCTTCGGATCTCTAGAAGCTTCCGGGTAAAATAAGACTTCAGGAACTTGTTTCGTCCAATTCTGAGAATATTTCCTGTGTATCACTTCTGAAACACAAAAACAGCAGAAAACAGGAAACTGGCACAGTGGCACTTCGTTAATAGGTTAGTTCCGGAAAATGCATAAAAGTGCCACTAAGTGTAACGAAACAATATACAAATGGTGTAAAAACAAGCATGGAGCATCAAAAATTATAGATACGTTTGAGACGTATCAAGCATCGCCAAGCTTAACTCCTGCTCGTCCTCGAGTAGGTAAGTGATAACAAAAAATAATTTTTGAGGTAACATGCACCTACATAATCTTGATCATATATGTAAGCATTGGTGAGCTGGGATCAATAGAACTTAAAACATGGGCATGAAAGATATAATCATGACAATAAGAACTTAGCAACCATGTTGTAAACATGTAAATGAACACAAACAAAAGATCATGAAAATGAAACAATGAAAGTCAAACGTGTGTTCAAATCATAAGGAAAAACATACAAATGGTTTTCAGCTTGTCCTTCAAAGAGAGCAAAACATAAATGCATAGGACACCTCAAAGTTTAAGAGGGCGACTAGATACAAATAATTTAAGAACAAGTGAAACCAACAATATGAATCAATCAATGAACTTTGGGACAATGCATATCACACTAAGAATGACAACTATGCTCTCTTAATGGTGCATAAAGAAAGAAGGTGGTGACTCAACATAAAAATAAAAGAAAGGCCCTTCGCAGAGGGAAGCGGTGATTTAAACATGTGCTAGAGCTTTTTATTTGTAAAACAGAGAGATAAAACTTGATTTTGAGAGGTGGTTGTCTTTGTCAACGACTGGCAATGGGGTTCTTACTATCTTCCATACAAAAATAAAGCAAGTTTTTGAGAGAGAGATTGGCACTCTTGTGCTCTTTTTATAAAACTTGGCACTCCTCCCCACCTTTTCCTTTCACATACCATGGCTAACCGATTCCATCGGGTGCCCACCAACATTCACATTCTTTGGAGGAGTGCCTTTTTCTTTCTTTTTTCCCTTTTTTTCTTTTTGGAATAAGCAATATGGAAGATAGCAAATCCGACCACTACGTCCCCATGAGCTGAAAACAGTGTCACAAAACGAGAAGTGTTTTGAAGGTTTTTGAAAGGTAGCACACAAAAATTTTACTTTGGAATGGCTTACAAATACCATGCATAGGAATTTATAGTGAACACAATGGCAAACTTTGGCTTTTAGGAGTTGGATGCACGAGTAGAGCTCATACTCAGTACAAGGCGAGGGCTAGCAAAAGACTGGGAGCGACCAACTAAGAGAGCAATAATGGCCATAATCATGCAAAGCGACAAAGCGACATTAAAAGAAGCATACGATGGCATCAAAAGTCAAAAACTAAATGATCATGAAGGCTATTGGCGACTTTGTAAGAGTCTAACATGTGTGAGCATGCGCCAAGTCAACCCAAATAAAGCATCAAGGAGAAAACCAAAATAATGCTTCCATACAATAAAAACAACGCATGATTTTTTCAAAGGCTCATTAAGCAATCTCAGTTATTTGAGACAAGTCATGCTACAGCAAAACCACTAAGCATACTATCAAAAAGACATCAAGCATGACATGAAAAAACCTAAGCCGCAGTCTACACAAGCTTCTTCTTGTACCACTATTTTGCACAAAGCTTTTTCTCTTTTCCAACACCATTTGAAATTTTTATAAACACCTCTTTTGATGAAAACCAATAAAGATCAGAGGAAAAAATACACCTTGATGAAAAGATATGTCAAGATCTGAACGCAAATCAAGGCGAAAACGAAAACCAAAAGCAGTAGCAGAAAAAGTAGAACACTCGATAAACGATAAGAGTGAAAACTAGAGCGTTCTTTGCAAATGAAAACGAGTACATCTCCTCCAAAGGAAATTTGTTGGGGTCCAACCATTTATTGCAGCAAACAAACAAACTAAACCAACTAAGAAAACTAAAACAACTGACGCTCCAAGAAAAACACATAGTGCATGAAGCAATAAAAATATAGTGTTTTGAAAGGTGACCTGATTTTTGCCGATGAAGAAGGGGTGCCTCGGGGGCATCCCCAAGCTTTGACGCTTGTACTTCTTGGATATTTCTTGGGGTGATGCATGGGCATCCCCAAGCTTGATCTTTTGTCCATTCTTCAACTCATCTCATCATTCTCCAATCCCTACACTTGAAAACTTCCTTCATACAAAACTAAACACAATTCTATTAGCAACATTAGTGTAAGCATAAAATATATTCAACCTCTTTTAGCTTCAGGTTTCAACCCAAAACCACCACATATAAAGTATATACTACTGTAGCAACTTCCACAAGAGTTCCATGATAAAAAAGAACTCAAAAGAAAGCGATAAAGTGGCAAAAACAAATATTGGCAGAAATCTGTCAAAACTGGACAGCTGACAAAGGACGAATTTTTAGGGATTTTCCGTTGCTCAAATCAAAAAGTGTTCATCTAAGAAAAGTTTGGATATAACCTGGGGCATATGCACAAGAAATCGCAGGTCCAAAAGATAAACAGAGAATTTTCACGAATTTTTACGATGCAGCACCAAAAACAGTTTCAGGACAGCAACATCCCCAAATCTTTACCTCACTCAAATTAGAGGCTTCTCTTGGCACAAAAACGAAATAAACAAGATAAGGAGCGGTCATTACAGTAGTAATGACTTCCAAGACTCAAATAAAAGAAAAAGTACTGAAAAGTAAACAATGGGTTAGCTCCCAAGAGTGCTTTTCTTTAACGCCTTTGAGCTAGGCGCAGAAAATTGCGAATCAAGTAATATCAAGTGATGAAGTGCTAGGATCAGCACGTGCCTTACGTCTCCCTTTCTTACCTTTGCTCTTGACTCTAGGAAAGACATGGTTATTGCAAGGTGGAGTAGTAAATGTTATATTGCCTTTTCCCACATCGATAACGGCGCCAAGGAGCTTCAGAATGGATCTTCCAAGTGTGATTTGTCCTTTTCCTACACATTCAATAACAAGATAATCAGTAGATATCATTCTTCCTAGGATTTTTGTAAAGACTCCTTCAGCTATTCCAAGGGGAGATATGGTGGCATTGTTAGTAAGAAAAATTTCTTCTCCTCCCTCAAAAAGCTTCCAAAGGATCAAAGATTCATAAACATCCTTTGGCATAAGACAAAATTCAGACATAATATCACAACGAGCATGAAAAGTTTCACCACTAATGGTGATTTTTATTGTAGGATACCAGCTCGAAGGTTCAGTATTTGTTGGCACATAATCAAAATGCTGGCGCAAAGTATTGTAGCAAGAACTTAAACTAGCAGTGTGAGTCTCAAGAGTATTAAGTCTATTAAAAATGCTCACAAGAGAGGAATCAAAATAGGTTGGCATGCTATAAATTGTAATCAACTTTTTAATAATATTGAAGGCTTGATCTCCATCACAATGAAGGAAATCTCCTTCTGCAGTAGCATCCAAAGCATATCTATAACGAAGAGAAAGTCCAAAGTAAAAGCTACTAAGAAGCAACCTCAAAGTCATTTTAGGTTCAATTTTTCCATGCCAATCATAAATTCTAGACCAAGCTTCTTTAAAGCTTTCCTCATCTTTCTGCTTAAAGGTAAAGATCATGTCCTCGGGGGACATAGTAGTAGCAACTAAACTAGACATGATAAACTAAAAGCAAAGAAATAACAACTACCAAGGATTCTAATTTTTTTGGGTTTTTGATATAAAAAGCAATGCAGGTAAAATAAAATAAAGTAAAGCAAAACAAATAACAAAGTAAAGAATGTGTGTGCGAAGAACTCCCCTCGCAGAAGTCTTCTCTCTTCCTTCCCCGGCAACGGCGCCAGAAAAATAGCTGCTACTCCAAGTTGATGTGGGAGCAAACTGTCCTTGTGCGTGGTGAATGACCAGCCCGTTGGGAACCCCAAGAGGAAGGTATGATGAGTGTAGCAGCAAGTTTTCCCTCAGTTAAGAAACCAAGGTTTATCGAACAGGAGAAGGGAGACGATGACGACTGAAGGTGTTGTGGAACCTGCACACACACAAACAAGTACTTTGTTCCCAACTTGCGATGAGGTTGTCAATCTCACCGGTTTGCTTGAAACAAAGGTTATGAGTGTATCGAGTGGAAAACAGTAATAATATGCGAGTAAAGTAAACAGTGCGGGAAAAGTAAACAGGTGATAGCAATATGATTAAATAGGACCGGGGTCCACAGTTCACTAGCGGTGTCTCTCCATAGATAAAATAACATGCTGGGTAAACAAATTACAGTTGGGCAATTGATAGAATAAAGATAACGTGATATGTCAAGAAGATCACTATGAGATTTACTCTGGGCATTACAACAAAATACATAGACCGCCATCCAACTGCATCTATGACTAATAATCCACCCCCGGGGATATCATCCGAACACCCTAGAAGTATTAAGTTGCGAACAACAGATAATTGCATTAAGCAAAGTGTGTAATGTAAACAAAGCATATGCCCTTGAGCATATGAATGTTGTTTTCTCCCTAGTAGCAACAGCACATCTACCACCTTAGAGGTTTCTGTCACTCCCCCAGGTGAAATAGAGACATGAACCCACTATCGAGCATAAATACCCCCTCTTGGAGTCACTAGCAACTACTCGGCCAAGATAGCTACTAACAACGGAGAGCATGCAAGATCATAAACAACATAGAGATAACAAAAGATATAATTCAGTACAACAACTTAATCATAAACACCAATATTCATCGGATCCCAACAAACCAACATCATAGTATTACATAACGGTGATCTCAATCATGTATGGCAGCTCATGAGATCTAAACATGAAGCACATGGTGGAGAAGACAACCATCTAGCTACTGCTATGGACCCATAGTCCAAGGTAGACTACTCACTCATCGCTCCGGAGGCAAGCATGGCGATGAAGAAGACCTCCGGTGGCGATTCCCCTCTCCGGCAGGGTGCCGGGAAGAGCTTCTGGACCCTCCCGATCTTCGGGTCGACGGCGGCGGCGGATCGCGATGTATTCTGGAAAACTGATTAGGCCCCTAGGTTTTTCTCGTCGGGGGGTCTTTATAGGCGAAGGGGCGATGTCAGAGGTGGAGCCAGGGGCTCTCACACAGGGGTGGCGCGGCCAGGGGCTGGGCCGCGCCGCCCCCTTGTGTGGGGCCCTGGTGGCCCCCCTCCGACACTTCTTTGGATCTCTGGAAGCTTCCGGGTAAAATAAGACTTCAGGAACTTGTTTCGTCCAATTCTGAGAATATTTCGTATGTATCACTTCTGAAACACAAAAACAGCAGAAAACAGGAAACTGGCACTGTGGCACTTCGTTAATAGGTTAGTTCCGGAAAATGCATAAAAGTGCCACTAAGTGTAATGAAACAATATGCAAATGGTGTAAAAACAAGCATGGAGCATCAAAAATTATAGATACGTTTGAGACGTATCAAGGTGCTACTCAAATTTTAGTTCTTTTTCAATTTAGGCTTGACACAAAAGGTAAATTCTCTAGATATACAACTATGGTGAATTTACCTATATGTCAACAAGCAAGCTAAGCAAGATACAATATATAAAGGCAATAAAGGATAGAGGTAACCGAGAGTGGAGCACACGGATACACGGATGTAATTCCCGTAGTTCCTTCCTTTTTAGGGGAAGTACGTCTACGTTGGAGAGGTGTGGTTACCACAAAGGCCTAACCAACGCCACAAAGGCTCACCCTATTCTCCGGTGCAAGCTTCCGCCACAAAGGCCTAGCTCACTTTCCACTAAGTGATTCCTCAAGGCGGAACCGGCCTTTACAATCTTGGGGCACGCATCCACAACCGAATTGGAGGCTCCCAAGCACAACACAATGCTATCAAACAACAAGTAGCAAGATATCAAATACACAAAACAAGGTCTTGGGACACAAGGGAACCCAAGACACAAGGGCCCTCAAGCAAATGAGAGGGGAAATCAAATTGCTTCGGTGAGGATGTAGATGATGGTCTTCTCCTTCGATTCTCCAAAGATCAAGAGCTTTGGTGGGTTGAGGGAGGAGATCTAGTTGATTTGGTGGCTCCAATAATGGTGTTCTTCAAGCTTGGGACGAGCAGCCCTTTGGAGAAGAAGGTGGGGGGTATTTATACCCCCCCAAAATCTGACCGTTGCCAGCTAGGAAAGTCCGGCTAAAGCCGGTCACACCGGCTAAAGCCGGCCTCCACACCGGCTAAAGCCGGTCTGAAAAATCCGGCCCTGCCGAAAATAGCCGGACAAATAGCCGGGTTACTCCAGAGACGCATGGCTTCTTCCGAAACAGGGCAGTCCGGCTATAGCCGGTCTGGGGACCGGCTAAAGCCGGCCTTCCTGGCCAAACTTCATATAGAACCTCTCCCAGAGCATATTAGCACCATTTCCTCAAGAATTTCCTTTGGGCAATATTAATTATCAAGTGTAACATAGGAAACACAATATCTTGTGCAAGAATATAATAAAATCCTGCAAAGCATAATCACCACATTAATAGATAATGTATTGTTAACAAACACCAAAATCAATTAGGCGGGAAATGCTCTTTCAATCTCCCCCTTTTTGGTGTTTGATGACAATACATAATTTTGCATGTTTCAAACGATATAAAATATAGACGGAGCTCCCCCTTGCTATGTGCCTTATATTAAGTTTTATATTTGAATACAAAGACACATCAACAATAAGAACTCCCCCTAGATTTTATAGTGTGATCCATATATGCGCAAGATATATAAAAATAGCACATAATCAATAAGCATATGATATGACAAGATATGTAGCAAGTAGGATCAATAAGGATAATCATAAAGACTACTACACATGATAATAGCACATAGTTCAACACATAGTAGTAGATGATAATCCAACTAGAGTTCAACCATGGGACACAAGCGAGCAAGCACACGATAAGAGCTTGTGACCCAACCAAATCCAAATGGAAAACCATAACAAATCCAAATGGAAACGACACATGCGAAATAGGACTTCTCCCCCTTTGGCATCAAGACGCCAAAAAGGGAGACAACAACACGAGATCACTCCTCAATGTCATCAAAGTCCTCATCATCCTCATCATCTTCTTGGTCATCATCTTCTTCCTCTTCATCATCATCTCCATCTCCTTCTTCATCTTCTTCATCAATGGCTTCCTTGCCCTTGGACGTGACTTCGGCTAGCTCCTTCCAATCAAAAGATGAGCCCTCATTCCATTTGCCAAATAAAAAAGTGTCCTCGGATAGATCTTGCTCTTGGGACTCCTCTTCATGGCTAGCTCCTTTGCCCTTCTCCACGGCCCTCAAAGGAGCATCCAAATCCCTTTGCTTCTTGTGAATGTGCTTGCGGTCCACATAGTCCTTGTATTGAGTTTGACGCATATCATTGTTCATGCAAAACAAAGCCCTTTGCCACCACTTGAGCTTCTTCATCTCTTGACCCATTCCACCACTTGGTGGATCCGCGTTCTTCCTCCTACAACCACTAGCATAGCGGTTGCCTCCCAACACATCGCTCGAAGAGGGAAAAGCACTTGAGGTGCTAGACACCAAATGAGCGGTCTTCTTGTAGAGCTTGTTGGGCTTGTGCACTTCCAACTCTTCATCTAGAAAGTCTTGCTCAATCTCAAAGTCTCCTTCAATGCCTCTGTCAATGATAAGCCTCATGATAAATGGAGCATAAGGAGGGATTTTCCTATCAAGCATAGCAATCTTCATCTCCATGAAGATGAAGTACATCACGTCAAGCTCCATCCCTTCACATTCCCTTCCGGCCTCGAAGACAAGACGGGCATGGTGGAGTAGATGCACAAGTCCACCTCTGATAGAATCATTGTTGCCCCCACTTGGAGCAATGTTGGCACAAAACATCCGAAGCAGAATATCATAGAGGGGAAGGAGATTTGCAGTCTCTCCCGCTCTGCCCCCGGGACCATAGAGACACTGGATCTTCCTCTTGTTGTACTCTGTGGTGTCAAGATGCAAACGGGCACCTCTAGGTCGATGAATGCCATCAAACCTATAGCCCAAGAGCTGCCCGAAACGAGAGATGGTAGAGCTCTTCCTCAGTTCACCTGACATCCAAGTGAAACCAACCTCATCCCTAGTGTCAAACTCCAAAGTGGCAAAGAACTGCTGGATCAACTGAGGATTATAGTCTTGTCTGAATACCATCAACTTGTGCAAACCCAACTTCTGAGTAACCCAGAGAGCATCAGCAAAGTACTCATCCCTGGACAACGATGCAATGTTGGTGAACTTCATGGGGCAAACCTTTGTGCTCATGGTCTCATAAACCTGCTCATAGATCCTCTGATGCTCTGACCGGTAAAAGGAACCACTGTCGATGTCCCTAGGCATGGCATAGAACTTTTGTTCACGGAACTCACGGTACTCTTGCTTGGACAACTTCTTGAGATCACTAATGTTAGCAAACAGAGATTTCTTCTTGCGTTCTTCCAATCTCTTCTTCTTCACAGCAGCGGTCATACGTGCATCGTGATGATCTTGACGGCAGGCAAGAGAAGGATCAACATAGCGAGACCGCTTGGGTCGAGAACCACCTGTGAACAACACATAGGTAGAAAGCATATAGGATAAGCATGCATGCCAGAAGAACAACGACAATAGCCTAGAACGAAAACATGGAGCAAAGTGGTGATCTACACCGGCTATTTCCAGCCTGGCGCCGGCTTTAGCCAGTCTGACTGGCTTTAGCCGGCCTGACACCGGCTATAGCCGGACCAGATGAACACAGCGCGAAATATCACGGGTTGGCCACCAAACTGCTTCACTGCCTTCGATCTACACTAAGCCAAGCAAGGCCAAAGAACCAAACCTCCCAATGTACCAAGAAATACCCAAGAATTTCTAACCCTAACCCTAGAGAGCACCTAGGGAGAGAGAGAGGAGGGAAGGGTACCCTGATCCATGGGAGAGGCGCCGGAGAAGAGTGGCCGGCCGGAGAGGGGGCTCCGGCGGCCGGAGCGATGAGGAGCGGCGGCGGCGGCTGCGGTCTAGGACGAGGTGGCGGCTGGAGAAGAGAGAGCGTGGGGGGAAATGAGGTAACCCCTCACCCCCACAGCCCTAAGAAGGAAAAATCCGTGCCCTCGCAGAGGCCGGCTTTAGCCGGTGTAAGGACCGGCTATAGCCGCCCCACCGGCTATTTCCGGACAAAGTCCGGTAATAGCCGGCCTAGATCGCCAAAGACAGGAAAACTGGAATATGAAATTCTGGACATGCAAGAGAGAGATGCTTTGGCTTTAGATAAGTGGGCTTAGGATAGAAAAACATGCATGGAGTGGTTCTCGGCACTTGACATTGCAAACACAAGAAATCTTTGGAAAATCCAATGCAAGTGCCTTCCCATTTCAAAGATAGAGACAATGACGAAAAAGTTCAATAAACTCAAATAGAATTTGCCAGGAATCAACTCTTCGAAAAGAAGAGGTCGGTGGCCGAGGCCACCATGTATGAGTGTTATGGCATTGGACCGCGAAGATGTATCTTGGGTCCATAACCAATACTCGTCATTGAAACTCATATATCACAAAAATGATAGAAAGAGAACACTTTTGTTACTATCGGCATTATGGGGGGAGGGATAGCCCAAATTATTAGGACCACACTCCCCCTATCTCCATGCCCACACCTAAACCAAACAAGTATTGAAAAATAGGTGTATTTGCAAGATGCTCAAGCCACACTCCTTGAATCAATGATATTTAGCTCATTCCTCAAATATCCAAATCTTGCTTCATCAAGGGGCTTCGTGAATATATCGGCAAGTTGATCCTTGGTGCTTACATATGCAAGCTCAATATCACCACGGGCAACATGATCTCTAATAAAATGATTCCGGATCTCAATATGCTTGGTTCTTGAATGTTGCACCGGATTATAGGCTATCTTGATAGCACTCTCATTGTCACATAAAAGAGGCACTTTGTCACAATTGACACCATATTCCTTTAAAGTTTGCCTCATCCACAACAATTGAGTGCATCCACTTGCGGCGGCAATATATTCGGCTTCAGCAGTGGAGAGAGATATATAATTTTGCTTCTTAGAAGACCAACACACCAAAGATCTACCAAAAAATTGGCAAGCTCTGGAGGTTGATTTCCTATCATCCTTGTCACCGGCCCAATCCGAATCCGTGAAGCCACAAAGAGAGAAATCCGAGCCTTTGGGATACCAAAGCCCATAAGTTGGGGTATGAACCAAATATCGAAAGATTCTCTTAACCGCCATAAGGTGGCTTTCTTTAGGAGCGGCTTGATACCTTGCACACACACCTACACTCAACACAATATCGGGTCTAGATGCGCAAAGGTAAAGCAAAGAACCGATCATAGAATGGTATACCTTTTGATCCACATCTTTACCATTGGGATCAAGTTCAAGATGACATTTTGTGGCCATTGGTGTGTGATACATCTCAAACGTATCTATAATTTTTGATGCTCCATGCTTGTTTTTACACCATTTGCCTATTGTTTCGTTACACTTAGTGGTACTTTTATACATTTTCCAGAACTAACCTATTAACGAAGTGCCACAGTGCCAGTTTCTTGTTTTCTGCTGTTTTGTGTTTCAGAAGTGATACACAGGAAATATTCTCGGAATTGGACGAAACAAGTTCCTGAAGTCATATTTCACGGGGAAGCTCCCAAACATCCGAAGACCTGACGGAGGGGGGCAACGTGGCCCCCACACACAGGGGCGGCGCGGCCTGGCCCCTGGCCGCGCCAGCCCCGTGTGAGGCCGCGTGGCTCCACCTCTGACAGCCCCCCTTCGCCTACATATACCCCCTGACGAGAAAAACCTAAGGCCCCGATCAGTTTTCCAGAATACATCGCGATCCGCCGCCGCCGTCGACCCGAAGATCGGGAGGGTCCAGAAGCTCTTCCCGGCACCCTGCCGGAGAGGGGAATCGCCACCGGAGGTCTTCTTCATCGCCATGCTTGCCTCCGGAGCGATGAGTGAGTAGTCTACCTTGGACTGTGGGTCCATAGCAGTAGCTAGATGGTTGTCTTCTCCACCATGTGCTTCATGTTTAGATCTCATGAGCTGCCCTACATGATTGAGATCACCGTTATGTAATACTATGATGTTGGTTTGTTGGGATCCGATGAATATTGGTGTTTATGATTAAGTTGTTGTACTGAATTATATCTTTTGTTATCTCTATGTTGTTTATGATCTTGCATGCTCTCCGTTGTTAGTAGCTATCTTGGCCGAGTAGTTGCTAGTGACTCCAAGAGGGGGTATTTATGCTCGATAGTGGGTTCATGTCTCTATTTCACCTGGGGGAGTGACAGAAACCTCTAAGGTGGTAGATGTGCTGTTGCTACTAGGGAGAAAACAACATTCATATGCTCAAGGGCATATGCTTTGTTTACATTACACACTTTGCTTAATGCAATTATCTGTTGTTCGCAACTTAATACTTCTAGGGTGTTCGGATGATATCCCCGGGGGTGGATTATTAGTCATAGATGCAGTTGGATGGCGGTCTATGTATTTTGTTGTAATGCCCAGAGTGAATCTCATAGTGATCTTCTTGACATATCACGTTATCTTTATTCTATCAATTGCCCAACTGTAATTTGTTTACCCAGCATGTTATTTTATCTATGGAGAGACACCACTAGTGAACTGTGGACCCCGGTCCTATTTTAATCATATTGCAATCACCTGTTTACTATTCCCGCACTGTTTACTTTACTCGCATATTACTACTGTTTTCCACTCGATACACTCATAACCTTTGTTTCAAGCAAACCGGTGAGATTGACAACCTCATCGCAAGTTGGGAGCAAAGTATTTGTTTGTGTGTGTGCAGGTTCCACGTTGCAGTTAGCAAGCAAAGCTTGGACGAGGCACCATATATAAATTGTCCGCTGCTGTCGCAAACTAGCAAGCATCACCTTTAGTCGTCGCTGTCTCTCTTCTTCAAGAACGATATTAAACCTTGGTTTCTTACTGAGGGAAAACTAGCTGCTATACTCATCACACCTTCCTCTTGGTGTTCCCAACGGGCTGGTCATTCACCACGCATCAAGCTAATTTTCTGGCGCCGTTGCCAGGGAAGAGAGAAGACTTCTGCGAGGGGAGTTCTTCGCACACACATACTTTACTTTGTTATTTGTGAAATGAATTGGGAATCTTGTAGGGATCATGGAGTTTTTATATGTGTTAGGGAAACGCCGGGCCGCCAATCTAAGCCATGCATAATTCATGGTGGAAATTTGCAGCATACCCATGGTGAACATTCGACGACGCATCTCACAATAAAAAGCTAAACAATATAGCAAATAAAAGAGATGTCGAGGTGTTCATTGTCTGCTTGTCCTGTCATTTTGGTGTGGGCTTGTTCCATGTCATCGGGCACGGAGGTACCCCATTGGCGGTTCCCAATGATATGCATATACTTACAATGACAAGAGCCTTGCTTGGGACTCTAAGTAAACTAGCATGGTTTGGGTACTTGTATTCACGGGACACGAGGTTTTCAACTTATGATTTGTTAAGCATATGCATCATAATTGTTCTCGCATTAACTTTAACCATTCAAGATGCTTATGATGGGGGCAATGAGAGCTCAAAGCCGGTAAGTACCATAATTTTTGAAGGTTATAAAACTTGCAATCACTGCTTCCCTCTGCGAAGGGCCTTTCTTTTACTTTTATGTTGAGTCACCACCTTCTTTCTTTATGCACCATTAAGAGAGCATAGTTGTCATTCTTAGTGTGATATGCATTGTCCCAAGGTTCATTGATTGACTCATATTGTTGGTTTCACTTGTTCTTAAATTACTTGTATCTAGTCGCCCTCTTAAACTTTGAGGTGTCCTATGCATTTATGTTTTGCTCTCTTTGAAGGACAAGCTGAAAACCATTTGTATGTTTTTCCTTATGATTTGAACACACGTTTGACTTTCATTGTTTCAATATCATGATCTTTTGTTTGTGTTCATTTGCATGTTTACAACATGGTTGCTAAGTTCTTATTGTCATGATTATATCTTTCATGCCCATGTTTTAAGTTCTATTGATCCCAGCTCACCAATGCTTACATATATGATCAAGATTGTGTAGGTGCATGTCACCTCAAAAATTATTCTTTTGTTATCACTTACCTACTCGAGGACGAGCAGGAGTTAAGCTTGGGGATGCTTGATACGTCTCAAACGTATCTATAATTTTTGATGCTCCATGCTTGTTTTTACACCATTTGCCTATTGTTTCGTTACACTTAGTGGTACTTTTATACATTTTCCGGAACTAACCTATTAACGAAGTGCCACAGTGCCAGTTTCCTGTTTTCTGCTGTTTTTGTGTTTCAGAAGTGATACACAGGAAATATTCTCGGAATTGGACGAAACAAGTTCCTGAAGTCATATTTCACGGGGAAGCTCCCAAACATCCGAAGACCTGACGGAGGGGGGCCACGTGGCCCCCACACACAGGGGCGGCGCGGCCTGGCCCCTGGCCGCGCCAGCCCCGTGTGAGGCCGCGTGGCTCCACCTCTGACAGCCCCCCTTCGCCTACATATACCCCCTGACGAGAAAAACCTAAGGCCCCGATCAGTTTTCCAGAATACATCGCGATCCGCCGCCGCCGTCGACCCGAAGATCGGGAGGGTCCAGAAGCTCTTCCCGGCACCCTGCCGGAGAGGGGAATCGCCACCGGACGTCTTCTTCATCGCCATGCTTGCCTCCGGAGCGATGAGTGAGTAGTCTACCTTGGACTATGGGTCCATAGCAGTAGCTAGATGGTTGTCTTCTCCACCATGTGCTTCATGTTTAGATCTCATGAGCTGCCCTACATGATTGAGATCACCGTTATGTAATACTATGATGTTGGTTTGTTGGGATCCGATGAATATTGGTGTTTATGATAAGTTGTTGTACTGAATTATATCTTTTGTTATCTCTATGTTGTTTATGATCTTGCATGCTCTCCGTTGTTAGTAGCTATCTTGGCCGAGTAGTTGCTAGTGACTCCAAGAGGGGGTATTTATGCTCGATAGTGGGTTCATGTCTCTATTTCACCTGGGGGAGTGACAGAAACCTCTAAGGTGGTAGATGTGTTGTTGCTACTAGGGAGAAAACAACATTCATATGCTCAAGGGCATATGCTTTGTTTACATTACACACTTTGCTTAATGCAATTATCTGTTGTTCGCAACTTAATACTTCTAGGGTGTTCGGATGATATCCCCGGGGGTGGATTATTAGTCATAGATGCAGTTGGATGGCGGTCTATGTATTTTGTTGTAATGCCCAGAGTGAAGCTCATAGTGATCTTCTTGACATATCACGTTATCTTTATTCTATCAATTGCCCAACTGTAATTTGTTTACCCAGCATGTTATTTTATCTATGGAGAGACACCACTAGTGAACTGTGGACCCCGGTCCTATTTTAATCATATTGCAATCACCTGTTTACTATTCCCGCACTGTTTACTTTACTCGCATATTACTACTGTTTTCCACTCGATACACTCATAACCTTTGTTTCAAGCAAACCGGTGAGATTGACAACCTCATCGCAAGTTGGGAGCAAAGTATTTGTTTGTGTGTGTGCAGGTTCCACGTTGCAGTTAGCAAGCAAAGCTTGGACGAGGCGCCATATATAAATTGTCCGCTGCTGTCGCAAACTAGCAAGCATCACCTTCAGTCGTCACCGTCTCTCTTCTTCAAGAATGATATTAAACCTTGGTTTCTTACTGAGGGAAAACTAGCTGCTATACTCATCACACCTTCCTCTTGGGGTTCCCAACGGGCTGGTCATTCACCACGCATCAGTGTGGCAGCCCCATTTAGTTCCTTCATCTAGAACCTCTTGAGCATGTCTTGGACATATTTGGCTTGATTAATGAAAGTCCCTTCTTTCAATTGCTTGATTTCAAAACCAAGAAAGAACTTCATTTCGCCCATCATAGACATCTCGAACCTATCGGTCATAAGCTTTGAAAATTCATCATTAAAAGCTTTGATAGTAGAGCCAAAGATAATATCATCAACATATAGTTGGCATACGAAAAGCTCCCCATTGACCCTCTTAGTAAAAAGAGTTGGATCGATTTGCCCAACTTCAAACCCACGGTCTAACAACAACTCCCTAAGGTGCTCGTACCACGCACGTGGGGCTTGTTTAAGGCCATAGAGTGCCTTATGGAGTTTGTAGACATGGTTCGGGAAGTTGAGATCCTCAAACCCCGGGGGTTGCTTAACATACACTTCCTCTTTCAATGGACCATTTAGAAAAGCACTTTTAACATCCATTTGTTGCAACTTAAAGTTATGATGAGTGGCATATGCAAGAAGGATACGGATGGACTCAAGGCGAGCCACGGGAGCATAAGTTTCTCCAAAGTCAATTCCTTCCAATTGAGAGAAACCTTGAGCAACCAATCTAGCCTTGTTCCTCACAACAATTCCATGCTCATCTTGCTTGTTCTTGAATATCCACTTTGTGCCAATTACATTGCGGCACTCCTTTGGCTTCTCCACTAACACCCATACATTATTGCGCTTGAAGTTGTTGAGTTCTTCATGCATAGCATCCAACCAATCCGGATCTTCAAGAGCTTTAAATACTTTCTTGGGTTCAACCATGGAGATATAAGCATGATGAGAGCTAAATTGTGCCAATTGACGCCGGGTTGACACTTTGCTTCTTAAATCTCCAATAACCCTCTCAAGGGTATGACCTTTAAGTTCCAAGTCTCTTTCAACTCTTCTCTTGCGACGGGCTTCGATCTCCTCATTTGACCTTGGAGGAATCACTTGATCATCTTGATCATTTTGGTCCCCGTCTTGACCATCAAATTGACCTTGATCATCATTATCTTCATGAGTAGGTTGATCTTGGTCTTGTGAAAAATTGGGGGCGGTTGAGATAACCGGAGAGGATGGTGGTGCCCCTTCTTCTTCATGAAGGTCCTTGACTTGTTCTTCGGTTGGTGCATTAGTTGCTTCCATGGGAGAGGCTTGTTGAGCTTGTGAAGATGAAGGCTCCACTTGAGTAGAGCATAGTCCTTCTCGGTCCGCCACAAGGTGTCCCTCAATGGGGCAGAAAAATCCCACGCCCATTCTTCCTATGGCTTCTCGAGGTATTTCATCATCTACATCACAAGAAACAACATCTTGCCCCCCTTGGGAGCCATCATTCTCTTCGAATACCACACTACAAGATTCTTCAACACGCCCGGTGGACTTGTTGAAGACTCTATAAGTGTGAGATTCGGCACCATAACCAACAAAAATACCTTCTATTGCTTTCGGATCAAATTTACCTAAACGAACTCCTTTTCTTTGAAAGAAACACTTACACCCGAAAACTCGGAAGTAGGAGATGTTGGGCTTGCTTCTGGTGAGTATTTCATATGGAGTCATGTTTAGGCCTTTGCGGAGGAAGAGCCGGTTTGAAGAGTGACAAGCCGTAGAGATAGCTTCGGCCCAAAAGTTGTATGGAGAGTTAAACTCCGCCAACATGGACCTAGCCATATCCATAAGAGTCCGGTTCTTCCTCTCGGCTACACCATTTTGTTGAGGGGTGTATGCAGCGGAATATTGATGACGAATCCCCTCATCACTAAGAAATCCATTTAAGGTGTAGTTCTTGAATTCCGAGCCATTGTCACTTCTAATTGCCAAAATAGTTTGCCCATGTTGACGTTCAACCTCCTTGGCAAAGTCGATGACGGTTTGTTGAGTCTCACTCTTATGTTTGAAGAAGTAGACCCAAGTATATCTTGAATAGTCATCAACAATCACCAAACAATATTTCTTCCCACCAAGACTTGCATGAGAGGGTGGACCAAAGAGATCCACATGAAGGAGCTCCAAGATCCTCTTGGAAGAAATGATAGTCTTGCTTGGGTGGGGAGAATCATGCATTTTTCCTAGAACGCAAGCCCTGCAAACACGATCTTTGGCAAAAGAAACATTCTCTTTTAGTCCGAGTATGTGGCCACCCTTGTGAAGGCTTTGCAAAGTTCTCATATCGACATGTGCTAGTCGGCGATGCCAAAGCCAACCCACATCGGCCTTTCCAAATAGACACATTGCACTTGTAGTGGTTTTCCCCGAGAAGTCCACCACATACAAGTTGTTTTCAATGTGCCCAACGAAAGTGACCTTTAGAGACTTGCTCCACAAGAGTACCACAATTTCATTATCAATGAAGACGGCAAAGCCTATCTTACCAAGTGCAAGAACTGAAAGTAAATTGTAACCTAGGGTCTCAACAAGCATGACGTCCACAAGGGAAATATCCGGTGCGACCACCACCTTGCCAAGACCCAATACCTCGGATTGTGACATGTCTCCATAAGTAACGGTTATGTTGTTATCATTAGGCCTCATCTCCGTCATAATCTCCTTGCTTCCGGTCATATGACTTGTGCATCCACTATCAAGCACCCATTTAGATCCACCGGAAGCATAGTCCTACAAGAGATTATTGCTTGGTTTTAGGTCCCCATTTCTCAATGGGTCCTCTTTTGTTAGCAACAAGGGTCTTTGGAACCCAAATAGACCAAGCAACATAACCATCATTTGGACCAACATATTTTGCATAAACATCACCATAATAATCATGAAATAAAACATAGTGAGGGTTAGCAATTCCCGCATGATCATCATGAGTGGCTTTGCCACCCACAATAGGATCCTTCTTTGCTTGTGCGGACTTGGCCTTCTTTTTCTTGTTGTTCTTCTTCTTCTTTGAGACAAAGCCAATCCCCGTTTTATCACCAAATGCCTTTTGCTTACTCAAAAGGTCATTCAAGTTTTTCTCACCTATGGGAATGGAGGACTTGGCAAGCTCATCTTTCAACCTAGCATTTTCTTCAATAACATTTGCATGATCACAAGTAGAAGTAGAAGAACTAGGCACATTATTCTTAGTCAATTGAATTTGAAGTTGTTCATGTGACTTGGTGAGAATAGAGTGTTCACTTTTCAAGGCCTTGTGAGCCTTGTCAAGATCTTCTAAATCCTTAACAAGTATATCATGACCAACACCAAATTCAACCTTTTCCTTTTAAAGCATTTTTACTTTAGCACGAGCATGGTCACGCTCTTTAATGAGTTTGGAAACAACTTCATTATTAGATTCCTCAATGGAATCGAGCTTCTCTTCGAGAGATGCTCGTTCCTCTTGCTCTTCTTCAAGAGACTCGGTTAGTGAGGCAATATCTTGAGCATATTTCTTTTCAAGCCTCATTTGTTCATCTAGTTTTTCAAGAGTTTTACCATATTGGCTCAATAGACGTTCAAAGTGAATCTTATGAACACCATCTACACTAGATACATAGTCATCAAAAGCAACAATTTCTTCCTTTACTCTAAGACTAGCAAGATCATTCAAGGGAGCATCATTTGTCTTAGAGGATGATAAAGATGTGGGTGATACCTCGGAAGATTTGGCCATAAGGCACTTGACGTTCTTGACAAGAGAGTCCTCATTGGGGGATTCAAAGAGTGGTGTTGAGGAAGTGGAGGTGGTTGCCATTGCGGCCATCTCACTAGTTGTAGTTTCTTCTTCTTCACTCTCACTTGCGGAGTACTCTTCTTGAGTCAAGAACACAAACTTTGGTTGTTTCTTCTTTGGTCCACCCTTCTTCACAAATGGATTCTTTGATGGTGACTTGGTCTTGCTTTTGAGGATGAGCTTTCCACCATGGTCTTCTCTCTTCTCATAAGGGCACTCGGCAACGAAGTGGAATCTATCATTGCAATTGTAGCATGTCCTCACCCTTTGACCATTGTTGTCATTCCTTTGATAGCCACTTGACTTGCTCCTTCTTTGATTGTCTTCTTTAGACTTGTGTGGATCAACCCAAAAGGTTTTTCCATAGAATGCCATGTGCTCATTGTACTCATGTCTTATGTCCTCGGGACACATCTCTAGTCTTGCTTCAATACTAGCTTGAAGAGGACACTCTTTCTCAACCACACTTGCTTTCAATGCAAGATTAGAGCTTCTTTGCATTCCTATGGCACGGGCACGAGTATCTTCCGCATTTTGTGCGGAAACCTTGTAGGCTTGAATCTCTTGCATCACTTGATTGGAGGTCATCTCATTGAAGTTGTGCTTTTCTTGAACACTCTTCACATCCGCGGGCTCATATGAAGTGAGAGCAAGAATGTACTTCATCTTGATCCACTCATCATCAATATGGTGAGCACCGAGGTTCTTGAAGGTGGTAGCAATAGCCTTGAGTTTTCTATACATCTCTTGATGATCCTCACCATCCATCATGAAGAATCCCTCCGCTTGATTTGAGAAGGCAATATATCTCGTTTTCTTCATGCTCTCATTGCCAACAAAAACGTCGGAGAGTCCTTGCCAAGCTTCTTTGGCGGTGGAGAAGTGTTGGATGCGAGGCAAGTCCTTGGATCCAACGGTGACTTGAATCATGTGAAGAGCGGTAGCATTGAGTTGGCTATCGACCGTCTCTCTTCTTGTCATGTTGTGGGGATCCACAGCCTTGAATCCTTCCTCAATGATCCTCCAAAGCTCGATGCAAGAACTGTGCATATGAGAGATCATTTGATATTGCCATTGACCAAAGTTTAATGCATCAAGCTTAGGTGGGTCTCCTCTATGGTTAATATGAGGATGAGGAACCGGCGGGTCGGGTGAATACCAATGTGGGAATTCACCTTTCCCGTCGCCCTTGGTGGAAGACTTAGCATCGCCATTTTTATTGGCACCCTCCACATCAACCACCACATTCTCCACTTGTGGAGTAGCGGGTTTTTCCGGAGGTGGAGAAGCATTAGCCGTTTTAGCTTGCATGAGTTGCGCTATCATTTCACGCAACTCACTTATTTGAGATGGCATGGAAGTCATGGATGATTCCAAAGATTTGAACTCACCCATGGAAACTTGACCCGAGCCCTCACTAGGTGATGTTTCCATACTCTTAGGCGGTTAAGCCCAAAATAAGAGCCGAGGCTCTGATACCAATTGAACGGATCGTATGGGCACCTAGAGGGGGGGGGGTGAATAGGTGCTACTCAAATTTTAGTTCTTTTTCAATTTAGGCTTGACACAAAAGGTAAATTCTCTAGATATGCAACTATGGTGAATTTACCTATATGTCAACAAGCAAGCTAAGCAAGATACAATATATAAAGGCAATAAAGGATAGAGGTAACCGAGAGTGGAGCACACGGAGACACGGATGTAATTCCCGTAGTTCCTTCCTTTTTAGGGGAAGTACGTCTACGTTGGAGAGGTGTGGTTGCCACAAAGGCCTAACCAACGCCACAAAGGCTCACCCTATTCTCTGGTGCAAGCTTCCGCCACAAAGGCCTAGCTCACTTTCCACTAAGGGATTCCTCAAGGCGGAACCAGCCTTTACAATCTTGGGGCACGCATCCACAACCGAATTGGAGGCTCCCAAGCACAACACAATGCTGTCAAACAACAAGTAGCAAGATATCAAATACACAAAACAAGGTCTTGGGACACAAGGGAACCCAAGACACAAGGGCCCTCAAGCAAATGAGAGGGGAAATCAAATTGCTTCGGTGAGGATGTAGATGATGGTCTTCTCCTTCGATTCTTCAAAGATCAAGAGCTTTGGTGGGTTGAGGGAGAAGATCTAGTTGATTTGGTGGCTCCAATAATGGTGTTCTTCAAGCTTGGGACGAGCAGCCCTTTGGAGAAGAAGGTGGGGGTATTTATACCCCCCCCCCTCCCCCAAAATCTGACCGTTGCCAGCCAGGAAAGTCCGGCTAAAGCCAGAGTTAAGTCCGGCTAAAGCCGGTCACACCAGCTAAAGCCGGCCTCCACACCGGCTAAAGTCGGTCTGAAAAATCCGGCCCTGCCGGAAATAGCCGGACAAATAGCCGGGTTACTCCAGAGACGCATGGCTTCTTCCAAAACAGGGCAGTCCGGCTATAGCCGGTCTGGGGACCGGCTAAAGCCGACCTTCCTGGCCAAACTTCATATAGAACCTCTCCCAGAGCATATTAGCACCATTTCCTCAAGAATTTCCTTTGGGCAATATTAATTATCAAGTATAACATAGGAAACCCAATATCTTGTGCAAGAACATAATAAAATCCATCAAAGCATAATCACCACATTAATAGATAATGTATTGTTAACAAACGCCAAAATCAATTAGGCGGGAAATGCTCTTTCACCAGGGTCTATAGCAACAAGCTCTGTTCTCCAGCTAAGCCAAATGGGAGGTGATGGACGGGCGTTGCACTTAGCCAAGGCGGATATACCGCCCTGCTATACAATAAATTTTTTCTATGGAGATTTAAGCACAATATCATCTGAAGTGCTGCGATTTGTAGTATGTCTAGGCTCCAAAAAATATATGGTTTCGACACATGACCGATCAAATTGAATGATCAGTTGAGCAATTTGAATTCTTTCCATTGTTCTTAGTGACCACCATATTATGTAACTATTATGTTCCTTTTTACTACTCCTATTAAACATGGAAGTGTCTAACTCTACATTGATTGAGCGTTGATGTCACTACTAGAAAAAAGCTTACTCGTAGCGCACCTAATATGGTTACCCGTAGCGCATGGCCCGTGCGCTGCGGGTACCACGCCACTGGTAAGTAATTACCCATAGCGCATGGCTGGTGCGCACCGGTAATTTACTTACCCGTAGCGCACCAGCCCATGCGCTGCGGATAACGTGGTCCGTGCGCTACGGGTGTTTTTTTGAAATTAAAAAAAATGAATTTTCTTACATACTCGTGGCACACTAGGGCTAATGCGTGATACGTCTCAAACGTATCTATAATTTTTGATGCTCCATGCTTGTTCTTAGACCATTTGCTTAGTGTTTTGTTGCACTTTGTGACGTTTTTATGCATTTTTTGGGACTAACCTATTAACAAGATGCCACAGTGCCAGTTTCCAATTTTTTGCTGTTTTTGTGTTTCAGAAAAGTTACACAGAAAATATTCTCAGAATTGGACGAAACAAAAGCCGAACCTCCTATTATTTAACGAAGCTTCCAGAAGACCGAAGAGAAGACGGAGGGGGCCACAGGGCGGCCACACCACAGGACGGCGCGGCCTGCCCCTGGCCCGCGCCCCCTGGTACTGAGGCCACCCTGGCCCACCTCTGGCGCCGCCCCTTCGCATATAAAGACCCCCGACGGGAAAAACCAAAAGACTCGATAAATTTTCCAGAAACATATCACGATCCACCGCCGTCATCGACCCGAGATCGGGAAGGTCCAGAAACTCTTTCCGGCACCCTGCCAGAGAAGGGAATCGCCACCGGAGGTCTTCTTCATCGCCATGCTTGCCTCCGGCGCGATGAGTGAGTAGTCTACCTTGGACTATGGGTCCATAGCAGTAGCTAGATGGTTGTCTTCTCCACCATGTGCTTCATGTTTAGATCTCGTGAGCTGCCTTACATGATCGAGATCACCTTTGTGTAATTCTACACATTGTGTTTGTTGGGATCCGATGAATATTGGTGTTATGTTAAGTTGATGTGCTAAATATTATATTATGTTATCTCTATGTTGTTGATGATCTTGCATGCTCTCCGTTGTTAGTAGCTATCTTGGCTAAGTAGATACTAGTGACTCCAAGAGGGGGTATTTATGCTCGATAGTTGGGTTCATGCCTCTATTTAATCTGGGGGAGTGACAGAAACCTCTAAGGTTGTAGATGTGTTGTTGCCACTAGGGAGAAAACAATATTCTTGTGTCGAAGGATATTTGTTTTGTTTACAATACACACTTTGCTTAATGCAGTTATCTGTTGTTCACAACTTAATACTCATGGGGTGTTCAGATGATATCCCCGTAGGTGGATTATTAGTCATAGATGCAGTTGGATGGCGGTCTATTTATTTTGTTGTAATGCCCTGAGTAAATCTCATAGTGATCCTCGTGACATATGCACGTTATCTTTATTCTATCAATTGCCCAACTGTAATTTGTTTACCCAGGATATCATTATTTATTTTATGGAGAGACACCACTAGTGAACTGTGGACCCGGGTCTAATTTCCTTTACATTGCTTACACCGTTTTACTATTACTTGCACTGTTTACTTTCTCGCATACTACTACTGTTTTTCACTCGATACGCTCATACCTTTGTTTACAGCAAACCGGTGAGATTGACAACCTCATCGTAAGTTGGGAGCAAAGTTCTTGGTTGTGTTGTGTGCAGGTTCCGCGTTCCTACTAGTTGAAGACGCACCAACAAGTGTCGTAAATGGTGCCCTTGTTGGAGTGTCACGAAGCTAGCAAGCATCACCTTCTTAAGTTTGGATTTTTCCTATTGGATCTACAAACCTTGGTTTCTTACTGAGGGAAAGACTTGCTACTGTGCTCATCATACCTTCCTCTTGGGGTTCCCAACTGGGTGGTTATCCTGCCGCATCAAGCTGTTTTTCTGGCGTCGTTGCCGGGGAAAAAGAAGACTTCTGCAAGGGGAGTTTCGCATGCACATCCTTTACTTTATTTTTAGTTTCGCTTTATTTTATTTTTGCTTGCATCTTTTTATCAAAAACACAAAAAAATTACTTTCCTATTAGTTGTTACTTTTACTTGTCTGCTTTTAGTTTTGCTAGAATTGGTACTCATGAGAACACCAAGTTGTGTGATTTTACTAGCACTAATAATAGTGATTTTATCTGCACTCCTATTGCGTCACCTGCTCCCGCTGCAAATTTTTATGGAATTAAACCTGCTTTATTGAACCTTGTTATGAAAGAGCAATTTTCTGGTGCTAGTACCGATGATGTTGCAGCTCATCTCAACAATTTTGTTGAGCTATGTGAGATGCAAAAATATAAGGATGTAGAAGGTGATATTATTAAGCTTAAGTTGTTTCCTTTTTTTTAAGAGGAAAAGCTAAGGATTGGTTGCTATCTTTGCCTAGAAATAGTATTGATTCTTGGGCTAAGTGTAAGGATGCTTTTATTGGAAAATACTATCCTCCTGCTAAGATTATAGCTTTGCGTAGTGATATCATGAAGTTTAGACAGTTTGATAATGAACATGTTGCTCAAGCTTGGGAAAGAATGAAATCTATGATAAAGAATTGCCCTACTCATGGACTGACTACTTGGATGATTGTCCAAACTTTTTATGCAGGACTGAATTTTTCTTCAAGAAATCTATTGGATTCAGCTGCTAGAGGCACTTTTATGTCCCTTACCTTGGGTGCCGCAACCAAGCTCCTTGACAACATGATGGTAAATTATTCTGAGTGGCACACCGAGAGAGCTCCACAAGGTAAGAAGGTAAATTCTGTTGAGGAAACATCTTCCTTAAGTGATAAGATTGATGCTATAATGCTTATGCTTTCTAATGATAGAGCTCATGTTGATCCTAATAACGTTCCTTTAGCCTCTTTGGTTGCTCAAGAAGAGCATGTTGATGTAAACTTCATTAGAAATAATAATTTTAACAACAATGTTTATAGGAACAATTTTGCTAGTAACAATTATAGGTCGTATCCTTCTACCAATGGAAATGGTTATGGTAACTCTTATGGTAATTCCTCCAACAACACTAGGGCCGCGCCCTCTGATCTTGAAGTAATGCTCAAGGACTTCATCGGTAAGCAAACTGCTTTTAACAAGTCTGTTGAGGAAAAGTTAGGCAAAATTGATATTCTTACTTCTAAAGTTGATAGCCTTGCTCATGATGTTGAACTTCTGAAACTAAAAGTGTTGCCTAATGAGGTGAAAGAGAACAATACTTTTGCCACTGCTAATGCTATCCAAGTTAGAGTTGATGAAAATGTTAGGATGTTAGCAGAATTGCATGCCAGGTGGGAAAGAGAAGATAAGATGGCTAGAAAGATGAAGGTATGTACTATTACTACCTCTAATGATGTTGCTCCAAATGCTAGCAATCCTCTTACTTTGATTGGTGTAGAGAAAACTCCCACTCCTTGTGTTAAAAAGCCCAAAACTGCAAAAACTTTTTCTCAAAAGAGTGCTGAAATTTTTCGGAGTGTAGGAGATGATAGCTCTATTTCTTTTAATGATTTTGATGTTGATGACTGCAATATATCTGAATTTATTTTGTTCTTGTAAAAGCTTGCTTTGAGTCCCAATGCTAGTTCTATAAATATTGCTTTTACTAAGCATATTACCAATGCTCTCATGAAAATTAGGGATGAAAAGTTGAAGCAAAAAGCTTCTATTCCCAAGAAGTTGGAAGATGGTTGGGAACCCATCATTGATATGCATGTTAATGGTTTTAATTATCATGCTCTATGTGATCTAGGTGCTAGTATTTCTATTATGCCTAGAAAAATTTATGATATGCTTGATTTACCACCACTTGAAAAGTGTTATTATGATGTTCCTATTGCTGATGTTGCTAAGAAGAAACCTTTGGCAAGGATTAATGATGTTCTTATTATGGTTAACAATAACCTTGTTCCCGTTGATTTTCTTGTTATGGATGTTGAATGCAATGCTTCATGTCCTATTATTTTGGGAAGACCCTTTCTTCGAACTGTAGGTGCCATCATTGATATGAGGGAAGGCACCATCAAATATCAATTCCCACTCAAGAAAGGTATGGAACACTTCCCTAGAAAGAGAAAGAAATTACTTTTTGACTCTATTCTTAGAGCAAATTATGAGCTTGATGCTTCATCGCTTGATATTACTTGATTCGCACTTTCTGCGCCTAGCTCAAAGGCGTTAAAGAAAAGCACTCTTGGGAGATAACCCAATGTTTTACTTTCAGTTCTTTTTCTTTTATTTGAGTCTTGGAAGTTATTACTACTGTAATAACTGCTCCTTATCCTTTTTATTTCGTTGTTGTGCCAAGAGAAACCTCTAATTTGAGTGAGGTAAAATTTGGGGATGTTGCTGTCCTGAAACAGATTTTGGTGCTGCACCGTAAAAATTTGAAAAAATTCTCAGAATATCTTTTTGACCTGCGATTTCTTGTGCATATGACCCAGGTTATATCCAAACTTTCATTAGTTATACACTTTTTGATTTGAGCAACAGAAAACCCTCAAAAAAATCGACCTTTGTCAGCTGTTCTGTTTTGACAGATTTCTGCCACTATTTGTGTTTGCCTCTCGATCGCTTTCTTTTTGAGTTCTTTTGATCACGGAACTTTTGGGAAAGTTGCTACAATAGTATATGCTTTATATGTGGTGGTTTTGAGTTGAAATCTGAAGCAAAAAGGGGTTGATTCATTATTATGCTTACACTAATGTTGCAAATAGAATTATGTTTAGTTTTGTATGAAGGAAGTTTTCAAGTGTAGGGATTGGATAATGATGAGATGAGTTGAAGAATGGACAAAATCTCAAGATTGGGGATGCCTACGCACCCCAAGAAATATCCAAGAGGTACAAGCATCAAAGCTCGGGGATTCCCCTGAGGCACCCCTTCTTCATCGGCAAAAATCAGGTCACCTTTCAACACACTATATTTTTATTGCTTCATGCACTATGCGTTTTTCTTGGAGCGTCTTATCTTTAGTTTTCAGTTTTGTTTGCTGCAATAAATGGTTGGACCCCAACAAATTTCTTTTGGAGAAGTTGCCTTGCTTTTCATTTGCCAAGAACACTCCTTTTTTACTCTTATTGACGAGGGTTAACTCGACAAATGTCCTGGATGAAGGACTTAGGATCGGGGAGATAGGGCGTCGGATGAACTCGAAGGTAAAGTTAGTCGAAATAAGTGTGTATCGAAAGTAAACTTGGGTGTTCAACCTGGCTTGCTTTCAATCTGCCCTCCACCGTCCCCTCCTGGCCCCTATATATAGGTGGCCAGGTCTCAAGGATCGGTTCGGGTTCGATACAGATTACAAATATCGACATACGGTAATAACTCGTATTCGACTATCATTACAATTGGGCCTAGCTCAACGGGCCTCAGGGGTACTCCACTAACGGGCTCTATTAGCTATACCCTTGTCACTTATCGTTCAACGAGTGTTCTCTTTTTCTAGAACTGCGTTTAGCTTTCTTTTTTGCCTTGATTTTTATTTAGATCTTGTTATATATTTATATCAAGATGTATTTTGACCTCTGGTCCATGTAGTTGTTTCAAAAAGGTTCGAATAGTGTTGGAAAAGAGAAAAAAAATCATGCAAAAAAGTGGTACAAAAAGGAGCTTCTTTAGACTGCGGCTTAGAATTTTTCATGTCGTGCTTGATATCGTTTTGATAGTATGCTTAGTGGTTTTACTGTAGCATGACTTGTCTCAAATGACTGAGATTGCTTAATGAGCCTTTGAAAAAAATCATGCGATGTTTTTATTATTTGGAAGCATTAATTTGGTTTTCTCCTTAATACTTTATTTGGGTCGACTTGGCACATGCTTACACATGTTTGACTCATACAAAGTCGCCATAAGCCTCTATGATCATTTAGTTTTTGACTTTTGATGCCATCTTATGCTTCTCTTAATGATGTTTTGTTGCTATGCATGATTATGGCCGTTATTGCTCTCTTAGTTGGTCGCTCCCAGTATTTTGCTAGCCCTCATTTTGTACTGAGTATGAGCTCTACTCGTGCATCCAACTCCTAAAAACCAAGTTGTGCCATTGCGTCCACTATAAATTCCTATGCATGGTATTTGTAAGCCATTCCAAGTAAATTTTCATGTGCTACCTTTAAAAAAAAACCTTCAAAATACTTCTCGTTTTGTGACACCGTTTTCAGCTCATGGGGACGTAGTGGTCGGATTTGCTATCTTCCATATTGTTTATTCCAAAAAGAAAAAAAAAGGAAAAAGAAAAGAAAAAAGACACTCCTTCATGGTATGAGAATGTTGGTGGGCACCCGATAAAATCGGTTAGCCATGGTTTGAGAAAGGAAAAAGGTGTGGAGGAGTGCCAAGCTTTATAAAAGAGTACAAAAGTGCCAATCTCTCTCTCAAAAACTTGCTTCATTTTTGTATGGAAGATAGTAAAAACCCCATTGCTAGTCATTGACAAAAACAACCACCTCTCAAAACCCAATTTTTATCTCTCTGTTTTACAAATGAAAAGCTCTAGCACATGTTTAATCATTACTTCCCTCTACGAAGGGCCTTTCTTTTTACTTTTATGTTGAGTCACCACCTTCTACCTTTATGCACCATCTAAGAGAGCATAGTTGTCATTCTGAGTTTAACGTACATAGTCCCAAAGTTTATCATTGATTGACTCATGATTTTGGTTTCACTTGTTCTTGAATTATGTGTATCTAGTTGCCCTCTTAAATTTGAAGGTGTCCTATGCATTTATGTTTTGCCCTCTCATGTAGGATAAGCTGAAAACCATTTGCTATGTTTTTCCATATGATTTGAACATAACTTTCATTGTTTTATTTTCATGATCTTTCATTTGTGTTCTTTTTCATGTTATAACATGGTTGCTAAGTTTCTTCTATCAAGATTATGTCTTTCATGCCCATGTTTTAAGTTCTTTTGATCCCAGCACTTAATGCTTTACATAGATGATCAAGATTGTGTTGGTGCATGTCACCTCAAAATTTATTCTTTTGTTATCACTTACCTACTAGAGGACGAGCAGGAGTTAAGCTTGGGGATGCTCATACGTCTCAAACGTATCTATAATTTTTGATGCTCCATGCTTGTTCTTACACCATTTGCTTAGTGTTTTGTTACACTTCGTGGTATTTTTATGCATTTTCTGGGACTAACCTATTAACAAGATGCCACAGTGCCAGTATCCTATTTTCTGCTGTTTTTGTGTTTTAGAAAAGTTACACAGGAAATATTCTCGGAATTGGACGAAACAAAAGCCGAACCTCCTATTATTTAACGAAGCTTCCGGAAGACCGAAGAGGAGACGGAGGGGGGCCATAGGGCGGCCACACCATAGGGCGGCGTGGCCTGCCCCTGGCCCGCGCCCCTGGTGGTGAGGCCACCATGGCCCACCTCGGGCGCCGCCCCTTCGCCTATAAAGACCCCCCGACGGGATAAACCTAAAGACCCGATCAATTTTCCAGAAACACATCGTGATCCACCGTCGTCGTCGACCCAAGATTGGGACGGTCCAGAAGCTCTTCCCGGCACCCTGCCGGAGAGGGGAATCACCACCGGAGGTCTTCTTCATCGCCATGCTTGCCTCCGGCGCGATGAGTGAGTAGTCTACCTTGGACTATGGGTCTATAACAGTAGCTAGATGGTTGTCTTCTCCACCATGTGCTTCATATTTATATCTCGTGAGCCGCCTTACATGATCGAGATCACCTTTGTGTAATTCTACATATTGTGTTTGTTGGGATCCGATGAATATTGGTGTTATGTTAAGTTGATGTGCTGAATATTATCTTATGTTATCTCTATGTTGTTTATGATCTTGCATGCTCTCCATTGTTAGTAGCTATCTTGGCCAAGTAGATACTAGTGACTCCAAGAGGGGGTATTTATGCTCGATAGTTGGGTTCATGCCTCTATTTAATCTGGGGGAGTGACAGAAACCTCTAAGGTTGTAGATGTGCTGTTGCCACTAGGGAGAAAACAACATTCTTGTGTCCAAGAACATTCGTTTTGTTTACATTACACACTTTGCTTAATGCAGTTATCTGTTGTTCACAACTTAATACTCATGGGGTGTTTGGATGATATCCCTGTGGGTGGATTATTAGTCATAGATGCAGTTGGATGGCGGTCTATGTATTTTGTTGTAATGCCCAGAGTAAATCTCATAGTGATCCTCGTGACATATGCACGTTATCTTTATTCTATCAATTGCCCAACTGTTATTTGTTTACCCAGCATGTCGTTATTTATTTTATGGAGAGACACCACTAGTGAACTGTGGACCCCGGTCCAATTTCCTTTACATTGCTTACACCATTTTACTATTGCTCGCACTGTTTACTTTCTCGCATACTACTATTGTTTTCTACTCGATACGCTCATACCTTTGTTTACAGCAAACCGGTGAGATTGACAACCTCATCGTAAGTTGGAACAAAGTTCTTGGTTGTGTTGTGTGCAGGTTCCGCGTTGCTAATAGTTGAAGATGCACCAACAAGTGTCGTAAACGGCGCCCTTGCTGGAGTGTCACGAAGCTAGCAAGCATCACCTTCTTAAGTTTGGCTTTTTCCTATTGGATCGACAAACCTTGGTTTCTTACTGAGGGAAAGACTTGCTACTGTGCTCATCATACCTTCCTCTTGGGGTTCCCAACTGGGTGGTTATCCTGCCCGCATCAATGCGCTACGGGTATTTTTTTTGAAATTCAAAAAAGGCCGCCGCTGGAGAGGATCTACCGTGGTTGTCCTTCCGTCAGGGAGGAGCTCGTCCAAGAGGAGAATGGGGAGGAGGTCGCCGGAAAGGAAGTCGCCGGAGAGGAGGTCGTGGGAGAGGAGGTCGCCGGAGAGGAGGTCGCCGGAAAGGAGGTCGCCGGAGAGGAGGTCGTTGGTGAGGAGCTTGGCCGTGGAGGAGCTCGCCGGAGAGAAGGTCGTCGGGAAGGAGGTCACCGGAGAGGAGCTCGCCGGAGAGAAGGTCATCGGGGAGGAGGTCACCGGAGAGGAGCTCGCCGGAGAGGAGCTCACCGGAGAGGAGCTTGCCAGAGAGGAGCTCGCCGGACAGGAGCTCGCCGGATAGGAGCTCCCCGGAGAGAAACTTGGCTGGAGTGCTCGCCGTAGAGTCGTCGAGGAGGAGCTTCTCATGCTCATGTGTGTGTGTGTGTGTGTGTGTGTGTGTGTGTGTGTGTGTGTGTGTGTGTGTGTGTGTGTGTGTGTGTGTGTGTGTGTGAGTGAGAGAGAGAGAGAGAGGAGAAGAGATATGAGGTGAGTTAGATATGGAGGAAGAAGAGAGAGGGGAGGTGAGATAAGGACAAAGAGAGATTGGATCCGCGTGACCCCCTCCCGGCCAATCAGAAGCCTCCGTTGAAGATGCCACGGATGTGTGTTTGTTTGGAAACGTTGTGAGCCATCAGATGTGTGAGGGGATTCGCACTTACCCGTAGCGCACCACTTCACCCATGCGCTATGGGTAAGTTATTCAAATTTTGTAATTTTTTTCACACCAAAATCTAGAACATAAAAAAACTGCATCTTCCCTTTCGAATTTTGAGATTCTAAAATTTGTCGAAACGACCATAGGTCGTTGAATTCGGATGTAACTTTTCATTCTGATACTTTTTCATATAAAAAACTTTTTCATCCGACTTCGTATGCAAAAGTTATGCCCATTTTACCGAGACATAAATTTTTTTTGTAAAAAACATCAAAATTCATGTTTATAATTTTTCCTACTTACTAGATCACATAACATAACTAAATCTCATTTTTTGAATTTTTTTCAAATCTTTTATCATTTTCTAACATTTTACAGAAGACTAGAAAGGCGATCCACACAGGGGAGGAGAGGGGGGGGGTGCAGGAAAAGTTTGTAGTGCTTTTACCCGTAGCGCCTGGGTTATAATACCCGTAGCGCACCTGCCTCGTGCGCCGCGGGTAAGTCCCAAAATTTGAATTTTTTTGAATTATTTTCCCGCCCAACTTACCCGTAGTGCACGGCTCTGCTTGCGCTACGGGTATTATCACTACCCGTAGCGCATGTCAGACCCATGCGCTACGGGCAGTGGCGGAGACAGAGGGGACCAGCAGGTGCCCTGGCCCCCCTAAGTTCTGATATTTCTGCCTAGGTCCTTGCTTTCTTAGGCTAAACTGCATCTAAAGTCTATGCATTTTTTAGCTCTAGCCCCCCTTATAGTTGTATTTTGCGCTTTGGCCCCCCTGATCCATATTTCCTGCCTCCGCCTCTGGCTACGGGTAAGTTGGGGGAGGACACCCCCTCCCGGCCTACAAGTACCCGTAGCGCACTAAATACGTGGTGCGCTGCGGGTAAGTCACATACCCGCAGCGCATGTGCACAAGTGCGCTACGGGTAAATACCCGCAGCGCACCACATATTCAGTACGCTACGGGTAGCTGTGCTACCTATAGCTATTTTCCTAGTAGTGTGTCACCAAATGTCAGTTGCAGCATGTCGCAACTCATGACTAACCGTAATCACAAAGTTATCCAACGGTCCGGTGTATTTTTCTGGGTTGCAATCCATGTGCAAGCAGTAAAATTTTAGTTGCAATACCACATGCAACAGAAATTTTAGTTGCACCCAGGATCCACATGGTGCCAAGGGGGTGCACTCCACAATGGAAAAAATAATTTTATTTGTATGTCAACAGAATTTCACGATATGTGCACCCCTGAAAGAATATATCTGCTCTAGCACTGTTTGACTCTGTGGTCGCCTTTGCTCTAACTCCGCCATTGGTTGCAACCCATGTTACAAGTTATGTCTGTTGAATACACATATATTTTCTAGCCTCTTTTAATTAGTTTGGACTTTTGGAATAGTTAGCTGGTGCATCAATCTAATATGATATCAGGGCTAAGATGTCTCAAGTTTAAGTCCCTACTCATGCAGTATTAAGAAAAAAGAATCTGCCGCCTGCACGGATTCCACCGTAAGGACTATAATAGCCTAGGCCTAGGCGTGAGGGGGAGTATTGGATACAAATATACTGTCTAGCCTCTTTTAAACGGTTAGAATAGTTGGCTGGTGCATCAATTCAATAATATCTGATATAAATCATGATGTAATTCAAAAGTCTAGGAGTCTTAATTCTCAGTCAACTAAGAAATAGCAAAACCAATTACACATTCTTGTGAGCTCAATACTTGCATGATTTAACTTGTCAAGTCATCCAATTTCTACTCTTTCCTCGTTGTTGCATTTTTCGAACCATTTGTAGTAAAGAGTCCTTTTGTTTAGATGAGCAAGCTCCAAATTACTGCACTCACTCAGGAAAAAATGTTTTTTTATCCATGGTCTCACTTTCAGAGTTTCAGTCCATTTTGTCGGCCGTGCATGAATACGCTCGTGCTTATTCAGCTGAGCCGTACCCGTCAGTTCCGACCTAACTAAAATTCGAGCTCCACTTATATCTTTATCATTCTGCATGCATTGCGAAACAACGAGCAAGCTCCAAATTACTGCACTCCCGAGCATCCATGATTCCATCATCTGAGTATATATATGGAAAACAGTGGCAACTCTCACCAATTGCGTGCTAACTCGAACTCTAAGCACCCTTCTAACCAACTACGGCTAAACAACACCAGCTGGCGTGCATCACTCGCTGGTCTGGTGACACACACGAAAGTACACAAGCACAATGCGTGTAAATAAACTCTGATCTACTCGTGCTGCATGTTGTTGCTCAATGCATCACGCTTTGCCTTTTCCTCTCGACTCCAACAACTCTCCCCGATTAATCTACACACAAACCACAAGCGTCCAAGGAATGAGAACAAACCAACAAGCGCACACCGAGCTTGCAATTGCAACCACCACCCATCATGGTGTGGCGGCATCATCTTCTTCCTAGCTAATTTAAACCAGCACCGATGGCGATGACCAACTCCCCTCCCGGGAATGCTTAATTCGCTAAGCAAACAACTAAAAAGGAATTATTTCGATAAGCCACCGTGTCAAAGAGGAAGACGAGAGTGGCAAGCAGAGCAGTGAGGGAGTGTAGAGGACTAGTCCAAAATACTCCACCTTGCTCCTCCTCCTCCTCCCATAGTCCCATGTAAAGCTAGCTGTATCCTCCACCACCGTCACCACCACGTCCACACCTCCTCCCTCCTCCCTCCTCTTTCTCACTCTCTACCCTCCACCCTCTTTCTCTCTCTACTCTCTACCAAGATCTGTCACGCACACGCAGAATTCATCCATTCAGCTTGCTTCTCCCGTGAAGATGCCGTCTTTACGGCGCTTCTCGCGGCCGCTGATCGTACTCCTGCCGATCCTGCTCCTGCTCGTCTTCTCTTGCCCCGCCGGCGCCGCGGCGGACAGCATCCCGGCCACCGCGAGGCGGCAGCTGCACCAGCCCTTTGTCCCGGACCAGTCCACCGCGCCGCCGTCCCAGACCCCGCCGGCGCCGGCCCCGCCCTTCTTCCCCACGTTCCAGGGGGCGCCGCCTCCTCCCCCAGGCCCGCCCACCTCGCCGGAGCAGCCGACGTACCCCGCGCTCGTGCTCCCCAACAACCCCGCCTCCACCGGGAGCGTCTCGGCGTCGCCCGCGGAGGGCGACGGTGGCGGCGCGCGCAAGCCGGCGTCCAAGAGCTCCTCCAAGCTCGTCCCGGCCATCCTGCTGCCGCTGCTCACCGTCGCCGTGCTCGGCCTCTCCATCGGCTTCTTCTTCAAGCACCGCCGCAGCAATGCGGGCCGCGGGGTCGGCGGCGGCTGCGTCGGTGGCGAGAGCAAGTTCCTGCACCCGGAGAGGGCCAGCCTCTTCGCGCGCGACGAGTTTGGCGGGAGCGGCAGGGGCGCGCGCGCGCCCCAGACCTCCGCTTCGGCGGCGACCGCCGCGTCTTCGGCCGAGTTCCTGTACGTGGGGACGCTGGCGGGGAGAGACGACGGGAAGAGCAGCGACACCACGTCGTCCGGGGACGAGGCGTCCAGGAGCTCGGGCGGGTCCCCGGAGCTGCGCCCGCTGCCGCCGCTCGCCGGCAGGCAATGCGGGCCGGCGGGGCCCAGGAGCGCCGGCGGGTCCTCCCCGTCGTCCGGGGAGGAGGAATTCTACTCGCCGCGTGGATCGTCCAAGACGTCCAGCTCGCAGCGGACGCTCGCCGCGGCGGTCCACGCCGCCGTGGCCGCGCGTGACCGCTCCAGGACCCCCTCGCCGGGATCGGCCGTCAGCACGCCGTCGTACCCGTCTTCGCCTGGCGCGACCATGTCCCCTGCGCCTTCCTCGCCGCCTCTCTTCTCCAGCCCTGGACAATCGGGCCGCCGCTCCGCCAGCAAGGCGAGATCCGACGTATTTGGCCTCCCGCCGACGCCGCCACCCCCACCGCCCCCGTTCGCGCCGACACTACCACCGCCACCTCCTCCTCGACGGAAACCACCATCGCCATCGCCACCGTCATCTCCGCTCGAGAACCTGTCGTCAGCTATCAGATCCGCCACCGACACCATATCGAGAAATCCTTTTGCCCAGCCACCAACCCCACCGACAAGCACGCAGCAACAGCCTATTCCGCCTCCGCCGCCTCCTCCACCGCCGGTGGGGTACTGGGAGAGCCGCGTCCGGAAGCCCTGCACGTCCAAAGAAACCCGGTCACCGGCGCTGTCTCCGCCGCCCCAACCTGCCAATTTCAGGAGCGTTCCACCCACCGACGCGTTCCCTGGCAGGCTGCCGGACAATGCCGACCATGGCGACAAGTCCGAGGAGACGACGCCGCGGCCGAAGCTGAAGCCCCTGCACTGGGACAAGGTCCGGGCCAGCTCCGACCGGGCCATGGTGTGGGATCAGCTCAAATCCAGCTCATTCCAGTGAGAACTCCGCAAAATTCCATCCTTTTTCAGTGCAAGTTTGTTCTTGATTCGTTTGTTGTTGATCTCTTTAGCTGATTTTTTCCAGGGTGAATGAGGAGATGATCGAGACATTGTTCATCTGCAATCCCGCCAATGCAGCGCCGAAGGAGGCAGCTGCAAGGAGGCCAGCGCTGCCGACACCCAAGGCAGATAACAAGGTGCTGTTGGATCCAAAGAAGGCACAAAACATTGCCATCTTACTGCGTGCTCTGAATGTTACCAAGGAGGAGGTCTGCGACGCCCTCTGCGAAGGTGAAGATCATAATCTCAAACTGATCACACTAATTCTTAAAATTTCCTATTCACTTTAAGTGAGCTGATCATACTGCATTGTGTTGAGAACTTGAGATACTTCCATCATCTAGCATTTACTAACGTTGCTACCAATTTTTCATGTCTGTTCTGCAGGTAACACACAGAACTTTGGAGCAGATCTATTGGAGACTTTGCTAAAGATGGCTCCTACCAAGGAAGAGGAGATCAAGTTGAGAGAATTCAAAGAGGAGACATCGCCTATTAAAATTGGCCCTGCTGAGAAGTTCCTTAAGGCTGTTCTTGATGTGCCTTTTGCTTTCAAAAGAGTGGATGCAATGCTTTACATTGCTAACTTTGAATCAGAGGTCAATTACTTGAAGAATAACTTTGATACCCTTGAGGTGAGCGATACAGTTTTGATTATGTCATTTTATCAACTCTACTTCTACTTACCAATGCTGCTCTGTTTAATTAGCTAAATGATCTTATAAATCAAACAAGTATCTTAAACTTAAACTAAATGCCTGTAACTTGTTGCTTCGACAGGCTGCTTGCGATGAGCTTAGAAACAGTAGATTATTTCTGAAGCTACTCGAGGCTATTCTCAAGACTGGCAACAGGATGAATGTTGGCACAAACCGTGGCGATGCGCATGCGTTCAAGCTTGATACTCTACTCAAACTGGCTGATGTCAAGGGCACTGATGGCAAGACAACCCTTCTGCACTTTGTCGTGCAGGAGATGATCCGAACAGAGGGTTCGCGTCTCTCTGCTAGCAGCCAATCAACGCCAAGAACTCTTGCGAACCCTCTACGAGATGAGCTTGAGTGCAAAAAGGCTGGCCTCCAAGTGGTGTCCGGCCTTGGGAACGAGCTCAGCAGTGTGAAGAAGGCAGCAGCGATGGACTCCGACGTGCTAAGCAGCTACGTTGCGAAACTTGCGGGGGGAATAGAGAAGATTACCGAGGTGTTGCAGTTGAACGAAGAGTTGAACACGAGGGATGACGCATGGAGGTTCCACGACACAATGCAGAAGTTCTTGAAGAAGGCCGATGACGAGATCCTCAGGGTTCAAGCTCAGGAGAGTGTCGCGCTGTCGCTTGTGAAGGAAATCACAGAATACTTCCACGGCGACTCCGCGAAAGAAGAGGCTCATCCTTTCAGAATCTTCATGGTAGTCAGGGATTTCCTTGCCGTTCTCAACCAGGTCTGCAAGGAAGTCGGTAGGATCAATGACCGCACGATCGCCAGCTCCGTGCGCCATTTCCCGGTGCCCGTCAACCCGATGATGCCGCAGTTGTTCCCGAGGATTCATGCATTGAGGGCTGGAATCTCCGATGACGAGAGTTCAATCGCGTCCTCACCCTGACCACTGGTAGTCTGCAACTAGATTTTTTTGCGGACTATGAACAAGAAACCGCCATAGGGCGGGAACTGGGGATGACTCAACAGGGTGGCAGCCGGGACCAGGTCACTCCTGGCACTTACAGCCAGCTAGCACCAGCATCTATCCGACGAGCGGTCCAGCCATGGCGTCAAGCTCAGGTGAGTTTTGGAGGTAGCTGAGCATCCCCTAACATGGCGCCCGGTGCTCGTCACCTGCACAACACGAATGGTGGCGGGCTGTTCATCCTTTTCTCCTAACTTTTTGTACCTGTAGATTATAGAATGTACAAGTTTTTTGCAAATATTTATTTCGATATATAAGAAAGGGGCAAAAGCTTAGACCAGGGGAGGAAAATAAGCAGTTCATGTATATGTATGCGGTGTTATTTCTGTACATGACATGGAGCAGTAAGTAAATCAGATGTTAATGTATTCATCAGCCTGTACAATGCTGTAACAATTTCGAAAATGCTGAATCTGTGCAATTGCATGGTAGCTGAACTCACATGCACCTGAGAAACAAAACAAAAGAAGAGCATGAGACTCTCTGGTGGTAGTAGTGCCAAGGATAACAGAGCAGAGCACTCATAATGTTTTGTCATCACATCCATGCCTGCACAAATGGTCCATCCCCAGCAGTTAGTTATCCACTAGATGCAACCATAGGCTTTTACCTGACATACTTTCATCTGCAGTAGAAGAATGTTATGTAGTACTGCATGTTTGCATGACAAAACTGCAGAAGCAGCCTGTTGTAACCAGGGCTTCAGAAGATCTTAATGTACTGCACAACCTGAGAAGTTTGTTACAGTGAAACCATGAAATCAAGTAAAGTGTGCAAGAAACTTCCAGTTTGAGTACCTGAACCTGAGCCATGTTGCTTCACGAACTGGGCATTTCATGGCCATGTGCTTGACCTAAAACTATAGTTTCCATGGATGCCTGAGGCATGTATGTAGCACGAAGAGAGAAAGAGCCTGGAGCCGGGTGGGGGTGGTGGTTCGAGTGGCTACCATCGCCAGGTCCCCATCCCCATGTGGGCGTGACAACCATTGCCTTGGACGGATGGACGCATTGTGAGGAGCATGCATGGCTCGTTTCATTGGCCTACCTTGCCTACCAAACTCTGTTCTTGCCATTTTGTAAATTGCTAGCCCTACCACATGGCCCCTTCTTTTGTCTCCTACACGACACACCTATAGCTGTGGATGCTTTGCTCTAATGGAATCAAATTATTGGCCTTCAGATGGTAAGAAAGTTCATAGCTTTTGGCCTCAAAGCACACACGCACACATGGTTTGATTAGGGTACAAGTAAGTCACATAGGTCAAGAACCATGGGCTAATTCAAGGAGAGGCGAAAAATGGAGTTGAAGATGAAGAAAGTGATGCCACTAGATCTGGGGTAGTTGCTGGAGATGGAAGGTAAGGGAAGGGAGGACCCAGCCATGGCATGCTTATGGGGCATGAAGAATCTATGTTGGGAAGGAGAGACCAAGTAAAAGGGTAGATGCTAACAACGACCATGTCCTAGCTTAGCATGATCTGGGAATGGCCAATAACACACTGGGGAGTGGAAGCCAACTGCAATGTCACTTGAACGCTACCCAAATCTTGCAATGACGCCGCTATCTTGTATCCCTCGGTCCTTCAATCATAGTCTCATGAAGATTTGCACATGCAGATGATTTGTGCTGGTCTGTCAATGATTTATCCTATGAATGCACAGCTTGTCCGTCAGAGTTCTTTTCAGGTTCTCTCGGTGTTTTTGCAGTGAACTCTTTACCCAGTTCAATGATGTGCATTTAGTCCATTCCACTAGTACTATACATCAACGGGTTTCTAGCTTTTTTTTTTTAGAAATGGAGCATAGCCCCCGCCTCTGCATCAGATGATGCACACAGCGATTTATTACGAAGTTTAAAAAAAAACGGGTTTCTAGCTAAATAAAGACAACAGATGCTTGACAAGAATGAAGCCGGTCAGGACGTCAGGTTAGCAACGCTGCTATTTTGGCTCAAGCACACAGTAGCCCCTACAAGAGAGGCATCATTAATTCAAGCTAAACCTAATGCTGAACCTACTTTGCTTTTGACAAACACTTACATTGCATCACAGAAAGTACCGAAGTATGGATATTAGTCCTTGTTGGAGCATAGAAAAACTCGCCGATTCGTGTCGGGATTGAACTATCTCCCTATGAAATCAAATCAATATTCCTGCGTTATGAAATAGGTGGTCCGCAAGGTTTTAATCAGGATTCAGGATTACTGTGAATCGCTGAGCATGCACATTGTATGAGCAAAATGTGCTGTTTCACGTGATAAGCGAGATGCCCCACGAGGCCTGGAATGATTCGTAACGAATCGTCAAGCTTTATATGCTTTGTTTAACGTTCAGTCGTGGTAAAGTTGCAAAGTACCACCTTGTCTAAGTTATCCTTAAAGGCAGGTTAGAGGTACGTGCTGTCCCCTGAACGGCTCGATGCTTCTGACGAGAATATTGTTTCCATGCTGCACTACTTGCTTCCAAAGGCTCAATTCCTTCAGGAGCAAAGGCAATCAATTGCAGAAGATGGAGATTTGGGGAACAGATCTTACTGAGCCTGATAGACTGGTGACTCACCCTTGTTCCAGATCAGGTAACCTCTCGCCACCGCCGCCTCCGCCGCGGCTTTTCTCCGTGTCCAGAAGCCTCCTCTCCCTGGCCACGAGAAAAAGGATCTGAATTTGTATGTGGAAGCATCGACCGAACAAAACAAAGACCATTGTTTGCCAGCAAAATAAAAGAACCATTTAGGATAGCTTACCGGAGCACTAAAATAAGGTGGGGGAGAGCAAAAAAAGGCAATGGGAAGCACAAAAGAGTATCTATCTATCATCAGGACCAGCATAACGACATTTCGATTGATGCTGTGATGAACATCTCCCAACGGCCTGATTCGCGTTCCAAAGGCTGGGAATGCAACGGGCATGAAGCTCCAGAAAGCGAGCTGCAATAATCACACAGCTAGAAACAGAGTATCATCATTGCCTGCAGATCCTACATCCACAAGAATAGGCCCCTGAACAGAAAAGAAAGCGGCCCAATAGCTCTTTATTTTCTACATATACTGTTTCCATTCCATGGGGGCAATTATGACATGTCACCTTTGTCCTTCAGCAATCAACAAAAGGCAAAGTGGTTTTGGGTACAGTTAAAGTCCCTCCTAGCAAAAACTTTCAGTAAAACAGAAAAAAAAATCTTCTACTCGCTCTGATCCATAATACTTGTCGCTGAATCACATGTATCTAGACACAGGTAGTGTGTCTATTCACTCATTTCAGCAACAAGTTCTATGGGTCGGAGAGAGTAATAGAACTTGCTTACTAGGGCAAAGCTTACAGGATTAATACAGCAGCACCTAAGTGACAACATAAGTGGCATTGCTTGTTTGAGGGTAAATTGTAAGCTATCTGCAAAAGATGTTGCTTGACATGATAACTCATAACGTGTTAGCAGGAAATGCTGATTCTTTAAGCATGAACAATCGTTGGATTAAATGCAGCCCATAAAAGAAATAAATGATATGGGATACAGTTATTTTTGTCAATACATACACTGGCAGTTACAGTACAGTACAACAAGAGAATCAATTATATTACTGTTTAATGTTCATTTACTTGTCCATCTTTGTTTCCAGCAAGTGTGAGAACCACAGGGCTTCGGGATGCCCTGAAAGCCATGCCTATAATCGATACAAACACTACTAGACCTCTCTTGGTGTATCCTGTAACCCGCTGAAAGTTGTCCAGGAATGACCATCCGAACCATCCACAAACATCAATGCCATTCCTGTAGCAAAAGGTTAGTTACATACATCAGTTGCAAACAGATAAAAACTTCCTCTATGGTAATTGCTCGCTGGGGTCTATGAAAGGGAACTCACATAATTATTATACCAACATCAACAAGAATAGAACAACACTAATAGCATGGGTTCAGATTAGATGTGTGAGTTACCATCAACAGTCACACCAGAACATATTAGTACGGAGCATGATTCTTTAAGCATTTACTTAAACAAACGCTGGATCAATTATACGCGGTGTGGCACACCGAGAAATAACAGGGTGTGGAATTACTGTGAATAATGGACAGATATATCATTCATAGAAACAGCTACAGTATAGTTTTAGCACCTTGGTGAAGGCAGGCTTTAGTTTGAGTCAGTTTTGTTGTCAGCAGCCTCACCCTTCAAAAAGTGCGAGAACCACATGGCTGATGCTTTAGGGTGTCGGGAGAGCCCATTCTTGTAATCAACGTAGACAAGCCCAAACCTCTTCGTGTATCCCATTTGCCACTCAAAGTTATCCAGGAATGACCATGCAAAGTATCCACGAACATCGGCACCGTCCCTGTATGTCAACAAATTACTCATGTTAGTGGCATCACTTTCTTGGTTGTGTTGATCACATGGTTTTAGTGATACCGCAAGCAGAAACAAACTTACTTTATTGCTTCTGCGACTGCCCCAACATAGCCTTTGAAGAAACCAACCCTCTTTGTATCATTTAAGAACTGGTCAAGTGTTGCTGATGGATCGTCTTCATCATCCATGCCTACAGAAAATAAACTACATAAGGACATCATCTACAAAGTACAAACAAGGCTAGTTACTGAAGAATTTAGTTAGCAAATATTACATCAGACAAACAGAAGTATGCTGACTGGATACCAAATTACCAAGTAATGGAATAGCAAATTATGATATTGCTACTCTGAAAAATCAGAGTGCTAAGCCTTTTTCCATATTTAAAAAGGTATTGTATTGCAGTTACATCATAAATGCACTGTTAAACTTGAATGCCATATTCTAATTGAATTGTCCTATGTTTATGTTGGCTATTTTTTCAAATTTTGGGCAGTAAAACTCAAGACTTTGAAGCTCTATCAAACATATCCATGCAAGAGAAGATGAAGAATTGCTCCCTGTGAATATTCAATATTTTAAGTAGCATGTACATGTGGGATACTATAAATATGGGGAGTCTATTTCCAAATCTCTGGAACTACGTTGTTTGGTGATCAATAGAAAGCTACAGCCATTTTGGGAAAACAAAAAAATCACTGCACCTAAGGCGATACAAACAACCTCCAAGTTTGGTAGTTTTTTACTGGTTATCAGGCGACACTTTAAGAAGCAGAGCAGATCTAGAATATAAACAGGAATATTCGAGGTCGCTTATTTATGAAGTACTTGTATGGCAGTACAACTTTCGTAAGTTTTTAGATACACCGCAAAGATCTTCCCACTACAATTTCAATCATGGTATAGAGAGAAAGTTATTATCATGATCAGAGGAAGAGTAAGGAAAGGATCACCGATCACCAACTCATTACATAGGACTGGTTTACAGGTCTTGATGAACAAAACAGATAAATGGTAGGGCAAATGTAATTGCTTTTCCATTTACATTCAAATATCAAGGAGCATTATGTACTTGAAAACTGTATGACATATGTAATTGGTTTGCAATATTATGACATGTGTATTAGAAACTTGAAACATTCCGATGTTCGATGGACAGTGAAGGTAATGGTTCTCATGATCAATGAAACTTCTTCAATCATCCTCAAATATATAAAAATGGATGGGTTCTCATCCCAGTGGCTGGGGCACGGTGGTGTTTCCCAGCCGGCCCGAGTTTGACTCGGCGTCCCACACCTCTTCCTTAATAAAAAAAAGGCAAGGCGCCTCCCTCAGTGATTCAAAAAAATATACACAGGCCATCTTAATGTGAGGAGCATGGAAGCCTTACCATTCTCAGTTATATATATTATTGGATTGTCATATTTCTTTGATATATAATTAATCATTTTCCGGAGACCCCAAGGAACTATATAAAGCCACTCAGATGCAGCCTGCAACAATATTGAGATGAAATCTTAGGATATATCAGTGGAGCTACATGAATGAAAAGTACTCAAGTATTTACTCTTTCACCGATTCCTTCACCGCTACTCCGTTTGTCTGCCAAAAAGAAACTAAATGTCAGCATCATGATATTAATCTTTTTTTTAGCTGATCATGATATTAATCTGTATAAGGACAAGATAACTTGGAAGGGCAACTTTGCATACATCTAAAGTGGGTACAGAATATTCAGGCCAAACTTCAGCAAGAAAGTAGTTCTTCCTTACATGCCTATATTGATTTACAATGCCCCGAGAGTAAAAGGACACAAAAGAGGTAAGTAGACTCTACACTTAGCGGGAGAGGTAAATAGACTCTACCGTTAGTGGGAGAAGGGCTGTTCTTCCTAATCAGGAAGGTGAAATACTTCTACCATGTCTGCTGTTTACGTGCTAGAGTTTTTATATATGCTGCAGTTGTTTTTACAAATAAAAAAGACAAGACCTGGATAGCTGAAGCATAGTACCGATTCTCTCAATTTGTTGAGCTTGAAAAAAGCGGGTCTGTTTTGGCTGTGGGTTCGGCTGATTAGCAACGAATCTTGATGTGTAGTGATTTAATCCAATAAAATCAATTTTGTTCCTGATCAATTCACGATCTTTCTCTGAGAATTTTGGAAGATGATCGCCCAATCTCTGACGCATGCTTTCTGGGTAATCACCAAAGTATATTGGGTCCAGGTACCTTCAAGAAAAGCAATTATAATCAGGATATGTGCACAAAATTGTATCAAAGGCTTCATTAATCTGAAGAAGCGTCTGCATTATATGACTACAATACTACACAGAGTGAAAAAAATAGGTTCCATGGAAAAAGACTAAAAGTTAACAAATACAGACGCTTTATATATCTTCCCTCAAGAGGTGAGCACAAATTTTACCATCCAAGTAGAAAGTCAATTTGTCGTGCTGCAGCAGCCTGATCCTCTATTTTGTCAGACGCTGGCTCTGCCCATTCACAATCAACAACAAACCCAACTTCGCCACCTTGTACAGCCTATAATATATAAACCATCAGCAAAACAGTGGTACTGCAAACAAACTGAAGCAACAATGATACTTCAAATGGAGACATGCCTTGAATTTTCTTCTGTAGACATCAACAGCAGCAGCATGAGCTAAGATCTGGTGATGGGCAGCCAAGAAAGGTTCTGCAGCTTCACCTTCACAAACTCCAGGTGCAAATATTCCAATCCCATAACCATGAAGGGATGTTTGAAGAGGTTCATTGATTGTAATCCAATGCTTAACTCTGTCCCCAAAATTCGCAAAGCAAGCTTCTGCATATAATGCGAAGTACTCACTGAAACATTTTGACAGCCAACACAATCAATAGAAACATCAAACTGAACCAGAAACACTTTGAATTAAAGCCATGTTCTTAGGTAAACATGCCCTGTAGTATTTCGTATTGGCATTTAACTATATTTACAAATTCAGTGTAAAGTTAAGATGCCTGCATTGACTTACACAATCTTGTCCGAAAGCCAACCCCCCACAGTCTGGTGAAGATTATTTGGAAGATCCCAGTGATACAAAGTTGCATAAGGCTGAATACCTGCAGTCGGGCAGAAGTGTGGTGAATAATTAGATGAATATGTTTTTTTAGTAAGAACTAGATGAATAGTAACTTTGAAGACATTTAGTGAATGACGTGACACCTTTCTCAATCATGAAATCTATGAGGTTGTTATAGAAAGCAACACCTTGCTCATTGATCTCTTTCCCTAGGCCATCTGCAGGAGCAGTAAACTCAGATGAGGAATGACTGGTAGTAATAGACAAGAAGAACATACCGAGGGGGAAACTGGAATTGTAGCAATGCAACTTAGAAGCATATTAATATGTGAAGCATAATCCAGCAAAAGAAATGTACCAGGAAATATCCGTGACCAGGATATGGAAAATCTATAAGCACCAAAACCCAACTTGGCCATGAGCTCAATGTCTTCCTGTACCCAAAAAGTTCAAACAAAGAATTAAGGATCTATGACACAAGGTAATATTGCACAGATGCATCAAGGTGCTATAAAATCTCTCTGAAACAGGGGGAAAAACAGCTTTTACAAAATACAATGATAAGATAGCTATGGCAATTATTACAATTATAACACCTTATATCGATGGTAATGATCAATTGCAACTTCTCCAGAGGTTCCATCTAGAATATGTGCTGAAAAAGCTTTTGAATGTCAAATATTAATTTAATCGATATATTTCAACAAACTAAACGGAATCTAAAGGAGTCAAACCTTTGTTATCAGCAAATACATCCCATATGCTATCGCCTTTGCCACCCTCCTTTCTCGCCCCCTCGATCTAGATAGAGGTAGAAGCAAAGAATATAACTTAATGGCTAAGATAATATATAGTTGAACAGACCATGAAAAAGGGATAGATTACAGAAACCAATTTGTCTCCCTCTTGTTGTTTCTTTTGTTTGGAATCAACTAGATAAAACTCATGAAATTCCTGATCATCTAATGAACTAAACCTCCCACAGAGAATTCTAACAGTATGATGATTTTCTCATTTCTCTTCAAGGTGTAGAACATTTACGGCAACAGACAGATGGAAGAAACCCTCTCAAATCTCCCACCTCTCTAAGTCAAATTAAGGTTTCGCCACCATTAGGGGAAAAGACCAACGTGCCATTCCGGTGGAGGTGTATATTCCTTCCTCTCCACTCAAACACATGCCACCTCCATTTGCAAATAGTGCTCAATTTTGACTAATTTGTTCAGTCTCAGTTACTTGCAATTGTCCCATCTATACGATAAACTTCCCATGTTAGCTGCATTACATCTGCCTATGTAGAGAATTAAATTCATCTACTGCCTTTCTACTTTCCCAATTACACTCATCGTTTGGTTCAATTGTCTTCATGAGTGTACTTGTTTCAATCCACAGTGATAACTGATAAGTATTTGGAAATGGCAGCAGGGCACGAAGAAGAGTGCCCCTTGAAACTGCATCTAATTTTGGTGGACTACACAAGCAATCGCTTGGTCACTGTCCTACCTTTTTTGTCGAATAGAAGTCTTTCTCCTACTGATCTAAGCCAACAGCAGAAAAACCCAACCAAAGTACGCGACCCAGATGCTGCCACCGACACCGTAGGGGGTTCTGGCCTCCTCTGGCTCAGAGCCGAGCGACAGTCAGTCAGCAATTTGGCCGGCCAATGACCCACCTAAGCTAGCCGCTAGTACTAGTCAGCTGACCTGGTAGGCGGAGGTGGCGACGCCGAAGACGAACCCCTCGGGGAAGTCGGCGCGGCTCACCCAGCCCGCCGCCTCTCTGCCGCGCCCCGTGCTCCCCATTCCCGGCGCGCCGCGAATCGTGAGGGGTGGGTGGGCAAAATTTTGGAAGTATGCGATAGCTAAGCCAGCCGCTAGTACTAGTAGTACGCAGCTGACCTGGTAGGCGGAGGTGGCGACGCCGAAGACGAACCCCTCGGGGAAGTCGGCGCGGGTCACCTCGTCCGCTGCCTCGCCGATGCGTTCTGTGCTCCCCATTCCCGGCGGCCGCCGCGCCGCCTGTGTGCGTATGTGTGTAATCTCGATCCGGCGCGTCGTGAGTCGGGTGGGGCAAATTTTGGAAGTTCAGGGCTGAGGGCGAGGTGGGACATGGAGGAACAGAGCTTCAGTCTCAGGGTGACTTTGCCTATTCCGATCAAGATCCAATGGATACGGTTGAACCAAATTTTAAACTCAAAATTCAAATTATTTTAAAAAAATTGAATAAAAAATCAGTAACTTATACTTGTTCAACTATAAATCTGTGAAAGTTTCGCTTCAATTAGATGAATGGAATTATGATTAAATAGATTTTTATTTTTTGATGTCAAAATGCAATTAAATCATGAACTAACTATTCAAATGAAATAAAACTTTCCCGCAATTCTCAACTAAACTTAGTATAATTTACTGTTTTGTGGATAATCTGAATTTTAAGTTCAAAATTTGGATAAGACGTGTCCACTGGATCTTGATTGGATGGCATTCACATAGACAAAGTCATCGTGAGACTTCGGTACACAAAGTCACGCTGTCCGGCATGGACAAGATGCATAGATACGGGGCCCAGGTGAGCGGCCGCATCGTCGCTGTCGATGGTGTTGCGCACGCGAGGCGAGCGGGTTCAGTGGGCCTGTGTGTCATTCTGACATGTCTGATGTGGTTTTCAATCAACTTATTAGCGGAGGACCTGTTTGGTTGCCACAACCTCTCATGACAGGCTCAATGATCGGAAAAAAGAAGTCGGTTTTTGTTGGGGCAGGAGCCAACTGACACAAAGAGAGTAACGGTGTTCGCGCGGAGCGGGCATGGAGATGACAGGAGAGAAAAATTGGCGGCCCGGTTGCACGGGAATTCTAGTTTCACCTTCCTCTTAGTTGGTCACCCCAACGGGAGAACAAATATACCTACATTTTTTTGTCTATATCAGCAGCGGCGGCGATTCAGATCTGATGGCTCTGAGTTCGCAGATCTCTGACACATGTAGCATCACCCTCTCTTCCTCGACGTCTCTTGCTCCAGCAGGTCGTCATCTCTTGATCCAACAAGTTGTCATTCCCATGGTTGTAAGCACCTATAAACCCCCCCCCCCCCGGCTATCATCTCATTAATTGAAGGGATAGTTGTCCCATAAGACGTTGAGAAGATCTCCAGGAGAAGAACATCGCCGGGCTTCAAGGCCTCATGGAGTAGCGGATAAAGTTGGAGTGAGAGTTGCCCAGAAGATGAATCTCCTCCAAGGTGAGATGGACAGACTCTCCTCTAAGCTTTCCCAAATAAGACCGGAGTACAAGAGGGTTGGATACGAGGTAGAAGGCGACCAAGTCAAGGTCAAATCCATCTTTCCTCTGGTGCTACATGAAGGAAATGACGAGGGCCACTTGAGTTCGGAGGCTAAAGAGATGGTGAAGACCCTGGAGCTAGCCCACGAGGAAGAAACAAAGAAGATTGCCCGACTTCCGTGTCTTTGTTGCGGATAAGTAGCTAGGATGTCGCTCTCCTCCTTTGTCTCTTTTTCTTTTTTCATGCTCAGAAATGTTTACAAAATTGTTCACATTTTGATTTAATTAATATTTATCCTTACCATGAAGAAGATTAAACTTTTGGGCTTTTCCTTGTTATCTCCAAATATGTTCAAGACTTCTAAAAATCGTTAAATAGCTTCCCTGATTCCTTCTTGTTAGGATTCGTTCCCTAGAGGCATCAAATTTTTTGATAAAGAGAATATATTAATATTGTGAAGATACCAATTCTATCCTCTACACCAACAAAATGCCAAAATACATTGAGCATGCACACAACCAAAAACAATACGAAAAAATGACCCCGTAATGGTGGTTGAACACTACTCTGACTACAAAATAGGTTCTCTAACTCATGACGCCTCCAAGAAGGGAACAATGCACACGTATTGTCGTCATCCGATCAAAGATTTTAGGTTTTCATCTGTAGGAAGTCTGAGTTCACAAAACAATGCCTTCAACTAGGTCACTGTCAGGTACAACCAATGAAGGTCAGACCTTGGGTTTTCCCCCTGAAAATCCAGGCTCGATACTCAAGGAGCCCCAAAAATAAAGTCCTTCTATGCTACCATCATGAGTCTCCACGTGGCCAAAAATCCCCTCCGCCATGACTTCAGGTCCTCCAATCACATCCCACAGCCTTATGTGGTAACTCAGCGAGATCTGGGTTTGTTTTTCTTCCTTGACCATCTCCACTAGATTACATTTTTGCAAGATTTATGAAATTTATGATGACAGAATGTAGGCTGAGGTGGCCAAACAAAAGAGATAGTGATAGGAGGTCGTGGCTGGAGCTCGGCTACTCGAGGAAGAGTAGACATAGAATGGTGGCATAGTAGGCACAATATGCACAGTAGGCACAGATGATGGCGATGATGGCACAGAGGTTCGCCGCCTATGATTCCCGATTCTCGGTAAGTTTCTCATAGTTGCTAAGAAAAATCTTAACTCCATTCATCTTGTGAAAACTTGTAAACCATATACATGTGCATGCTTGATTTATAGGCCTATGAGCAAGGTGGCATGCCTCCGCAAGTTCCTCTTCCTCCTTTTTCTCCTTTCAACTTTTTTGTGGATAAGTTGTCTTGCATATTGTCAATAAATCATCTTATTGTCTAATTAATTCTTATTGTCTAATGTTCATTCTTTTCCATGTTATAGGTACAATCATCGGTCGGTGGTCTCAACATATATGGATGAAAATCTGGTGACGCTCGGTGATGGCTAGCCTTTCCTCAATAATTCGAGCATCGCCCAGAGGCTCTAGCAGGTTATTTCTCCTAGCCTTGTGCTCCTTTCGTGCTTCTAGGTTTCTTTGATCCATGTTGCTTCATATTACACTTGCAAAAATTTAGAACATGTCCATACTAGAACTTGTGCATAGAGAATAAGATAAATATTTGAGTTTTTGTTCACTTTCATGCTTGTGATAATATATAATTTAGCCTTATAACTTATCCATGCAACACAACATAATCTTGTCTATAGAACTTGTCCATAATTTAGAATTTAGATTATAACTTGTCCATAGTATTGAATTTACTCTCATAATTGTGATAACTTGTCCACATATAGGACTTGTCCATGACACTTGTGAACACATGCTTGTTGTGGTTCGTGAACTTCTAGGTTTGTGTAACGGAGTAGACGTTGGATGGTGGTTGTTTCCTTCGTGATGCTTGTTGCCTTCATGCACTTGAGGATCATCTAGTAGTGGACTTTGTCATGCATATGTATCGTGAACTTTGTACTCATTTGTACTCGTGTTATTGGACGGTGTGCTACTCGTGGACAAACTTATCTATTGGTGTTATGTTGGAGGGTCCTAGTGCTTGAGGATGTTACATGCATGCAAATTGATGATCTGATGCTATTTGGGTTGATCTCTTGCTATTTAGGTTGATTTGGAACATATGTATGGAAATTGATTTGAATTGTAGGTAATAAAACAAAAACAATAAAAAACTGCAAAGCCTAAAACTTTTACCATGTCGTGTGTATACACATTGGCCAAGTAAGTGACCTAATACCTCATCTTGTTGACAGAGGCATATCTATACTTCAATATGCCGATGACACAATTATCTTCCTAGATCATGATTTAGGAAAAAGTCTAAACATGAAGCTTATCCTTTGCATGTTTGAACAACTGTCTTAAAAATAAACTTTCATAAGAGCAAGATATTCTATTTTGGTAAAGCAAAGGACCTACAAGATCAATATAGAGAGTTATTTGGTTGTGAATCTGGGACTCCGCCTTTCAAGTATATGGGGATCCCGATTCATTTCCGAAGACTTAAGAGTGGGGAATGGAAGCCAAAAGAAGATAGATTCGAACGAAAAGTTAGTAGTTAGATAGGAAAACTTTTATCTTATGGAACCGATAAATTTTAATTAACTTGGTACTCACGAGTTTACCAATGTTCCTGTTGTCTTTCTTTGAGATACCTAAAGGGGTACGAAAAATATTAGACTTTTTTAGATCATGATTTTTTGGGCCAAGTGATGGCGACTAACAAAATGGAATATCATATGTCGACCAAAAGACCAAGGAGATTTGGGAATTGAAGTCCTAGAAATTATAAATCGTTGTCTCCTTTGCAAATGGCTTTTCAAATTATTAAATGAAGGAGTATGACAAGAATTATTGCAAAATAAATATCTGCATTCTAAATCCTTAGCCGAAGTAACAATGAAGCCTAGTGACTCACCTTTTTGGAAGGGCTTGATGAAAATGAAAGATGATTTTTTTGATAGAGGTTCTTTTATTGCGGGGAATGGCATGATAACTAGATTTTGGGAGGATACATGGTTAGGGAACAAGCCACTAGCACATCAATATCCTTCTCTTTATAATATTGTGCAACGAAAATAAGTTTCGGTTGCTAATGTCTTAAGCCATAATCCTTTAAATATTACCTTTAGAAGAAATCTCTCCGAAAATAGATGGACACTCAGCTAGTCCAGTGCCTCATGAATGTGCATCTCACCAGTGAGAAGGATAAATTTGTGTGGGGTTTAACCAATTCGGGTCAGTACTGTTGAAAGATCATATCGAGCCCCATGTGTGGTTTTGGTAATTAATGACAATCCCTATGGACTAATGGTTGCATTGAGTTATATGTGTAGGACTTGTCCATAGACAATGCTTGAACCATTTGTTGGAGTCAAGGTTGTAAGAAGAAGATTATGTGTTGACCAAGGTGTTATTCAAGGAGTGATCCAAAGATTGGTCTTAAGAGAGTTGAGCTTATGTCAAGTGTGGATTGAAGAATAAGATTGAGTGAGCTCTCATGTGTATCCTCAAGACACCATCATTATGGAGAAAGAAGAATTGATTAGAGGATTGATTAAGTCAAAGCGCAAGTTCAAGATGAGCAACTAGAAGAGAACATATGCTTGAAGCTTGCCATCTATATTGTGTTTATGGATATGTGAAGATATGCTTAAAGAGAGTCTCTTCCATAGTGGAGTATGGGGGAGCAATCCGCAAGACTTCACCAAGCAAGCTCAATCAAGAAAGGTGGCCCAACTTGAGAAGATCAAGATCGTCATTATCCACCTCAAGTGGAATGCTCAAGGCAAAGGTATGATAGTGTTAGGGTTTCTTTCTTACCGGTCTCATGGTGTTAGTTGTGAGACCGAGTTATAGGATCGGTAGCCGTACTATCAAGAGGGGCTCTCGAGTGAGTAACTTAATTGTATCGTTCGGAGAGAGCTCAAACCTTTGCATACTTGGCATCATCTTTCTTGGTTCTCATTTGGGTTTTATCCATGTGAGGTTCTAGAGCTTGTGGTTATTTCCATGACAAGCTCTAGCTCATCAAAAACGGATTTCGCATGAAGCTCTTATTGCGTTTTTGATGTTTGGAGGTTTTACCGGTTTGTCTTCGAAGAGAGTTTAAAGCTTTCATTATTTGGTTTTATACTCCCTTGTTGTACTATGATGTTTCTATGGATGAAGTTGTAGATCTCGTTGTGGTGATTCCAACGAGCCCAAGATCATCGAAAACGGAGTCCGGATGCTAAGTTATTGCCGTTTTCGTTTTGGTATTTATGCTGTTTCAGTGGGGGGGGGGGGAATAGCCGGCCCGGGGCCGGAAATAGCCGGTCAGACCGGGACCGGCTTTAGCCGGTCCGCCCAGATTTTGTCTCTGTTGCAACCCGGCTTTTTGTCCGGCTATTGCTGGCCAGGGCCGGATATTTCAGGCCGGCTATAGCCGGTGTTAAGACCGGCTTTAGCCGGTGTAAGTGGCTGTAACGGTCAGATTTTCGTGGAGGGGTATAAATACCCCTTCTTCCTCCTTGGGCTGAACACGAAATTGGCTTCTCTCTCCTCCATTGTTGACTTTGCAAGCTTGCCCTCCCTCCTCCATTCCTCCCATGATTCTTGCATATTTTTGAGGGAAAAGAGAGAGGAGATCTAGATCTATATTTCCACCAATCCATCTCTCCTCTAAGTGAGGGGAACATAGAGGATCTAGATCTTGGAGTTCTTTGTGGATTTCCTTTGTTCTTCCTCTCATATCTCTCCATAGCATTAGTTGCTTTGGTAGGATTTGAGTGAGAAGGATTTGAGCACCTTGTGTGCTCTTGCCATTGCATAAGTTGCATCGGTTTGAGTTCTCCCCGGAGATTCGAGTAAGTGAAAGTTTGTGAGCTTATTACTCTTGGGTTCTTGGAACCCTAGACGGCTTTGTGGCTTTGTGGTGCCTTGGTGGCTATCCTTGGGAGCCTCCAATTAAGTTGTGGATGTGTGCCCCAAGATTTGTGTAAAGGCCCGGTTCCGCCTTGAGGAACCCCTTAGTGGAAGAGTGAGCTAGGCCTTTGTGGCGCAAGCTCACACCGGAGAATAGGGTGAGGCCTTTGTGGCGTTGGTTAGGCCTTTGTGGCGATACCACACCCCTCCAACGAGACGTACTCCCTTTCAAGGGAGGAACTCGGGAATACATCATCGTCTCCGCGTGCCTCGGTTATTTCTATACCCGAGCTCTTTACTTATGCACTTTACATTGTGATAGCCTTCGTGCTTGAAGTCTTATATCTTGCTATCACCTTGTTACTTGTATTGCTTAGCATAAGTTGTTGGTGCACATAGGTGAGCCTAGTTTATTTAGGTTTTATGTGCTTGACAAAATAAACGCTAGTTTAATTCCGCTTTTGTTCAAGCCATTCGTAAAATTTGATATCGCCTATTCACCCCCCCCTCTAGGCGACATCTGTGTCCTTTCAATTGGTATCAGAGCCCGGTCTCTCATTTTAGGCTTCACCGCCTTGAGAGCAAAGATGTCGGCTAGGGGATTAGTGCACAATGATACTTTTATATTCGATGGCACAAATTATGATACTTGGAAAATTCACATGCTTAATTATTTTCGGGTCATGGACCCATCTATGGAGCGAATTGTCGATGTGGGTTTTTCTCCTCCAAAGGATACTCAAAATCTATCTTTAGAGGATGAGAAAAACTTGTATCTCAATGGTCAAGCTACTCATGTGATTGTTAATGCTTTGAGCGATGTAGTTACCTTCTCCATCACGCCTTTTCGGAGCGCTCATGATATATGGACAAAGCTTCAAGAAAAATATGGTGTGTCCAAGACTATTGAGGATGATTGTATTCCTTCCACTTCCGGCCGCAATGAACTTTCATCCACTTTACCAAAGTGTGGCAAGACACAAGGTAATGATATAATGAGTGGTGATGAAACTTGCAATGGTGATAGTATGCTTACTTTTGATGATCCTTCATCTCTATCTCATTGCAATGCTTCATCTTTGGACTTAAACACTTGTAGCCCCATAAATGTTTTACATGCTTGTGTTGATAGTCCTTGCATATCATGTGTAAATTTCTTGAATAAATCTCATGATGATATGCTTGCTTTGTCTTGTTGCCATGATACAAATGCTTCTATTTCCTCTAGTATTTGTGATGCTAACCATATAGAGGAAACCAAAGAGTCTTTGGGCCAAGACAAGGTCTTGAATGGAGCTTCAAGTATTTCTTCATCTTCTTCTTCTCACGGTTCCCACATATGCCTTATGGCTAGGTCTTCAAATCATAATGATGTTGAGGACAATGGTGAGGATGAGGAAAATGAAGAATACTATATTGAGTATTTAAACAAGAAGGGTAAGGTGGTCTTTGATGCTTTGCATAACCATAAAAATGTTTTGCCCAACTTCTTTGAAATCATGAGTTGTGCTATTGAGAGCACGAAACTCATTGAGATGAAGGAAGAACAAATTGATAAAATGTTTTCTCTTGAGCGTGAGTATGCCAATGATATCCATGATTTAAGAAATGCTCTAGAGGAAGAGCAAGAGCTTCGGGTTTCTCTTGAGGAGAAGCTTGAATCCATTGAGGAGTCATGTAATGAAATTATTTCTAAACTCACTAAAGAACGTGACCTTGCTCTTGCCAAGTTGTATTCTCCTATTGCTCATGATAATGATGCTTGTGCTACTAACTCTATTTCTTGTGAAGCATCTATTGTGAAGGAGAATGTTGAGCTAAGGTCTCAACTTGAATTGCTAACTAGCAAGTATGGGAAATTGGAAGAAAGTCATGAAAAGCTATCTAGCTCTAATGAGGATCTTTTAGTGTCTCATGCTCGCCTAATGTTAGCTCATGAGGCTATATCTATAAAGGTAACATCTTGTGAGCCTCATGTGGACACTAGCACTATTTCTCAAAATGCTATATTGACATGTGCTAGTCCTAGTAATTCATCCACTCATACTATTGCTACATCTAGTGATGAATTACCCTCCTTGCCTTGTTGCTCTAACAATGTAGCCTCTACTTCCACTAGTACTTGTGTTGTCACTAACCATGTAGAGGAAATCAAAGAGCTCAAGGCCCAAGTTACTTCATTGAAGAAAGACTTGGAAAATTGTCATGAAGGGAAGTCCACACTCAACAAGATCTTGAGTGTGCAAAAATCCCCCAATGATAAGAGTGGACTTGGATTCAAATCCAATAACAAGAACAAGTCCAAGATAAACAAGAAGAAGAAGGGCCAAGAAGAAGTCAAGAATTTGGCCAAGATTGTTTGCTTCAAGTGCAAAATTGAAGGGCACCATGTTAGATCTTGCCCTTTGAAGAAAAAGGCACTTAGTGAGAAGCAACAAGGGAAGCGGCCTCAAGTTCAAGCCCATGCTCAACCTCAAGTTGAAGAAATGTCACTTCCCAAGAATAATCAAGCTAATGCTCCCCTTGTGGAGAAATCAAGTGAGAAGAAGGTGAAGAAAAGAACTTGCTACATATGCCATGAGAAGGGTCACCTATCTTCTTCATGCACTAGTGGTAACTCATCCAACCCTATCATAATTGAGGATGTATATTCACTTTGCAAGGATAAGGTTGGTAATGTGTTTGCCAAATTTGTTGGTACTCAAAGTGGTGTCAAGAAAAGAACCATTTGGGTTGCCAAACCTATTGTTACTAACTTCTTAGGACCCAACTTGGTTGGGGACCAACAAGCCATTACTTAAACAATAGGTGTTGATGGAGGGCATTGGAGACTTGGCCATATCATGAAGAATTAAGGGATCTTCATCAATTATATTTTCTCAAGTCAAGTCAAGTGGATTATCTTGTGTCTATCATATATCCAATGTTCCTCCTTGCGGTAACATGTATTCAACTTATCTACATTGAAAGTTACTCGCCCCTTTACATGTGTTGGGTTTTGTATCTTGCATGTGTTTGTATATGTTGTGCTTTCTACTTGCTTCATTTTGAGTAATCAAGTATGTGCATGTTGGTTTGCACACCATGTACGGTTGTTCTTGTTGAGCCTTTTGCATCTCATTTTATCTTACTTGGCTCTTGTGAGAGATTATTGGACCATCCAATTTTGGGGGAGTGATATGCTTTGCACTTCACAATCCTAAAAATGTGTGTACATGAGTAATACCACTTAGTGTTGATATTTAAAGATTATCTAGTTTCTATGTGGTATGTCATTCTCATGAGAAATTCAAATTCTATAATGTCCATTAATCATCTTGTTGGATTTTATTTGCCTCTTGTGAAAATAAATGTTTTATCATATTATGGAGGAGTAATATGCTTTGTGCATACTACTAACCAATATAATGTGTATATTTGAGATTGTGTCACATAGTGTTGATATTGTAAATTATCTTGCTTCTATGTGGCATGTTTTCTCAAACAAGTTCCAATTTGCCAAATTGTTTTATTCCTCTTGTTTTGGATCTTGTTTGTAAAATACTTTCTTGGTAGGGTTTTCCTAAAATGTTGAATTCTACATCAAAGTTGGAAAACCATTTGCTTCAAGTTATCCTAATCATTGCCTTGCATGATTGTTTAACTATTTGAGTCTATCAAGAATATCTTCTTTAGCATGGTTTTTAATTCTTATCCTTCTCCATATGCTTCTTTGTTGTGAAGATGATCTTGGATTTATATGTACACTACCACCGGGAAATAAATCCAAATACCTCTTGTTCTTGGACAATTGGTACTATATCATGTGGTACATACATATTGATCATCTTTACATTGGCTATTTCTTTTAATTGCCTTATCTCTAGCCAAAAATGTATTTGTTTTAGCTCCCATTGTCTTCCATGACTTTTGTTATTCCATTTGATTTCGTTGAACTTGTTTTGTGTTATTTCTATGTAGGTAAATATGATGATCCCACTTGTGTGCATTTTGTATTCAAATGCAAAATCTTAAATGATGCACTAATCTTGGGGGAGCTCTCCTATATTTGTTATAACACACTCTTTGTGCTTATTTCATTTGGTATTGGTTTTTTGTTGGAAGACAAATCTTTTCTTTTTGGTACTTAGTGTGCCATCATAAAAAGTGTGGAGAGTTTGGTTTGTTTGTTTGAACCTTGCTCTCTTTGGGAGTTGGTGATCTCATTCCTTATTATTTATTTCTTACTCTTAAAATGAGATATGTCTTTGAGCATGTGTGTTTTAGTTATGCTTTATGCTCATTGGCTTTTGCTTGGTTCACTAATTGAACTTTGGAGTCAATCTTGTGTTGATTTGATTCATTGATATAATTTGGACAACCTTTTGTCGCTTCACAATTTTGTGTGCTCGCTTGTCCTTCTTGGTGTTTTGTCCAAATTGTATCTTCTTTGGCTCTAGAAAGTCTTGTGCATGCATATTTACTAAATGTATACTTTATGACATGCTTTTCTTTCTTTGATCAAATATATAGGAGAAGCTCCATCAAATCCTAAATCGGCTAAGATGTGCATGAAATTCAATTTCATATATATATGCACATATTTATGTGGAGTTTGTCCTATATGTTGTAGTTTCTAACTACTTTGGACCCAATGAGTTTGGGGACCGTCTTGTACTTGAACTTTGTTTTAGGTACATGGAGATATATTGGTGCTTGTCTCAATAATAAGGATGAAGTGGTGACTAAATGATAATTTGAGGCAAGCTAGGATTATTGAAGAACTCCTATCTACTACATCCTACCATTATATCTCAGTAACAAGTATCTTCTTCATGCATACTTCTCTAGTATCCAACCTTGTGTAGGTTGTTTTATGGCATTGAAAATCTTTATTTGCAAATGTTGTGCTTTTTGCAAGGATTCTAATGAAACCTCTTTATTGCAAATGTGAGCAATTTGAGATGAGGACATATTATTGGGAACATATAAAAATCATGCTCATGATTCTCCTATCCCATATATGTCAACTTAGCAATCTTTTTGCATATCAATTCCTCAATAAGCTCACATGCGCAATATTGATGAAATTGCAAATTTATTTCTTTCGTTTGGTAGTCTTCATTATGATACTTGTTGCTTGTCTCAAAGCATCCCAACTATCTACTTTCCCTTGTTGATATTTGTGATGTCTTTGACATGTTTTTGGTTGAAGTTCATCAATATACAATAAGAAAATTTGAGCCTTTGGCCATGCTTTAGAAGCAAAAATCTCATTGGTATATTGCATGACTTCATTTTGGATATCATGTTCTATTCTTAGTATCTATTTTGTGTGTACATGTTTCTTTGTGATAATTATCTTTGTGATATTGTCTACTTAGAAACTTATACACATGAGAGATGATATCTCATTATTTGATATCTTATTTGAACCTTATGTGTTGGGATGGAATGCTAAGCAATATCATTCATTGAAGACTATGTGGATGCTCTATGCTTATCCTTGTGTTAGTCTTATAATATTCTTTGTTATTCGTATCACACATTCCTTTGGTTGAGCCTTTTAATATATCGCCCCTTGCTTGTTGCTCAACCATTTGTTTGATGCAAGTGTTAAGCTTAATTTCTTCTCTATGATCTCTTGCAAATGGTTGCGTTTTGATTGTTATTGAGGGAGTGAGGATTCCATGTTGTGCAAATTGTATTCAAATACAAACATTCCAATTTTTGCACGTACCTTGGGGAGCTTCCTCATTTCATTTGAAGCACCATTTTGCGGTTATCATAATATTTGATTTCACTTGGTATCATTTTTTTAAATAGTATTGAGGGAGTGATGATTCCATGTTTGTGCACCTTATACTTCAACTAAAATAGAATACTTTGTGCACACACCTTGGGGAGCTTCCTCATATTATTTAGAGCACCCTTTTGGTCTTATCATAATATCTTTATTCAATTGTTCTTTGGATCGATTGCTCTCTTCATTTGTTGAAGTTTATTCATCGTGTTATCTTATTTTGTTTGCAATCTTTGATCCTCAATATAGTTTCATTTCCTTCAAAATTTTTCCTTTGTATATGTGCATGTGTTTTCACTCATTTATTTTGGATATGCACACCGTTTTGGAGGAACTCTCACTATATTGGCCTTCTAAGCTTTTTTTTGCCCATTTTGGCAATGGATGCCAATGGGGGAGAAGTTTCGAGGGTTTAAAGGGAATGGGGTTTTATGCTTTGGTTTTGTTCTTAAGCATTTGCCTTGGATGCTTTGCAGCATTGTGTGTTGCTTCGCATGGTTGAGTATATAGCGGAAACTCCACCAACAACCTTGGTTGGCAATATATGCAATGAAATCAAGATCATTCACACATGCATAGATTGTGGGGGAGTTTGCTCTATATATGGTGGTTCTACTAACATCACATACTTTTGTAGTATTTGATGTTAGTACAACCATTTTGGTTCTTTGAATTCATTATATAAACCCTCTCAAAGAGATTGTCATCAATTACCAAACTGGGGGAGATTGAAAGATCATATCGAGCCCCATGTGTGGTTTTGGTAATTAATGACAATCCCTATGGACTAATGGTTGCATTGAGTTATATGTGTAGGACTTGTCCATAGACAATGCTTGAACCATTTGTTGGAGTCAAGGTTGTAAGAAGAAGATTATGTGTTGACCAAGGTGTTATTCAAGGAGTGATCCAAAGATTGGTCTTAAGAGAGTTGAGCTTATGTCAAGTGTGGCTTGAAGAATAAGATTGAGTGAGCTCTCATGTGTATCCTCAAGACACCATCATTATGGAGAAAGAAGAATTGATTAGAGGATTGATTAAGTCAAAGCGCAAGTTCAAGATGAGCAACTAGAAGAGAACATATGCTTGAAGCTTGCCATCTATATTGTGTTTATGGATATGTGAAGATATGCTTAAAGAGAGTCTCTTCCATAGTGGAGTATGGGGGAGCAATCCGCAAGACTTCACCAAGCAAGCTCAATCAAGAAAGGTGGCCCAACTTGAGAAGATCAAGATCGTCATTATCCACCTCAAGTGGAATGCTCAAGGCAAAGGTATGATAGTGTTAGGGTTTCTTTCTTACCGGTCTCATGGTGTTAGTTGTGAGACCGAGTTATAGGATCGGTAGCCGTACTATCAAGAGGGGCTCTCGAGTGAGTAACTTAATTGCATCGTTCGGAGAGAGCTCAAACCTTTGCATACTTGGCATCATCTTTCTTGGTTCTCATTTGGGTTTTATCCATGTGAGGTTCTAGAGCTTGTGGTTATTTCCATGACAAGCTCTAGCTCATCAAAAACGGATTTCGCATGAAGCTCTTATTGCGTTTTTGATGTTTGGAGGTTTTACCGGTTTGTCTTCGAAGAGAGTTTAAAGCTTTCATTATTTGGTTTTATACTCCCTTGTTGGACTATGATGTTTCTATGGATGAAGTTGTAGAGCTCGTTGTGGTGATTCCAACGAGCCCAAGATCATCGAAAACGGAGTCCGGATGCTCAAGTTATTGCCGTTTTCGTTTTGGTATTTCTGCTGTTTCAGTGGGGGCGGAAATAGCCGGCCCGGGGCCGGAAATAGCCGGTCAGACCGGCTTTAGCCGGTCTGAGGGCCGGCTTTAGCCGGTCCGCCCAGATTTCGTCTCTGTTGCAACCCGGCTTTTTGTCCGGCTATTGCTGGCCAGGGCCGGATATTTCAGGCCGGCTATAGCCGGTGTTAAGACCGGCTTTAGCCGGTGTAAGTGGCTGTAACGGTCAGATTTTCGTGGAGGGGTATAAATACCCCTTCTTCCTCCTTGGGCTGAACACGAAATTGGCTTCTCTCTCCTCCATTGTTGACTTTGCAAGCTTGCCCTCCCTCCTCCATTCCTCCCATGATTCTTGCATATTTTTGAGGGAAAAGAGAGAGGAGATCTAGATCTATATTTCCACCAATCCATCTCTCCTCTAAGTGAGGGGAACATAGAGGATCTAGATCTTGGAGTTCTTTGTGGATTTCCTTTGTTCTTCCTCTCATATCTCTCCATAGCATTAGTTGCTTTGGTAGGATTTGAGTGAGAAGGATTTGAGCACCTTGTGTGCTCTTGCCATTGCATAAGTTGCATCGGTTTGAGTTCTCCCCGAAGATTCGAGTAAGTGAAAGTTTGTGAGCTTATTACTCTTGGGTTCTTGGAACCCTAGACGGCTTTGTGGCTTTGTGGTGCCTTGGTGGCTATCCTTGGGAGCCTCCAATTAAGTTGTGGATGTGTGCCCCAAGATTTGTGTAAAGGCCCGGTTCCGCCTTGAGGAACCCCTTAGTGGAAGAGTGAGCTAGGCCTTTGTGGCGCAAGCTCACACCGGAGAATAGGGTGAGGCCTTTGTGGCGTTGGTTAGGCCTTTGTGGCGATACCACACCCCTCCAACGAGACGTACTCCCTTTCAAGGGAGGAACTCGGGAATACATCATCGTCTCCGCGTGCCTCGGTTATTTCTATACCCGAGCTCTTTACTTATGCACTTTACATTGTGATAGCCTTCGTGCTTGAAGTCTTATATCTTGCTATCACCTTGTTACTTGTATTGCTTAGCATAAGTTGTTGGTGCACATAGGTGAGCCTAGTTTATTTAGGTTTTATGTGCTTGACAAAATAAACGCTAGTTTAATTCCGCTTTTGTTCAAGCCATTCGTAAAATTTGATATCGCCTATTCACCCCCCCCTCTAGGCGACATCTGTGTCCTTTCAACTGTCAAGTCATTGTATCTTGACATCCTCAATGATAACACAAAATACTTAAAGAAATATATTTGGAAAATGAAAGTACCACTAAAAATAAAAGTCTTTATGTGGTTCCTTCACCGTAAGGAGATTTTAACGAAAGATAATCTAATCAAGCACAATTGGACAGGGTGCGAATCATGTTGTTTTTGTGATTGCAAGGAATCAATACAACATCTGTTCTTTGAGTGTCCATTTGCAAAAATAGTTTGGCCCATTATCTACATGACTTTTGGTTTGTCTCCACCAAAGAATATCACCAACTTGTTTGGGAACTGGCTCAAGGGCATTCCGAAGAAGGATTTGATTTAGATTAGGGTGGGAGTATGCGCGGTTATTTGGACTATGTGGAATACAAGACATGAGTTTATCTTTAACAAACCGGAAACTCTTTCATGTCTGCAGGTTATCCCTATGGTCACCCATTGGATTCGTATGTGGTCCTACCTACAACAAGAGGCGCAACAAGTGGAGATGGCTTTTAGGTACAACCGTTTGGAGATGGTTGCTCGGAATTATTCAACCGGTGCGGCTGGCGGTTGCATAAAATAATTTCCCAATAGATGTATCAGCATAGTCATTTTAGCTCTCTATTTTGGTGGATGATTCGTATGTCCACCCTTTGCGACCCATGATTTGTACTTCGTGAGGATCTTGTACTTTGAATAATTTTTAATAAAAAAGTCATATGCATCATTCGATGCAGAGGCTGAGGATGCCCCATTTCAAAAATAAAAAAGTATATACACATGAGACATTGGACACGTGACCCAAAAGGCAACATTGCCAAGGCCTCCAGGCAAGAGACACATGACAAACACGAAAACATAGGGCAAAGGGGTGCCTTCCAGCAAAAAAACAGACCCATGGAGCCCATGAGGAGCTTGTCCATGCGACCATGCCTGATCTCTGTGCGTGTGCCCTAGTCAAATTTATGACAAAGTCTAACAAATGGGGCTCACAAGGTGCGTCCACCGAGATGCACATGCTAGTCCCTACCGTGTGCCGGTTGAGACACACGGCAAAACCCGAGGTGCCACGCGGATACGACTATCATGACTAACTTTAGAAACACACGGCAGAGCCGTAGGAAACACTGTTGTGGTCGTTTCTACTGTGTGTACACACACGGCAGACTCTTTTGCCATGTTCCGCTCCTCCTCTGTCGTGTATTTTCTGGTAGTGTACAAGGCAGACTCTTTGCCAATATATATGGTTAATACATCAGCAGTTCTTGAGCAGCAAACATAATCATTCGATTAATGACAGTCCGTAAAGAACATCAGAGATGTGATACACTGGCCGTCAGCCCGTCACAGTACAATACACAACAACAGGGAAAAACAATTACTGTGCAATCTTCATTTACTTGCTGACGCATGACTCAGTTCGTGCTGTCTTTGTTTTCAGCGATAAGTGTGAGAAACACAGCGCTGATACTTTGGAATGTCGCAGAAGCCCATTCTTTTACACTATAAAACCTCTTTTGGTGTATCCTGTAACCCACTCAAACTTGTCGAGGAATGACCATCAGAACTATCCACGAACGAACATCAGTGTCATCCCTGTAGCAAAAGGTTAGTTACATCAGTTGCAAACAGAAAAGAACTTCCTCTTTGGTAATTGTTTGCTGGGTCTATGAATGACTAGACACAGACTTACTACTTATATGTTTTTAAAGATCGCATACTGCTAGGGTTCAGAGAAGATGAGTTGAATTATCGGCAACTAAACATTGCCTGACATAAACCCAGAACATATTCACATGGACCGTGATTCTTTAAGCATTCATTTGATGAAACGTTGAACTGATTACATACAAGATGGTGTATGAGCGTTGTCTCAGAGTTTCACATGTTGCTCGATTAGTAGTCATAGGATCTGTGGTAGGAGTTTGGAGAGACTGTCTTGAGATATGTCCTATGTGGATGGCCTCGAGTCTTTCTATAAGACGATTTGTTTGGCATCAGTGTTTGACTTTGCATGGCATTCGATGTTTCTGATAATTTCCCTTTAAAAAATGTTTCTGATAGTAAAAATATATCGATGTGTGCATCAGTCGATGCAGATGTTGTGGTTTATTCTCCTAAAAAACAGAACATTATGGCACACCGAGAAATAACAGTTGCGAAGCTGTGAATACTACTGTAGTATATAAATATAGCATTGGTAGGACATCTAGAGTATAATTCTAGCACCTTTGTGAAGACGGACTTAGTTTGTGCCAGCTTTGTTGTCAGCAGCCTCGCCGTTCAAGAATTGTGAAAACCACATGGCTGATGCTTTAGGGTGGCGGGAGAGCCCATTCTTATAATCAACATAGACAATCCCAAACCTCTTGGTGAATCCCATCGCCCACTCAAAGTTATCCAAGAATGACCATGCAAAGTATCCGCGAACATCGGCACCATCCCTGTATGTAAACAGTTACCAAAATTAGTGGCCTCACTTGTTTTTGCTGTTCTGATTACATGGCGTTACTGTTGCGGCAAACAGAAACAAACTTACCTTATTGCTTCCACGACTCCACCAACATATCCCTTGAAGAAACCAACTCTCTTTGTATCATTTAAAACCTGATCAAGTGTTGCTGATGGATCATCTTCGTCATCCATGCCTACAGAAAATAAACTACATAAGGACATCATTCATAAACAAGGTTGGAAACTAAAGAATTTAGTTACTAGCAAATATTACATCAGTATCAGACAAACAGAAAGTATGCTAGCTGGATACTAAGTAGTGAAATGACAAACTGTTATATTGTTGCTTCCATAAAAGCGGGGTGTTAAGCCGTTTTTTCAAATTAATATTGTACTACAGTTTACATTATGCATAGCAGACCTTTGAACTTTCATGCCATATTCTATCTAATTTATTCCCCGAGGATGTGGTCGGCGGATCTACTTGATGGTTGCAACGGCGGCCTGATCGTCATACCTTACGTCTAGCGTCCCATCCTCTTCCATTTTTTTTTTTAGAGAACCCGCAACGGACGTGCGCGTCTTTATATTAAGCTTGCAGAAAAAACGCCAAAGAATGGCTACAATACCACATCAGCCTTTCGGCTTACAACACACTCCTACAACACCGACGACAAGCACACCCGACCCGACCTCTAGCCGAGAGAAGGCGGGCACAGGAGCCCCTAGACCGCGTCACAACCAGCATCACAGACACAGGCACGACCAAAACTCCGAGATCGCCAAGACCAACGTACCACGTCCCATCCTCTTCCATCACTGGAGATCAAAGGAGGCGCAGCAGTGTCTGGAAGTGGGGCAGATCCAGCGGCGTGTGTGGGCACTGGGCTCTCTGAACTTCTGGATCCGGGTTGCAAGAAGTCATTAGATGGTAGAAAGGTTGCTGGCCGTGACGGTCTCAACAACAAGTATTCACATACTCCGGGTGGAAATACAAGATTCCCAGTTCGATCATGCAATGCCACCCTGTGCGAGATGGTGTCTTTGTTTGGACTTATCAATATCGGCGCACATGTGTGAAATGTGTTGGCTCTAAGCTCGGCTTCGGGGATGAAAATACCAAGTTTGACCTTTGGTTGGACTTCCCAACATCAGTGGGCTATGATCCCTTTTTTAAGACTATGTCTGAAGTAGGATACTTCTCATTGGCTGGTCACATCTCATAGGGTTTGTGGTAGGATTGTGGAGATATTGTCATAAGGCGGATAAATTTTAGATGGCCTCGGGCTCTTTTGTTAGCCGATTTGTACGACATCAATGTTGACATTGTTGAATAATCAATAATATATGAATGTGTGCATCAATCGATGCAAAGGCCATGAGTCATCCTCCTTTTCGAAACAAGGATTATTTATAGTTTGTGATAAATAAAGCAGACAAGTAGTAGGGCGAATGTAAATGCTTTACATTTTACATTTAGATATCAGGGAGCATTATCTTTTGGCAATGAGTTTATCTTTCTGTCACTATGCTCTCCCACTTTCTATAAGATACATTAAGCATAAAGACAAAGCACGTTCCATTGTAAACCTTAAAATAAAAATAAATCAAGTCAATCTACATATCCTATATCATGTGAAGTACATTGGTACGTGATTCAACCAATCTACACACTCTATATTATGTGAAAGTACATAGGTATGGGACTCAACCATTAAACCAACATAAGCAGGAAATATGACAATTTCCTATCATATAGGCATGTATGACATATGTGTACTAGAAACTTGAAAGAAATATGAAGGATTGTGTAATGGTTCTCACAAGTAATGAAAATTCTTCATCCATTCTCAAATATAATAAAACTCACCATCTAAATATTAGGAGCATGGAAGCCTTACCATTCTCAGTTATATATATTATTGGATTGTTGTATTTCCTTGCTACATGATTAATCATTTTCCGAATACCCCAAGGAACTATATAAAGCCACGTAGACGCAGCCTGCACGAATATTGAAATGAAATGTTAGGAGATATCAGTGGAGCTACATGAATGAGAAGTACTCAAGTATTTACTCTTTCACCAATTCCTTCACCGCTGCTCCATTTGTCTGCCAAAAGGAATGAGCGTCAGCATTGCGATAATAATCTGCAAGGATAGGAAAACTTGCAAGGGGCACTTTTGGATGAATCTGAAGTGGCAGAGAATATTCAGGCCGAATTTCAGCAAGAAAAGTAATTCTTCCTTATATGCCTATATGGATTAATAATGCTCAGAGAGTAACCTTACACAAAAGAGGTGAATAGAATCTACGTTTAGTGAGAGAAGAGCTGTTCTTCCTAATCAGCAAGGTGAAATACGTCTATCATGTCTGTTGTTTACGTACTAGAGTTTTTATAGGTAACCCTGCATCATTCAGGTTGTGCTGCACTTCTTTTTATAAACAAAGAAGAGAAGCCATTTTTTTCGATAAAGAGCTCTTTATTAAGAAGAAGAAGAAGAAGAAGAAGAAGAAGAAGAAGAAGAGAAGTCATGGATAGCTGAAGCATAGTACCCATTATCTCTGTTTGCTGAGCATGGTAAAAATGGATCTGTTTTGCCTGTGGGCTTGTCTTATGAGCAATGAATCTTGATGTATAGTTATTTAATCCAATAAAATCAATTTTGTTCCTGATAAATTCACGATCTTTCTCTGAGAATTTCGGAAGGCGATCGCCCAATCTCAGCCGCATGCTTTCTGGGTAATCACCAAAGTATATTGGGTCCAGGTACCTTCAAGAAAGAAACTATAATCATGAGAATAGAGTATTTGAAGGCGTGTCTGCATTATATATATCAACAAAAATACTACATAGAGCTAAAAAAAATAGGTTCTGTTAGAAAAGCTAACAAGTATAGGACACTACATTTATATTCTGTGAAAATGTGAGCAAAACTTTACCATCCAAGTAGAAAGTCAATGTATCGTGCTGCAGCATCCTGATCTTCTATTTTATCAGATGCAGGCTCTGCCCATATACAATCAACAACAAACCCAACTTGGCCACCTTGTACAGCCTACAATATGTACATCATTAGCAAACGAAGGTACTGCAAATGAACTGGCGCAATGATGATACTTCAAATGGAAACTTAACATGCCTTAAATTTTCTTCTGTAGACATCAACAGAAGCAGCATGCGCTAAGATCTGGTGATGGGCGGCCAAGAAAGGTTCACCAGCTTCACCTTCACATACTCCAGGTGCAAATACTCCCGTCGCATAACCACTAATGGATGTTGAAAGAGGTTCATTGATAGTCATCCAATGCTTAACTCTATCGCCAAAATTTGCAAAGCAAGCTTCTGCATATAATGCGAAGTACTCTCTGAAACATTTCGACATCCAATACAATCAGATATAGAAAAATAAAACAAAATCAGAAACGTTTTGAAATAAAGCAGCGTTCTTAGGTAAACACGCTCTGTAGCATTTCGTGTTGGCAGTTAACTATATTTAGAGATTCATAAGCTAAAGTTAATATGCCTGCATTGCCTTACACTATCTTGTCCGAAAGCCAACCCCCCATAGTCTGGTGAAGGTTATTTGGAAGATCCCAGTGATACAAAGTTGCGTAAGGCTGAATACCTGAAATAGGGCAGAAGGGTGGTGAATAACAAGACAAATAGTCACTTTGAGGACATTAAGTAAATCACCTTTCTCAATCATGAAATCTATAAGGTTGTTATAGAAAGCAACTCCTTCCTCATTGATCTCCTTCCCTAGGCCATCTACAGGAACAATAAACTTATAAACTAAGATGAGGAATGACTGATAATAATAGACAAGATGAATGTCTCGAGGGGGAAAGCTGGAATTGTGCAATTGAATTTGGAGGTGTATTAATATGCGAAGCATGATCCATGAAATGAAATGTACCAGGAAATATCCGTGACCAAGATATCGAAAATCTATAAGCACCAAAACCTAACTTGGCCATGAGCTCAATGTCTTCCTGTACCCAAATAGTTCAAACAAGGAGTTAGGGATCTAGGAAACACCTTATACAAGCAAAAATATGATAGCTAGGAAATCTCTCTCAAGCAAGAGAAAGAAACACCTTATTTTTACAAAATACAACAATATGGTAACTATGAGCCTATGACAACGATTAAACAGTGAATAACAACACCTTGTATCGATGGTAATGATCAACTGCAACTTCTCCAGAGCTTCCGTCTAGGATATGTTCTGAAAAAGCATTTAAATGTAAACTATTAGTTAAGTAGGTATATTTTAACAAAGAAAATTATAATCTAGATGATGCAAACCTTTGTTATCAGCAAATACATCCCATATGCTATCGCCTTTGCCACCCTCATTTCTCGCCCCCTCGATCTACAAAGGGAACAGACAAGAATGTTAATTCATGGCTAGGATACATCTAGTTGAAGAGAAAAGGAAAGAGGATAGATCACAGAAACCGAAAATCGTCTCCCTCTTTTTGTTTATATCCGTTGGAATCAAGGAGAAAAACCCGGTAAACTTTATAATTTGTCATCTAATTAGGAACTAAACCTCTCTCGAAACAGGCTTGCGCCCCGCTATATTAATATAGCAACGAACCGATACAAGATTGAGACCACCGCTGGGGCAAACAGCACAGCAAAGCCCAAAAGAAACAAAAGAAGAAGAAGAAAAGAAAGCAAAGTTGACAAAGTCGGATCGACGAAAACGCTGATGATCCGCAACCGCTGCGCCCTCTGGAGAATTCCCACCACGAGCTTAGCCCTCTGAAGCGCCGCATACCAAAGCAACACCTTCAAAAAGGGATGCGACGATGACTGACGCTGCTGCGCGGACAAATCATTAGGAACTAAACCTCCCACCGAGAATTCCAACAGTATGATGATTCTTTTCTTTTTCCTCTTCGAGGTGGAGAGGGTTTACGGCAACATAAAAGATTGTAAAAACCTATCTACCTTTCTCTCATTTCTCAGTTTAAATTAAGGTTTCTCCGCCAGTAGGGGAAAATATCATTTCCTGTTATCCTTTCTTTCCCGTGCATATTCATTCCCCTCCACTGAAACACATACCACCTCCTTTCAGTAATAGTGCTCTCTTTTGTCTAATTTGGTCAGTTACAACAACTTGTCGATTCTCCATTCCTAAGATGAATTTCCTCGAGTAGATACAAATCAGGGCCATAATTTTGTCATTATATATATACGTGGTTGAATCCAGAGTGATGTACTACTCCTATGATCCTATCTGCGAAGGGCGGGGGCACGACAGAGAGTGCCGCTTGAAACTCGAAAGGTATGACACAGCCCCCAGGTGCCACCGAGCACTGACATCGGAAGCTCCGACTGCCTCAGACTCAGAGCGTACCGCACGCAGCGCGAGCAAAAACACGGCGTCATCATTGGTGTAGGCTACAGGCTGGACACGCTCCGCCGTACAAGCCGACACGCAGCAATTTGGCCGGCGTGGGAGCAGGAACCAGCAACCGGCGGCGGCCGAGATGAACGCACCAGCGACACCAGTCCACCAACCTACTAGCTCTGCTAGTACTACTACTACCAACTAGGAGTACAAGTAGCTGACCTGGTAGGCGGAGGTGGCGACGCCGAAGACGAACCCCTCGGGGAAGTCGGCGCGGGTCACCTCACCGGCTGCCTCGCCGCCGCGCCGCGTGCTCCCCATTCCCGGCGGTCGCAGCGGAGGAGCAAGCCGAGCGTGTGTGTGCAATCTCGGTCCGGCGCGCCGCGAGTTGTGAGGGTGGGGCAGATTTTCTGAAGCTCCGGGCGAGGGAGGTGCAGTTGACCTGAGCAGGGTTTGGCGTGGTTATAGAGGGGGTGCGCCGACGTGAGCGCTTGCTGCCCGTGGCAAACTGGCAATGGTGTCGCGGCACAGTGGCGGGACGGTGGGCAGCCGCTGTCGTTGAGCCGGTCGGTGGGGCCCGTCCGCGTGTCGTTCAGGATAGGCCCGTTTGGATTGGTCTCTTTCCACGTGTGAGCATGTGAGTGCGTGTGCGTCTCATTCTCGTGCCGAGGAAAACTATATAGTAGTGCTAATAGCGATTAGCGGAGCCTAAAGCACATCACACTCACAATTGATTTTTTTTTAGATAAAGAGGGCCTCGCCCCGGTTCCATTAAGAAACCACCACAGCACAGGTTTACAGTTCTCAGAGAGCATGCAAAGGTGCAGCCTCAGACACAGGTTCACGCACCACTTATTTTTTACAAACCTCAACCAAATGAAACGCCTCCCAGACACAGCCTACAAGCTGCCTAACCCAAAACATGAATCTATCAGAAGAAACAGCATCAGGACTTGATCACCTTGAAGCTTTCCCCATCGCCAAACAGCATCAGACCATTGGCCATCAGGGTCCTTGCCAAATCCCCAGCTGTAATCTTCAAATCATCACCTTCCAGCTGATTGTGGAGGAACACCTCCTGTTCAGTCTTCGCCTTCTTCTCCGGAATCAACCAGGCTCCGGCCACAACAGCGGCGGAGGGGCACGCACCACCCCATCCAGATACTTCACCCAGCGATCCAGCCTCTCTTTTTCTGCCCCTGTGAGCAGAATGCCCCACAGAGTAAGGGTGCAGGCTAATCTCTTCCAGATTACCTGCATTCCAAACCAGATATCACGTTTGAAATACATGTCATTCCTGGTTAGCCAGATCACCCAAAGCAGACCAGCATGGAGCATATTAAGAGCACTAAGGTCACTCTTCATATTCCAAAACTTAGCAAGAGAGTTGATATCAACTACTGTTGACATATTCTCAGTACAGAGCTTAAGCTCAGACCAAGCAGCCTTAGCAACCACACAATCAAAAAACAGATGGTTACAAGTTTCTGGTTCATTACAAAAAGCACAAGTCAAATCATCTACTGTTTGCCTTTTAACTAAATTGTCTCTAGTGAGAATCTTGTTATGCATCAGTAACCACAGAAAGAAATGTATCTTTGGAGGAAGTTTAAGCTTCCAAACAGAGTGCACATGTATTGGGATAATCCCTCTAAAGTTGATTATAGCATACATAGATTTGACAGTAAACACTCCATTAGGCTTAAATTTCCAAACCAAAGTATCACTTTCAGAGGAAAGCTGTAAAGTTTGAGCAATTTGTAGAATTTCCAACCATTGCAACATCATTTTATGATCAAAACATCTTCTAAACGTAATTTTCAGGTTAGTACCATCCCAAAGATCAGAGATGGAACAATTTTGTTCATTGGCAAGACAATACACTTCCCAGTATTGAATGGCTAAACTGGAAGTTCCAAACCATTGGTCCTCCCAGAACTTAACCTTCTTACCATCACCCACCTTCCACTGGTACCCAATCTGTGCAGCTTTAGCAGCCCAAAGAACTCCTTTCCAAAAAGGAGAAGCACCAGCTGGAGGGCAGGAGAAGATATTTGGGCCATTAACATTATATTTGTGGTCAATAATTTGTTTCCACAATTTATTGTCATTCAAATGGTATCTCTTAATCCAAGAAGCAAGTAAACACATGTTCATATCAGCCAGATTAGGTATCCCTAACCCCCCAAAATCTTTCTTTTGTGAAACCAAGCCCCAATTAGCTAAATGATATCTATGATGTCCCTCATAATCATCCCAAAGGCAATGAGCCATCTGAGAATTAATCAAAGTAATAGCCCATTTGGGAAATTTAATAACACTCAGCAAATAAAGAGGAATGCTAGCTAACACACTTCTAACTAGCTCTAGCCTGGCAGCATGATTTAATAATCTGCCTCTCCAGCCAGCAGCTTTTTTCAGCAACTTATCTACAATAGGCTGCACATCCTCTTTTCTCAGCTTTGTATAGTGCAAAGGAACCCCAAGATATTTCAAGGGGAGCTGCCCTAGTTTACAACAAAGAGACTGGGAGATCAGCTGCGCATCCTGCTCATCAACATTAATGGCAATGAGATCACATTTATGAAAGTTGATCCTCATACCAGACATTTGTTCAAAGCAGGACAACAGCCATTTTAAATTTGTAGCAGAAGACAAATCATTTTTAAGGAAAAGCAAGGTGTCATCTGCATATTGCAGACTAATCACACCAGTACTTGTCATATTCTGCATGAGACCACTAATGTGCCCATGGTTAGCAGCTTTAATAAGCATTCTAGTAAAGACATCAGCCACAAAATTAAAAAGGATAGGAGAGATGGGATCTCCTTGCCTGACCCCTTTCCCAGTTAAGAAGAAAACACTATTTACATCATTAATTCTTACACCCACAGAACCTTTATGCAGAAGAGATTTAAGAGTTCTAATCCATCTGGGGCTAAAGCCCCTACTCTCCAACATTGCAAACATAAATTCTCTATTCACTTTGTCATATGCTTTCTCATAGTCTAGCTTAAAAATGAAGCCAGATTGGGAACTATGAGCCACATCATGAATAATCTCATGAGCAGCCACCACACTTTCTAAAATATACCTTCCTTTTATAAAAGCAGTCTGATTTGGAGCAATCAAATCCTCACTAACAAAGCCCAACCTATTGGTTGCACACTTTGAGAAAATTTTGAAACTGCAGTTTGTTAAGGCAATAGGCCTGAATTTCTGTATAGTTACAGCATCAGCCTCTTTTGGAATCAAAGTCAATAAGGAAAAGTTTAATCTGAACAGATCCAAATCATCATTGTTCCAGTCATCAAACATCAGCAGCAAATCATGCTTAATTAAATTCCAAAAATGTTGATAGAACAGGAAAGAAAATCCATCTGGGCCTGGTGCACCTTCAGCATAAGAGCCAAAGACTGCATCCTTAACCTCCTGCTCAGAAAATTTTTCATCCAACATTCTATTGTGAGCATCAGTTACTTTTTCAGATGCATCCCAAAAGTCATTAGTTAGACTAATATCTAACTTTTCATCATAACCAAACAAGTTCTTATAATATTCCACAGCTAAAGCCAACATACCTCTAGTATCTTCCACAGTTCCATTATCACCTTCCAGCTTCATAATCTGCTTCTTCCTCCTCCTCTGATTGGCTACAGCATGAAAATAAGCAGTATTACGATCACCTTCCAAAATGTTCCTTTCCCTAGATCTTTGTCTTGCTTTAATTTCCTCATTCTTCCAAATATTAGTTAGCTCAGAGGAAATTTGTTTCATTCTATTCTTAGAAATGGGAGACAAAGTTTGTGATTCAGAGATAATATCTAACATATCATACTCAGCAACTAAGTGTTGCTTTTTCTTCCTTTGATCAGATTCCAGATTAGCATTCCAACCTTTAAGTTTTTTCCTTAAACTCCTAATCTTAAACTGCCATCTATCAATGGCCTTCACACAATTACAAGGAGCTGACCAGGTTTCTATAACCATTTGGTCAAAACCCTCCACTTGCAACCACCACTTCTCAAAACGAAATTGCTTATTACTAGGAGCTTTTAAAGCACCAGTGTCTAAAACCAGGGGAGTATGATCACTCCCTAATCTTGCCTTGGTTGTAACATTACAAGCAGGGAACAACTGTTCCCAACAAATAGAGACAAAAACCCTATCAAGTAAGGCCATAACCAAATTATCTTGATTATTTCCCCAGGTAAATTGTCTACTAGAGCATTTAATCTCAATTAAAGCAAACTTATTAATCCAATCATTAAACATATTAGCCCAATGTTGGTTAATATTACCATTATTCTTTTCCTTACTTTCTCGAATAAGATTGAAATCTCCACCTACTAAAGTAGGACCATTCCAACTAGCATAAATGTTATGTAATTCATTGATAAATTCCAGTTTATGTTCCTCATAAGCTGAACCATAGACTGAAATAAACCTCCAAGTCACATTATCAGTCTTATTTTTAATTAAAACAACAACTGAAAATGTATGGATGTCACATCTAACAATATCAAACAAGTCTTTATTAATCCCTACTAGAATTCCACCAGCAGTGCCTTTAGCAGGCAACCAGTTCCAGTTATATTTTCCACTTGGATCAAGCTGTTGCAATTGAATATAGGTAAACTCCTCTTTCTTGGTTTCAGAGAATCCTATAATATCAGGACATGTCTCTCTAATGAGATCATGCACCCTAACAAGCTTATCAGGTCTATTCAGACCTCTGGAGTTCCAAATAAGAGCAACTACCATGATTTTATTTAAAGACTAGCTTCTTCCTGCTCCTATTCTTATAGGAAACATCAGTCCAAGGTTCCTCATAATCATTCTCCTCACTAATGTGAGTTTCATCATCTTCATACTGATTATTATCAGCAGACCCTACCAGCTCTTCCACAGAAAGACTAATGTCTTGTGGAAGAAACATATCAGGGTGATCATGATGAAATTTGTCTAGCCTTCCTAATTCTATGTTTTTCAGACAATGAATGTTTTCTTTAACAGAATTTTGAGAAGAACCCAGGCTAATGCCTGCAGTACTTGCTTTGTCTGTCAAATCATCATCATCTAAAGCAGCAAAGGAATTAGAGAAGCCATGAACATTTTTACCTTGTGGGATTTCCAGATTTTTGGCTTTTTTGAGAGCTTGAGCTTTTTCTATAGCAGATTTCCCATCTCTTGCAATCCTGCTACTCATTCTGGTAGCCATCACTGGTCCCCACACTTTCTTCTTTTCTTGAACAATGGGAAAACTGGGAGGCTTCATAATTTGAGTATTCAGCACCACATTCTCTTCCTCCTCAGAGTCTTCATCAAACTCTTCTAGTAAATGTCTTCCAACATTATCTTCCACAGATCTCATAACTGCAGCCACCCCAACATTCTTGTCAGACATTTTTTCCTCCAACACCTTGGCTCTGACACTTCTCTCAAGCACTAGAATATCAATTGTCTTGGCACTCATCACATTTTTTTCCACCACTTGTTGCACAAACATCACCACCAGCATCAGTGTCCATGACAGTTGCTTCAGACTTGCTAAACTTCTCTACTTCCTTCTGGAAGTCAACCTCAGCATCATCATCCTCATCCACAGCAACTACATCATCACCAGCATTATCATCATTACCATTGTCTTCCACACCAGCCAGTTCTTCCTCCACATCAAAAGAGATAAGGAAGAAACTTTGTTCAAACTCAAAAAGCTTGTTTGGTGGAATCTTCTCACTATCCCTGGGAGACACTTTGATTCTGATTTTCTTGTATAGACTCTTGAAGATGACAGGCCAATCAACATCAACAAGCACTCCAATAGCAGAAGCCACCTGGGCAATTACCCTCCATGTCAAGTACTTACAAGGAATGCCTTCAACATTGACCCAAACCTCTCTAAACTCCTCAAAGGGTTCAGCTTCACCTTCCCAGTTGATGAAAGAAACATTCACACCTTTCTTCTTGAGGTTAACAGATGGATATTCCACCAGGTCCTTGATTCTTTTGCTGGGAGGGAATCTGACAAGGAACTTTTTATCTGACAGCTTCCTTATTTGCCAAAACCACTCACAATTGATTTTTTTTTGTCGCAAAGATAAGTGTATAAATTATTCTTGAGAAATATAACTTTTTGAGCATATGTCATTGACAAGTAGTGCACCAACTAAAGGTGTGAAGTGGGATCTCACCTATAGTTCAGTTTATAATTTTAAGTTTAAAATTTGGTTAAAATTTAACTATAATTATAAATCTTGGTTTAAATTTAACTAGAAATTACAAAAATTGGAGGAGACCCAGTTGCATGTGTATGTATCACTGAGCTCTCTGAAACCCGGTAGTAAGTAGCACTCAGTGCAAATTTTTCGCACCGGCTATTACATCTCTTTTGAAACATAAGTTTTTTTTTAAAAAAATGAAGGCTTACATTTTGGATTGGAGGTAGTATTTTGAAATACGGACAATGATGACACAGACACCACTCCAACTAAAAATGGCACGCAGCACTACAAGATTGCCCGCAATTCTGGATTATAGAACCATAATCAGTACTCGAAAGGACAGGGCAACCAATGGAAAAGACGAAGCCGTGTCGGTTGTTCGAACATGTATCAGATCCTTATCATCGCCATGGACGGCCACTGTTTATTTCTGCAGTATAGCTCCGTCTTAGCTGAACTTGTAAACGACAAAACCGAGAACGTGGATGCATCGAACCACTCCCGGCTCCTCTCTGGTGCACATCATTTGTATATACACACAGTATTAGTATATTTTTTCATATGTGAGTGTGCATCTTGTGATCGCCTCCACCATCAGGGTGCATCCATTGATAGAACAACAGCACCAGCAGCAAAGATTATAGCATAGTGTGCAACAGAAATTCACTCTCCATTGATCATTCGTGACCATACATTCACTCTCCAGAACAGTTGGTTGGTTGCTCCGCTCCATAGCTAACGCCAAACCTTCAGTGCACGCTATGACTAGCAGTTCTGCCTCTAAGGAACTGGCACATGATCGCAACATCCTATAAGCGGAGAAGATGACCCGCCCTCAGAGCTGCACAGACGCCTTGGCCATCTTCTTCAGTCAAGGGCCCATCCACGCTTAATTCCGCCCACCCTGAAACAAAACCTTGCTCTATGTACAGCAATAGAGATCAGAAAACTTAGGCTAGTGTATTAATGCCACCAAATACAGAGCGGGATCCACTGTTCTGTGTTTTCAACAGATAAAAGAGAAAAGTTGAACAAAATGAAATACTGAACTGTTGACAGTGAACTCATCAAATAAATCATATGTTCCGGCATGCAATTGAACTATGCTCCCAACACAAAAACACTGAACGGATAACTGCACAGGAAGGTTGAGTTGTCTGTGAATACACCTCAATAATAAATCATCAAGTGCATTCCCGAAAAAATACACCATCAACAGGCCAAATTAGTGATACATATCCTTAACAAAAGTTGTTTCTGTTTCGCTACATTCTTCACAGTTTTTCACCCTGGACAGTTAAATTCACTTAGCAGAAACTTGAATAAATAGAAACAAACTTTCTGGTGATTGGTAATTGCTCATTGGGACATATGAAGGCCAATCTACAGGGTTAATACATCAGCAGCACTTACACAGAAAACGTAATAGTTTGATTAATGACAGGCCATAAAGAGCATCAGAGATGGGATACAACTGTATTTTTAGTTGATATACTGTTAGTTACAGTACAATACAACAACAGGGAAAAATTTACTGTGTAATGATTATTTACTTGCTGAGGGATGGCTCAGTTCGTGCCAGCCTTTGTTTTCAACGGTAAGTGTGAGAACAACTGGGATAGTACTTTGAAATGTCGCAAAATCCCGTTATTGTACACTATGAAACCTCCCTTGGTGTATCCTGTAGCCCACTCAAAGTTGTCGAGGAATGACCATCACTCCATCAGAACTATCCACGAATATCAATGCCATCCCTGTAGCAAAAGGTTAGTTACATCAGTTGCAAACAGAAACGAACTTCCCCGTTGGTGATTGCTCACAGGGGTCTATGAATGACTAGACGGGAATTACCACTTATGTTAGTGAAGATGAGTTGAGTTATTAGCAACTAAGCATTGCCTGACATCCATAGGGACCGTGATTATTTAAGCATTCATTTGAACAAACATTGAATCAATTACATGCGGTGTGGCACACCAAGGAACAAGAGAGGTGAAGTTACTGGATAGATATAGCATTGCTATAAACAGCAACAATTTTATTTTACCACCTTGGTGAATGCAGGCTTACTTTGTGTCAGGTTTGCTGTAAGCATTAGCAGTCTCGCCATTCAGGAAGCGTGAGAACCACATGGCTGATGCTTTAGGGTGTCGGGAGAACCCGTTCTTGTAATCGACATAGACAAGCCCAAACCTCTTGGTGAATCCCATTGCCCACTCAAAGTTATCCAAGAATGACCATGCAAAGTATCCACGAACATCGGCACCATCCCTGTATGTCAACAAATTACTCATGTTAGTGGCATCACTTTTTTTTGGCTGTTTTGATTACATAGTTTTAGTGATACTACAAGCAGAAACGAACTTACTTTATTGCTTCTGCGACTGCACCAACATATCCTTTGAAGAAACCAATCCTCTTTGTATCATTTAAGAAGTGGTCAAGTGTTGCTGATGGATTGTCTTCATCATCCATACCTACAGAAAATAAACTATGTAAGGACATTCTCCATAAAAAAGGTTAGTGCCTGATATTTCAGTTGGCAAATTTTACATCAGACAAAAAAAATTATTCAAGCTGGATGCCAGGAAATAGAATATCAAATTGTTGTATTGCCATTTTCTATAAATGTAGGGTTTCAAGCTTTTGTTCATATCAAAATATTGTACTGCAGACATGCAGTTACATTAAACATGTCTCTTCTTTGAATTTTATTGTCATATTCTTATTGATTTGTAGTATGTTTATCTTGGCAATCTGTTTTGTCAATATTATGTATTCATGTAAGCAGATATGTCTCATGTGTATTAGAAACTTAAAGGTTCCAATGCCTAATAAAATATTGTACTGGTTATCATAATTAATCAAAAGTTGGAACTCTCCATTCATTCTCAATATAAAAATACACCATCTGAATGTTAGGAGCATGGAAGCCCTACCATTCTCTGTTACATATATTATTGGATTGCCATATTTCCTAGCTATATAATTTATCGTTTTCCGAATACCCCAAGGAAGTATATAAAGCCACTCAGACGCAGCCTGCACAAATATTGAGATGAAACGTTAGGAGAGATCAGAGTAGTAAATGAATGAAAAGTGCTCAGGTATTTACCCTTTCACCAATTCCTTCACCACTACTCCATTTGTCTGTCAAAAGTAAACAAGTGTCAGCATTACAATATTGATCTGTAATGATAGGATAGCTTGCAAGGGGCAACACTGCATATATCTAAAGTGGGAGCAGAATATTTAGGCCAAACTTCAGCAAGAAAAGTAGTTCTGCCTTAAATGCCTGTACTGATTTACAATGCTCCAAGAGTAAAAGCACACAGAAGAGGTAAATAGACTCTATGCTTAGTGGAGAAGGGCTGGTCTTACTAATCAGCAAGGTGAAATACTTTTGTCATGTCCGCTGTCTATGTACTAGAGTTTTTACAGATAACCATGCCTCTTTCAGGTTATGCTGTGCTTTTTTGTACACACACACAAAAAAGAGACAAGTCATGGATAGCTGAAACATAGTACCAATTCTCTCCATCTGTTGAACTTGATAAAAATGGATCTCATCTGGCTGTGGGTTCGGCTGATTAGCGATGTATCTTGATGTATAGTGATTTAATCCAATAAAATCAATTTTGTTCCTGATCAATTCACGATCTTTCTCTGAGAACTTTGGAAGTTGATCACCCACTCTTTGGCGCATGCTTTCTGGGTAATCACCAAAGTATATTGGATCCAGGTACCTTAAAGAAAAGCAATTATAATCAGGATATATGCATCAAATCATATCATAGACTTCATGAAACTTAAGATGTGTCTGCGTTATATGACTAAAATACAAGAAGTTACACAAAGCGACATAAAAAAATATAGGTTCTAGGAAAAGGTGAGCATAAATTTTACCATCCCAGTTGAAAGTCAATTCGTCGAGCTGCAGCAGCCTGATCTTCCATTTTGTCAGATAATGGCTCTGCCCATTCACAGTCAATAACAAACCCTACTTGGCCACCTTGTACAGCCTATAATATGTAAATCATCAGAAAAACAATGGTACAGAACACAAACTGATGCAATGATGATGGTTTAAATTTAACAGGCCTTGAATTTTCTTCTGTAGACATCAACAGAAGCAGCATGAGCTAAGATCTGGTGATGGGCAGCCAAGAAAGGTTCAGCAGCTACACCTTCACATACTCCAGGTGCAAATATTCCAATTCCATAACCATTAACGGATGTTTGAAGTGGTTCATTGATTGTTATCCAATGCTTAACTCTGTCCCCAAAATTTGCAAAGCAAGCTTCTGCATATAATGCGAAGTATTCTCTGAAACATTTTGACAGCCAACACAATCAGATATACAAACACCAAATTAAACCAGAAAGAACTTTAAATTAAGCAGTGTTCTTAGGTAAACATACCCTGCAGTATTTTGTGGTAGCATTTAAAAATGCATAGTCTAAAGTTAGGACATGCATCAACTTACACAATCTTGTCCGAAAGCCAACCCCCAATAGTCTTATGAAGATTATGTGGAAGATCCCAGTGATACAGTGTTGCATAAGGCTGAATGCCTGAAATCGGGCAGAAGGGTGGTGAATAAGTAGATGAATAGTAATTTTGAAGACATTTCGTAAATCATATGACACCTTTCTCAATCATGAAATCTATAAGGTTGTTATAGTAAGCAACTCCTTGCTCATTGATCTCCTTCCCTAGGCCATCTGCAAAACAGTAAACTTATGAACTCAGATGATGAATGACTAATAATAATAGAAAGAAGAACACATCTGGAATTGTGGCAATGCAATTTGGAGGTGAATTAATATGTGAAGCGTCATCCACAAACGAAATGTACCAGGAAAAATCCTTGACCAAGATATGGAAAATCTATAAGCACCAAAACCCAACTTGGCCATGAGCTCAATGTCTTCCTGTACCCAAATAGTTCAAACAAGGAATTAGGGATCTAGGAATCAAGGTAATATTGCACAAATGCATCATGGAGCTAGAAAATCTCTCTCAAGTAAGAGAAAGAAACACCTTGTGACAAATATAATGATAAGGTACCTATAACAATGATTACAATTTTTTGAAGGAACAATTATTACAATAATTAAACCTTGTATCGATGGTAATGATCAACTGCAACTTCTCCAGAGGTTCCGTCTAGAATATGTTCTGAAAAAGCATTTAAGTGCCAAATATTAATTAAAATTTTCTATTTGAACAAACTAAAACAGAATCCAAATGAGACAAACCTTTGTTATCCGCGAATACATCCCATATGCTATCGCCCTTGCCACCCTCATTTCTCGCCCCCTCTATCTAGATAGAGAGGAAAGCCAATAACGTTACTTCACGGTTACGATAAATCTAGTTCAATAGAAAAAGAAAGAGAATAGACAAGGACAACCAATTCGCTATCCCCTTTTCTTCGTTGTAATCAAGGAGGAAAAATGGTAAACTTTACAATTTGTCAGCTAAGTAAATAAACCTACCACGGAGAATTCCAACAGTATGATGATTATATTTTTTTCTCTTGAAGGTGTACGGCAACATATTGATGAAAGATCCCCTCTTCGTTTCTCTCCCTTCATAGTTAAACTAAGGTTTCTCAACCAGAAGAGGAAAAGATGATCTTCATGTTAACCTTTATCCCCTGTGTATATTCCTTCCCCTCCACTGAAAACATGTCATCTTCACTTTGCCAATAGTGCTCACTATTGAGTATTAACTAATTTCTTCAATCACCACTACTTGTCTATTCTCATTTCTGAACTCATAATAGAAATTTCCCCGACTACCAGTATTAAGCCTGTCTACATATTAACTTTGTGTACGTTTGTAGACAAAGAATTAAATTGCCAATTCCCATTTTTGTACAGATCATTACTTCCCCACTTCCTCAGCACAGTGCGTATATGAAAACGGCGGGGCACGACAGAGAGTGCTGCTCGGGACTACATCTAATTTGGTGATGCAGCAAGCAGGTGCGCAGTCGCTGTCCTACATCCTTTTTAACCACAAGTCGCTTTCTTACTGACCAAAGCCAACAGCAGCAGGAACCAACGCGACCCAGGTGCCACCAAGCACGAACATATACCGCACCGGCTGACACGCGGCGGTTCGGCCGGCGTGGGAGCGGGAATCAGCAACCGGCGGCGGCCGGAGATACGCGACCCAGTACCACCAAATTAACTAGCTAGGTACAGTAACAGTAGCTTGTACTACAGTTGCGCCGACTGACCTGGTAGGCGGAGGTGGCGACGCCGAATACGAACCCCTCGGGGAAGTCGGCGCGGGTCACCTCGCCGCCGCGCTCCGTGCTCCCCATTCCCGGCGCCGGTGGAGTAGGAAGCGTAGTCTGGTACACAGAAGCCTGCTTCCTTGACCCAGGGTCGATCGACCCGAATCGAGAGTCGGGAACCACTGCGGGTCGATGCGGTCGATGGCCGGATCCCGATCCCACTCGATGCATACTTACCACTTGATTCCAGGAGTGTCTCTTCGCCTCTTCATCAAATCTCTGCTTTCTATTCTTTGAGAATTTAGCTTTTGGCTGGAGTCGCTGGAGATATGCGATAGAGATAGACTGGGACAGATAAGAATTTGACATTTTGGTTTGCGTTGGCTTTGTGGGGAAGAAGAGGATAGGTGTAGTCAACTGACGTGGTACTGTTGTGTAGGCCTAGTGGTACTGTTGGCCAATATCTTGAATCACTATTTTTGCACACTTTTATCATTTCAAGATTCAAGAAAATGCTGAGTTGGAGTTGAATTTTCGGCGGCATATTATCCGTTAATGAAGGCAGGATCTTTGCCGCTCCATCGACCTGGGGTCATCGACCCAAAATTATGTCAGATCCCGACCCTCGTTCCGATTTGGCGTACTGGAGATGTATACCCCTCGTCGAACCTCATTCCTTGAGATGGCGATCCTCGACCCACGACCCTGTTCCTCGACCCAGTCGACCCGGATTTCTAGCAACTATGGTGTGGTGGGGCGAATTTTGGAAGGAAGTTGCATCCGAATCGAGTCGGATCGAATCGCTCAGATATAGGGGGCCGCATCCCACACGTGGCCAGCCGCATGGCTCGCTGCCAGGTGTCACGACACTCCAGGCAGACGGCTGCCATAGAGCCGGTGGGGCCAATGTGTCAGGTGCCGAGGAAAACAACTCACAACGCAACTCAGGTCATGATGAGAATTTAGTTTTGTTTTTGGGAAGCCAAACACACAACTTGGTTTGCGTTTTAGAACCAATCGATTCCAACGTGAACCACCAACCATACACACTCACACAATGTGTACTGAAGAATGGAGTAAAGGGACAGAGAGTACATCTGATTTGTTCGACTGCCTCTCGGAACTACATCTAATTTGGAGCCAAACACACAAAGTTGTTCGACTGTACTGAAGAATGCAGACAGAGAGTGTTGCGCGGAACTACATCTAATTTGGTGAAACAGGCAAGCAGGTGCGGAGTCGCTGTCCTACATCTTTTTAACGATCAGTCGATGTCATACTGACCAAAGCCTACAGCAGGAACCCAACGCGACCTAGGTGCCATAGAGCACGAACATAGGTGTCTACCGCACCGGGTGACACGCGGCGGTTCGGCCGGCGTGGGAGCGGGAATCAGCGACCGGCGGCGGCCGGAGATACGCGAGCCAGTACCACCAAATGAACTAGCTAGGTACAGTAGCTGCTGCTACTACAGTTAAGTTGCGGCGACTGACCTGGTAGGCGGAGGTGGCGACGCCGAAGACGAAGCCCTCGGGGAAGTCGGCGCGGGTCACCTCGCCGCCGCGCTCCGTGCTCCCCATTTCCGGCGGTGTAGGAAAGACTAGTCGGGTGGTGGTGGGGCGAGTTTTGGAAGGAAGTTTTTTTTGAGAAAGTTTACCGCGTTCATTAACTTATACAAGGCTTACACGAGTAGTGACTCGACACGCACACGCTGCAAACTACCAGAAACATCCAGGACCAGCTGTCCCAACACAATAGCACAAGAACACCCCAAAAAAGAAAAATTACAAAGAAGCCCATGGGATCTTCTGAGCTGAACCTTGCCAACGCCCGTCGCCCATCCGCATCGCTGCCGCAAGGATTTGGATTTCGGTTTTGGTTTTTTACCGGTCCTGAGCGAAATGGGCGAAATTTAGGAATTTCGGTATTTTTCGGTCAAATTTTCGGACAAAATTTGACCAAAATTTAAATTTTCAAAAAAAATCTACAAAATTCCCCAAATTCAGTAGATTTCGTCTGGTAAATCATTTACCGGTCCTGACCGAAATGGGCGAAATTCGGACGAAATTCGATTTTTTCGGGCGAAATTCAAATCTCTGCGCTGCCGAGCCTGCGACCGGATAATGGAACGAGCAGCCGCAGAACTGGATCGGGAGGAGCATCATCGCGTCCTTGCCGCTTTGTTGACCGAAGAAGTAGCCAACCGCCCAACGGCGGAGCCATTTTCTTTGGGGAACGTCGGCCGGGGAGATCCCCGGTACTCCAACCCATCCCAGCTCGACCGTCCACATCCGCCACGACGGAGAGAGAGCAGCCGAACTGCCTACCGACCACCACCTTCCTTGTGTTGGAGACGACGCTGCCCTGCAACTCGCTCCTGTACATCTTCCACTGGCTTCCCGGTTCTTCATCCCGGTGTTGTAGATAGGATTAGGATAGGTGTGTCTCGCGGCGGCGTTGTGATGGCTGCGGCGCCGGCGCGGAGAATAAATTTCCCAGGATCTCAGCACCATCTTGGCGCTGCTGATGGCGGCTACGAGGGATCTGCGGGAGTTGGTCTTTCGCCGTTCAGGATGGGCGGCGGATCTAGTGTGCCCAGGAGTTGCTGGCGAGGCGGCGGCGGCATCAACTCTATGGGGTTTTGGAAGGAAGTTGCGTCCGAATCGAGTTGCTCAGATATAGGGGGCCGCACCCACACGCCGCCACACGTGGGCAGCCGCGTCGCTCGCTGCCAGGTGTCATGACACTCGAGGCGGACGGCTGTGGTAGAGCCAGTGGGACCAGCGTGTCACCGTGTCTCTCTCTTTCTCGTGCCAAGGAAAAAAAAACTCCAACGCAAATCAGGTAATCTTGTTATTCGGAAGCCAAACACACAACTTGGTTTGCGTTTTAGAAACATCAACAACGTGAACCACCAACCATACACACCCACACAATGTGTACTGAAGAATAGAGTCATGGTGCTTCCAATTTTTTTTTTTTGCAGGCAATCGCGCTTTTAAGTTCATGAAGTCACCACATAGCGTATACCCAAGACTAGATTATGGTGCTTTCAAGTTGATCAAGCCATCACAAAAGGTTCTCTATCGGTATGAAAATTCATCTACACTAGCATAAGTCGTTAAACTTGAAATTGATTTCTATTTGGACAAACAACTTCAAGAGCAGATGTCACTCGTTGTACTAGACCATCTTTAGTATGCAGAAACCTGTTTCGAAGCACAACCAAGTTTCACTCCATACATAACTCAGCCGCCCAGAGTGTATCGCTTCTGAACATAACTGTATCGCGTTCCGAAAAGAATTCACTCGCCGCCTCTCCAACAGCCGCCGCCACACCTCCTGCTCCACCATAGATTAGTTTCCCCTCCTCCGACCGGCCTCGCTGGTGTCAGGAGAGGTGGGAAACTCAGTTTATATATGGAGGTTTTAGTAAAAGTAGTATTTTTTAATAGATTAAGTTAGAGTTTGATAGCCATCATTTTTATCTCCATATTAATGGAGATGGCATCTTCTATAATAACTGATATTCGGTTCTTCTTTCAACGATGAGATCTTCATTCCAGTGTCGGTGGCTGTGTTGGGAGATCAATTTTCTCTAGGTATGGTCCTTCAGATATTGCTTCCCCGAATCGATCTTGGATCTTTTCTCATGGTTGCCGTGAGGAGTATTCTCCTTGCAATATTTTTTTCGGCTGCTACATCCTCGACAATGGTTATTCGTGCTCTCGGATCCCTAGCAACGTCGACCAGGTTGTTCGGTTACTTCTCCCTGACATACTGGTGTTGATACTCTTGCCGATGGTGATTAGCTACTTCAATGGTTGTGCGTGTGCACGTAGCCTTAGTATTCATGGGACCGAACTGGTACGGCTCGAGAGCAATGAGGAGGCGATTCCCTAGCCGCCTCCTGTCGGCAACGCCGATCTGCCCAATTCTGTGGCCTTTGGGCCATGGAGGAGGGTGGATCTCGGCCTTTGTCGGCGGGAGGGGCTCCATTTTTCTGGTTTTAGGGTGAAGGTAAGGGTGGCAATTTTACCTATGGGTACGAGTACTCGCGGGTATCGTACCCGCATGGGCATGGTATGGGCATATATTTATACACATAGGTGGTACCCATACCCTACCCATTAAGTCATGGGTAAGGCATGGATATAGCCTTCGACCCGCGGATATACCTATACCCTACCCATTTGTACTAACATGTGAATCTAGAGTATCCTAGTAGCGTTGCTCGATAGAGGTTAAAGGAGTTGGGCATTCCACACCCCAATTACTCTAGTAATTAGGCATTGGTCATGATCCACATGTCTCCCCACAATAAGGAGGTTAAAATCCCACGTTCTAGCCACAAAGTAGTATCGATGAAAGTAAAATAGTGAATAGCTCATGATCATTTGATCCACCCGTTGGGTACCCAATGGATATGGGTACCCGCCGGGTATGGGTATGGGTAAAGATTCATACCCGTGGGCACGGGTATGGGTAGAATTTTGTACCTATCGACTATACGGGTATGGGTATGGTATTGCTCTACCCTGCCCATACCCTACCCATTGCCATCCTTAGGTGAAGGTTTGGTGGGGCGGTGCTCAGGTGGTAGCGGCGGCGTGTTCTCCAATAGTCTCCCCGGCTTCAGCCCCATCTCGATAGCAACGTCGAGAAGTTTGTGGGAGTGATGTGATCTTCAAGGACTTCTTCTGGTTGTGAGGATCTTTGGATCGTCAAGGAGCTTCATCGGTGGTTCATCCTTCTTCTTCGTCTTTGGGACGGATGTGGCTTTCTGGGCCCATTTGGCAACTTCCCGTGCGTAATCAACAACGTCAGGCCGGCTATGGGAGGTGCTGCAGCGGCGGCGCGCCATCGACACGGTCTGGAGGTTGAAGATGAAGGGTATCTCAAGGATTTCAATGTAATTTTCGTTATTGTTGAGGTGTTTTGTACTGCTCGTTGTTTCTTTTAATGCCAAGTCCTATTCACAAAAAAAATCCAGACTCATTTGAAACTTTAAATTATGATTTTCAATTTTTTCAAAAAAATGAGCTCCATGAAGCTCGAGCTCCAAAAATGCACACTCATATATCTTGCACTAAAATGTTACTTTTTACAAATATAGATGGACTTTTGCTTCAGTGCGCCCCTCCCCCTTTCTTAAATTTAACCTAAACCCGAACACATCAAGGGATGGGATGACTTCGTACCCCTTCGTAATTAAGTTATGAAGGGGTACGAAGCAATCTCAGCCCTTGATGTGTTTAAGTTTCGGTTGAGGTTGGGAAAGGGGGGCGCACTGAAGCAAACCTCATATAGATGTATCTAGCACTAAAATGTGTCTAGATACTTCCATATTTTACGATAAGTAAAATGGGTCGTGTAGTATAAGATTGACAAATAATTTAGCTGAATAATCTCATCATTCTATACTATAAATTAATATTCACTATCATTTGCCTACTTGCAACATACTAGTATTTACAATTTTGTCTGGGTGTTTTGTGTCATTTTTTCTAATATCTGAAATATAGAAAAAGGACTGATGGAGCTATTGCCGATCTGCATTGACTGCAGGCTCGTGCCAAGGCTGCGAGACGACATGGTCGATCGCCCGGGTGACCTCAGACATGGTGGGCCGGAGGTTAGGCTTCTCGTGGAGGCAGAGGGATGCAACAACAGCGAGCTGGTAGAGCGCCTTGCGAGGGTAACGACCTCGTAGTGCCGGGTCGGCCAGCCTGCCGTAGCCCCTCCGCACGTCGGCGAGGTATGGCCTTGCCCACAACAGCAGCCGTCGCTGCTCTTCCTCATCATGTGCAGCATTGAACGCCCTTCGGCCCGTGATGATTTCCAGCAACACGACGCCGAAGCTGTAGACGTCGGACTTGACGGTGAGTTTGCCTGAGGCGGCATAGTCGGGCGCGCAGTAGCCATGGGTACCCATGATGCGCGTGGAGACGTGGGTGTCGTCGCCGGCAGGGCCGAGCCTGGCGAGGCCAAGGTCGGAGAGCCTAGGCGTGAAGTCGTCGGCGAGGAGAATGTTGGCGGGCTTGAGGTCCCGGTAGATGACCGGCGGCATTACCGACTCGTGCAGGTATCGCAGCGCCCTGGCGGTGCCGCGGGCAATCTTGACGCGTGTGTTCCAGTCCAGTGGTTGGTGACGGTCATCATCATCGGAGAGGGAGACAGGGAGGAAGAGGTGCTTGTCGAGGCTATGACGCGGGAGGAATGGGTAGACGAGGAGACGCTCATGGGTCTCGGCACAATAGCCTATGAGTGTGACGATGTTGGGGTGGCTCAGCACCATCAGCATCCCACACTCTATCGCGAACTCCCGAGTCCCTTGCACGCCGCCACGACGCAGTTGCTTGATAGCCACCATTGTCGGCGTGCCAGATTCATCGTCAAGGTGGAGATGCCCCTTGTAGACTCTGCCGAAGCCTCCCTCGCCGATAAGGTTGGAGTCGGAGAAGCCGTCCGTGGCCGCCGACAACTGCGTCAATGTGAACTTGCGGGCGACATGGCCGGCCACCGCCTTGTGTGTGTTGCCGCTGCTACCGTCACGGTGGCGACGGATGGTCATGGAGGAATGCGCGGCATAGCTAGAGGGACTGCACGAGCCAGATGCGTCGTTGGAGCCTCGCGTGCGACGTAGGCGGTGGGCGCCCCAACAGGAGCAGTGTTGCATTTGTGCAAGGCGAGATGAGAGTATGACACCGATCTGTTCTCCCGTCGCCGCAGTCTCCTCCGCCGTGAATGAGGAGGAGGTTGTTGGCCGGGTGCATGTTTGCTAAGAAATGGGAGGAGGGATAGACAAATCTGAGTTGGAACTACCCCTTGTTAGCACCTGTGTTTGTTGTGTTCTTGCAGATTTAGTCCATCTATAAATGGACTAGAATAGGAAGGAGAGCCACACAATTTTCTTCTCGTTCCCGCTTCCTATTTCACATGCATGCAACTAATTGGCACCTTACACTCTGTCACATGTATATAATTAATTATTTTAACACCATGCCTCTCTATCTTATGCATGTATCGATGACACATCACACAAGATTCTCTTAATTATTAAAATTTAAAAACTTTATCTCGCAAACATATGGATGATTAACAATATGTTTTAACCGTTGGCTTGGTCGTGAGGAGATGTTTGAAACTAAATCCATGTCGATATGATTTGTCACTTTTTCATCGGTAATTGCCCCATTGTTGACACTTGCTTGCCGTATTAGATAGTACTTAGCCTATCAGACTCTAAGGGGAGGCACCCTCAAAGTGGACAATGTGATGAGTAAATTAATCTCTCCCTGGCATACTGCTTTTATCAAAGGGATATATATTGTGGATGGAGTGATAATTTTGCATGAAGTGTTACATGAGGCCAAGAGAAAAAAGCAATAAGGAGTGGTGCCGAAGTTAGATTTTGAGAAGACCGTATGAGAAAGTTGATTGGAATTATTTACTATCTTGTGTGGCTCATAAAGGTTTATGATCTATATGGTGCAGATTGATTGAGGATGTAGTGAACAATGGTACACTCTATGTTAGGATCAACGATGTTACGCAAAGGATTTAGGTAGCCGTAGAGGAGTGAAGCGGGGGGGGTGTTGCTTGTTGCGTGGTGAATGACCAGCCCGTTGGGAACCCCAAGAGGAAGGTGTGATGAGTATAGCAGCTAGTTTTCCCTCAGTTAAGAAACCAAGGTATATCGTTCAGGAGAAGAGCAAACAATACGACTGAAGGTGATGCTTGCTAGTTTGCGACAGCTTCGAACAATTTATATATGGCGCCTCGTCCAAGCTTTGCTTGCTAGCTGCAACGCGGAACCTGCACACAACACAACCAAGTACTTTGCTCCCAACTTGCGATGAGGTTGTCAATCTCACCGGTTTACTTGAAACAAAGGTTATGAGCGTATCGAGTGGAAAACAGTAGAAGTATGCGAGTAAAGTAAACAGTGCGAGTAAAGTAAACAGGTGATAGCAATATGATGGAAATAGGACCGGGGTCCACAGTTCACTAGTGGTGTCTCTCCATAGATAAATAACACATGCTGGGTAAACAAATTACAGTTGGGCAATTGATAGAATAAAGATAACGTGATATGTCAAGAAGATCACTATGCGATTTACTCTGGGCATTACAACAAAATACATAGACCGCCATCCAACTGTATCTATGACTAATAATCCACTTGTGGCGAATCAATCCGAGAACTCCACAAGTATTAAGTTGCGAACAACAGATAATTGCATTAAGCAAAGTGTGTAATGTAAACAAAGCATATGCCCTTGAGCATATGAATGTTGTTTTCTCCCTAGTAGCAACAGCACATCTACAACCTTAGATGTTTCTGTCACTCCCCCAAATTAAATAGAGGCATGAACCCACTATCGAGCATAAATACCCCCTCTTGGAGTCACTAGCAACTACTCGGCCAAGATAGCTACTAACAACGGAGAGCATGCAAGATCATAAACAACATAGAGATAACATAAGATATATTTCAGTATAGCAACTCAATCATAACACCAATATTCATCGGATCCCAACAAACCAAACATGTAGAATTACATAACGGTGATCTCAATCATGTAGGGCAGCTCATGAGATCTAAACATGAAGCACATGATGGAGAAGACAACCATCTAGCTACTGCTATGGACCCATAGTCCAAGGTAGACTACTGCTGGTGCCAAGTTGACGCGTAGCAGATGGTCCTTGTGCGTGGTGAATAACCAGCCCGTTGGGAACCCCAAGAGGAAGGTGTGATGAGTATAGCAGCTAGTTTTCCCTCAGTTAAGAAACCAAGGTTTAATCGTTCTTGGAGAGGAGAGACAAATGACTGAAGGTGATGCTTGCTAGCTTGCGACAACTTCGGACAATTTATATATGGCGCCTCATCCAAGCTTTGCTTGCTAGCTGCAGCGCGGAACCTGCACACAGCACAACCAAGTACTTCGTTCCCAACTTGCGATGAGGTTGTCAATCTCACCGGTTTGCTTGAAACAAAGGTTATGAGCGTATCGAGTGGAAAACAATAGATTATGCGAGTAAAGTAAACAGTGCGAGTAAAGTAAACAGGTGATAGCAATATGATGGAAATAGGACCGGGATCCACAGTTCACTAGTGGTGTCTCTCCATAAGATAAATAACACATGCTGGGTAAACAAATTACAGTTGAGCAATTGATAGAATAAAGATAAACGTGATATGTTAAGAAGATCACCATGAGATTTACTCTGGGCATTACAACAAAATACATAGACCGCCATCCAACTGCATCTATGACTAATAATCCACTCACGGGGATATCGTCCGAACACCCCATGAGTATTAAGTTGCGAACTACGGATAATTGCATTAAGCAAAGTGTGTAATGTAAACAAAGCATATGCCCTTGAGCATATGAATGTTGTTTTCTCCCTAGTAGCAACAGCACATCTACAACCTTAGAGGTTTCTGTCACTCCCCCAGGCTAAATAGAGGCATGAACCCACTATCGAGCATAAATACCCCCTCTTGGAGTCACTAGCAACTACTCGGCCAAGATAGCTACTAACAACGGAGAGCATGCAATATCATAAACAACATAGAGATAACAAAAGATAATATTCAGTACAGCAACTCAATCATAAACACCAATATTCATCGGATCCCAACAAACCAAACATGTAGAATTACATAACGGTGATTGATATGTCTCCAACGTATCTATAATTTTTGATGCTCCATGCTTGTTTTTACACCATTTACCCGATGTTTCGTTACACTTCCTGGCACTTTTATGCATTTTCCGGAACTAACCTATTAACAAGATGCCACAGTGCCAGTTCCCTGTTTTCTGCTATTTTTGTGTTTCCGAAAAGCTACACAGGAAATATTCTCAGAATTGGACGAAACAAAAGCCAGAAGTCTTATTTTTCCCGGAAGCTTCCCGAAGACCGAAAGAGAGCCGGAGGGGGGCCAGGGGCCGCCCTCACACATAGGTGGCGTGGCCCAGGCCCTGGCTGCGCCACCCTGGTGTGAGGAGCCCCTGGCTGCCCCCTGACGACGCCCCTTCGCCTATAAGAAGCCTCAGGACGGAAAACCCTAAGGGAGTCGGCAATTTTCCAGAAAGAGTTCCGTAGTTCTGCCGCTGCCACCGATGAATTTTGGGGGACAGAAGTCTCTGTTTCGGCACCCTACCGGGACGGGGAAGTGCCCCCGGAGCCATCTCCATCGGTCTCTATCGCCGTCTCTGCCGTCTCCATCGACCTCACCGTCATCTCCATCAACCTTGCTGTCTCCTATGATGAGGAGGGAGTAGTTCTCCCCCGGGGCTGAGGGCTCTACCGGTAGCTATGTGGTTCACCTCTCTCTCCCATGATATGATCTTTATGTGATCGTGAGCTTTGTATCATGTTGAACAAGTAGATGTTATTATTCAGATATTATGTGTACTCTAGTGGTGTTATTAAAGTAATCTATTCCTCCTGCCATGGTGTAACGGTGACAGTGCGTGCATCATGGTGGTACTTGGTCTAGGCTACGATTGTGATCTTTTATGGATTATGAGAATAATTATCACTATGATAGTATTGAAGTGATCTATTCCTCCTTTCATGGTGTAATGTTGACAGTGTGTGCACCGTGTTAGTACTTGGTCTAAGTTGCAATAATATCTATCTTGAGTTGTGATCTGATTTGAATATCTCTATGAGTGGTGTTTGTCAAGTACTTGATGAACTTTAAGGAGTGCTTCGTAGCCCTACGCAATGATTAGTGTTGTTCAATAGGAGAGTAATTCAGAGTACCATAGTGAAGAGAAGTTGTTTACTTGTTCAATTATGTTATATTTGTTGGGAGTGTGTCCACTAGTGAAAGTATGATCCCTAGGCCTTGTTTCCAAGCATTGTACACCGTTTACCTACTGTTTTATTACATGTTTGCTCACAGCGATACTTATTTCATATTACAGTTACTACTCATAATCATCACTACTACTTGTATTTCACTATCTCTTCGCCGAACTAGTGCACCTATACATCTGACAAGTGTATTGGGTGTGTTGGGGACACAAGAGACCTCTTCCTCCCTGAGTTCGATAAACCTTGGGTGTTGTTCTACAAACCTCTGCACTTGGAGGCCCAACACTGTCTACAAGAACAGACGCGTGTGTAGACATCAAGCTCTTTTCTGGCGCCGTTGCCGGGGAGGTAAGGTAAAAGGTACTCACATCCTCCTGTGTGAGTACTCGGAGTTATTTCCTTTAGATTCTGCAATTACATCTTTTTGTTTCTTGTTTTTATTTTCACTAGTTAGGCTTAATGGAAAACAAAGAGCTCTGTAGTCTTTTTCCTAAGTTTAGATATGAAGTGTTTGAAGAGAATATTGAAAAACCTTTGGAGCTTAATTTTCATGCTAATAGTGATGTTAGTATGATTGCTTTGAACACTGGTATTGCTAATGCTATAGAAAAGTCTAAGCTTGGGGAAGCTGGTTTTGTTAAGCATGACATTTTTAGTTCCCCAGCTTTAGTGGAGAAAGTTTGTTCTGATAATATTTTATCTCCCATATGTGATGTTCCTTCTTATGATGATATGTTTGAAGAATATGCTTTGCGAAATAGCTGTTCTCTAGCTTGTGATGATACTGAACCTCTAGTTTATGATGGCTATGATGATGAGTATAATATTTTCAATTTACCTACTATTGAGGATAAAATTAGTTATGATTACAATATGCCTCCTATTTTTGATGATTATGGTGATGCGAATAATTATTCTATTGAATTTGCTCCTACTACTATTGTTCCTATGGTGAGTATTAATTCTTTTATGCATGTGGCTCATGATACGGATGCTTTATGTGATAGTTATATTGTTAGTTCTATTCATGATGCTACTGAAAGTTATTATGAGAGAGGGAAACATGGTTTGATGGATCTCAATAATATTAAGTTTCCCCTCTTTATGTTGCAAATCTTGAAGTGGCACTTGTTTTATCTATCCATGCTTGCTACTATGTGCCTCGTTGATTTATTTTTTTACAAGATTCCTATGCATAGGAAGTGGTTTAGATTTAAATGTGTTCCATACTTTCTTTTTGATGCTCTCTATTGCTTTAAGTTCCTATATGGCGTCTTTGCTTCAAGCTCTTATATGGCGCCTACATGAGTATCTTTGCAAATTACTGCGCCTAGCTCAAAGGCGTTAAAGAAAAGCACTCTTGGGAGATAACCCAATGTTTTATTTCTAGTACTTTTTCTTTTATTTGAGTCTTGGAAGTTATTACTACTGTAATAACTGCTCCTTATCCTTTTTATTTCATTGTTGTGCCAAGAGAAGCCTCTAATTTGAGTGAGGTAAGATTTGGGGATGTTGCTGTCCTGAAACTGTTTTCGGTGCTGCACCGTAAAAATTCGTATAAATTCTCTGTATATCTTTTGGACCTGTGATTTCTTGTGCATATGCCCCAGGTTATATCCAAACTTTCATTAGTTGAACACTTTTTGATTTAAGCAACAGAAAACACCTTAAAAATTCGACCTTTGTCAGTTGTTCTGTTTTGACAGATTTCTACCAATATTTGTGTTTGCCGCTTTATCGCTTTCTTTTGAGTCTTTTGATCACGGAACTTTTGGGGAAGTTGCTACAGTAGTATATGCTTAATATGTGGTGGTTTTAGGTTGAAACCTGAAGCAAAAAGAGGTTGTTTATATGTTATGCTTACACTAATGTTGCTAATAGAATTGTGTTTAGTTTTGTATGAAGGAAGTTTTCAAGTGTAGGGATTGGAGAATGATGAGATGAGTTCAAGAATGGACAAAAGCTCAAGCTTGGGGATGCCCATGCATCACCCCAAGAAATATTCAAGAAGTACAAGCGTCAAAGCTTGGGGATGCCCCCGAGGCACCCCTTCTTCATCGGCAAAAATCAGGTCACCTTTCAAGACACTATATTTGTATTGCTTCATGCACTATGCATTTTTCTTGGAGCGTCAGTTGTTTTAGTTTTCTTAGTTAGTTTAGTTTTGTTTTCTACAATAAATGGTTTGATCACATCATGTTTCTTTTGGAGGAGATGAACTCGCTTTTCGTTTGCCAAGAACACTCTAGTTTTCACTCTTATCGTTCAATGAGTGTTCTCTTTTTCTGCTACTGCGTTTAGCTTGCATTTTTCGTCTTGATTTTTGTTCAGATCTTGTTTTATCTTTTCATCAAGGTGTATTTTTGCCTCTGATCTTTATTGGTTTTCATCAAAAGAGGTGTCTTAAAAAATTTCAAACAGTGTTGGAAAAGAGAAAAAGCTTTATGCAAAAACGTGGTACAAGAAGGAGCTTGTGTAGACTGCGGCCTAGGCTTTTGCATGTCGTGCTTGATGTATTTTTGATAGTATGCTTAGTGGTTTTGCTGTAGCATGAATTGTCTCAAATAACTGAGATTGCTTAATAAGCCTTTGAAAAAATCATGCGTTGTTTTTATTGTATGGAAGCATTATTTTGGTTTTCTGCTTGATGCTTTATTTGGGTTGACTTGGCGCATGCTCACACATGTTAGACTCTTATAAAGTCGCCAATAGCCTCTATGATCATTTAGTTTTTGACTTTTGATGCCATCTTATGCTTCTTTTAATGTCGCTTTGTCGCTTTGCATGATTATGGCTATTATTGCTCTCTTAGTTGGTCGCTCCCAGTCTTTTGCTAGCCCTCGCCTTGTACTGAGTATGAGCTCTACTCGTGCATCCAACTCCTAAAAGCCAAAGTTTTCCAAAGTGTCCACCATACATACCTATTAGCAATTTACTATTCCAAGTAAATTTGACTTGCTTTTATTTTCTCTTCAAATTAAACTCTTACCAGTGTTATGAGAAATTCGGTCAGTAAAGCTCTCACGAACCGGAAGGCACACTTTACTTTTTCCTATTCTTAAAAATTTGACATTGTGGTCTTTTATGTTGATTTGTTATGCTTGCAAGTTGTAAGTTAGAGACTAGCCCAGCCATGCAGTCATGGGCAAGCTTTCAACATTGCACTTCTTATTTGAGTTGATATCGTGATCATTTGTTTATGGATGCCCGCGGTGTGAAATGAATTGGGAATCTTGTGGGGATCATGGAGTTTGTATATGTGTTAGGGAAACGTCGGGCCGCTAATCTAAGCCATGCATAATTCATGGTGGAAATTTGCAGCATACCCATGGTGAACATTCGATGACGCATCTCACAATAAAAAGCTAAACAAATGGCAAATAAAAGAGATGTCGAGGTGTTCATTGTCTGCTTGTCCTGTCATTTTGGTGTGGGCTTGTTCCATGTCATCGGGCACGGAGGTACCCCATTGGCGGTTCTCAATGATATGCATATATTTACAATGACAAGAGTCTTGCTAGGGACTCTAAGTAAAGTAGCATGACGTTTGGGTACTCGTATTCACGGGGCACGAGGTTTTCAACTTATGATTTGTCAAGCATATGCATCATAATTGTTCTCGCATTAACTTTAACCATTCAAGATGCTTATGATGGGGGCAATGAGAGCTCAAAGCCGGTAAGTACCATAATTTTTGAAGGTTATAAAACTTGCAATCACTGCTTCCCTCTTCGAAGGGCCTTTCTTCTACTTTTATGTTGAGTCACCACCTTCTATCTTTATGCACCATTAAGAGAGCATAGTTGTCATTCTTAGTATAATGTGCATTGTCCCAAAGTTTTCATTGATTGATTCATATTGTTGGTTTCACTTGTTCTCAAATTATTTGTATCTAGTCGCCCTCTTAAACTTGAAGGTGTCCTATGCATTTATGTTTTGCTCTCTTTTAAGGACAAACTAAAAACCATTTATATGTTTTTCCTTATGATTTGAACACACGTTTGACTTTCGTTGTTTCATTTTCATGATCTTTTGTTTGTGTTCATTTTCATGTTACAACATGGTTGCTAAGTTTTTATTGTCAAAGATTATATCTTTCATGCCCATGTTTTAAGTTCTTATGATCCCAGCTCACAATGCTTACATATATGATCAAGATTGTGTAGGTGCATGTCACCTCAAAAATTATTTCTTTTGTTATCACTTACCTACTCGAGGACAAGCAGGAGTTAAGCTTGGGGATGCTGATACGTCTCCAACGTATCTATAATTTTTGATGCTCCATGCTTGTTTTTACACCATTTACCCGATGTTTCGTTACACTTTGTGGCACTTTTATGCATTTTCCGGAACTAACCTATTAACAAGATGCCACAGTGCCAGTTCCCTGTTTTCTGCTGTTTTTGTGTTTCAGAAAAGCTACATAGGAAATATTCTCGAAATTGGATGAAACAAAAGCCAGAAGTCTTATTTTTCCCGGAAGCTTCCCGAAGACCGAAAGAGAGCCGGAGGGGGGCCAGAGGCCGCCCTCACACATAGGTGGCGCGGCCCAGGCCCTGGCCGCGCCACCCTGGTGTGAGGAGCCCCTGGCTGCCCCCTGACGATGCCCCTTCGCCTATAAGAAGCCTCAGGACGGAAAACCCTAAGGGAGTCGGCATTTTTCTAGAAAGAGTTCCGTAGTTCCGCCGCCGCCACCGACGAATTTCGGGGGACAGAAGTCTCTGTTCCGGCACCCTGTCGGGACGGGGAAGTGCACCTGGAGCCATCTCCATCGGTCTCCATCACCGTCTCCACCGTCTCCATTGACCTCACCGCCATCTCCATCAACCTTGCTGTCTCCTATGATGAGGAGGGAGTAGTTCTCCCCCGGGGCTGAGGGCTCTACCGGTAGCTATGTGGTTCACCTCTCTCTCCCATGATGTGATCTTTATGTGATCGTGAGCTTTGTATCATGTTGAACAAGTAGATGTTATTATTCAGATATTATGTGTACTCTAGTGGTGTTATTAAAGTAATCTATTCCTCCTGCCATGGTGTAACGGTGACAGTGCGTGCATCATGGTGGTACTTGGTCTAGGCTACGATTGTGATCTTTTATGGATTATGAGAATAATTATCACTATGATAGTATTGAAGTGATCTATTCCTCCTTTCATGGTGTAATGTTGATAGTGTGTGCACCGTGTTAGTACTTGGTCTAAGTTGCAATAATATCTATCTTGAGTTGTGATCTGATTTGAATATCTCTATGAGTGGTGTTTGTCAAGTACTTGATGAACTTTAAGGAGTGCTTCGTAGGCCCACGCAATGATTAGTGTTGTTCAATAAGAGAGTAATTCAGAGTACCATAGTGAAGAGAAGTTGTTTACTTGTTCAATTATGTTATATTTGTTGGGAGTGTGTCCACTAGTGAAAGTATGATCCCTAGGCCTTGTTTCCAAGCATTGCACACCGTTTACCTACTATTTTGTTACATGTTTGCTCGCAGCGATACTTATTTCATATTACAGTTACTACTCATAATCATCACTACTACTTGTATTTCACTATCTCTTCGCCGAACTAGTGCACCTATACATCTGACAAGTGTATTGGGTGTGTTGGGGACACAAGAGACTTTCTGTATTGTAATTGCAGGGTTGTTTGAGAGGGATAGCTTTGACCTCTTCCTCCCTGAGTTCGATAAATCTTGGGTGATCCACTTAAGGGAAACTTGCTGCTGTTCTACAAACCTCTGCACTTGGAGGCCCAACACTATCTACAAGAACAGACGCGTGTGTCGACATCAGTGATCTCAATCATGTAGGGCAGCTCATGAGATCTAAACATGAAGCACATATTGGAGAAGACAACCATCTAGCTACTGCTATGGACCCATGGTCCAAGGTAGACTACTCACTCATCGCTCCGGAGGCAAGCATGGCGATCAAGAAGACCTCCGGTGGCGATTCCCCTCTCCGGCAGGGTGCCGGGAAGAGCTTCTGGACCCTCCCGATCTTCGGGTCGACGGCGGCAGCGGATCGCGATGTGTTCTGGAAAAGTGATCGGGTCCTTAGGTTTTTTCCGTCGGGGGGTCTTTATAGGCGAAGGGGCGATGTCAGAGGAGGGGCCAGGTGCCCTCACGCCAGGGTGGCACGGCCCAGGCCCTGGCCGCGCTAGCCCTGCGTGTGGGGCCCTGGTGGCCTCCCTCCTGCTCTCCTTCGGATCTCTGGAAGCTTTCGGGTAAAATAAGACTTCAGGAACTTGTTTCGTCCAATTCCGAGAATATTTCCTGTGTATCACTTCTGAAACATAAAAATAGCAGAAAACAGGGAACTGGCACTGTGGCAACTTGTTAATAGGTTAGTTCCGGAAAATGCATAAAAGTGCCACGAAGTGTAAAGAAATAGTAGGCAAATGGTGTAAAAATAAGCATGGAGCATAAAAAATTATAGATACGTTGGAGACGTATCAAGTATCCCCAAGCTTAACTCTTGCTCGTCGTCGAGTAGTTAAGTGATAACAAAAGAATAATTTTTGAGGTGACATGCACCTACACAATCTAGATCATATATGTAAGCATTTGTGAGCTGGGATCATAAGAACTTAAAACATGGGCATGAAAGATATAATCTTGACAATAAAAACTTAGCAACCATATTGTAAACATGCAAATGAACACAAACAAAAGATCATGAAAATGAAACAATGAAAGTCAAAAGTGTGTTCAAATCATAAGGAAAACATACAAATGGTTTTCAGCTTGTCCTTCAAAGAGAGCAAAACATAAATGCATAGGACACCTTCAAGTTTAAGAGGGCGACTAGATACAAATAATTTGAGAACAAGTGAAACCAACAATATGAATCAATCAATGAACTTTGGGACAATGCATATTACACTAAGAATGACAACTATGCTCTCTTAATGGTGCATAAAGATAGAAGGTGGTGACTCAACATAAAAGTAGAAGAAAGGCCCTTCGCAGAGGGAAGCAGTGATTGCAAGTTTTATAACCTTCAAAAATTATGGTACTTACCAGCTTTGAGCTCTCATTGCCCCCATCATAAGCATCTTGAATGGTTAAAGTTAATGCGAGAACAATTATGATGCATATGCTTGACAAATCATAAGTTGAAAACCTCGTGCCCCGTGAATACGAGTACCCAAACCTCATGCTACTTTACTTAGAGTCCCAAGAAAGGCTCTTGTCATTGTAAGTATATGCATATCATTGAGAACCGCCAACGGGGTACCTTCGTGCCCGATGACATGGAACAAGCCCATATCAAAATGACAGGACAAGCAGACAATGAACACCTCGACATCTCTTTTATTTGCCATTTGTTTAGGTTTTTATTGTGAGATGCGTCGTCGAATGTTCACCATGGGTATACTGCAAATTTCCACCATGAATTATGCATGGCTTAGATTAGCGGCCTGGCGTTTCCCTAACACATATACAAACTCCATGATCCCCACAAGATTCCCAATTCATTTCACACCGCGGGCATCCATAAACAAAAGATCACGATATCAACTCAAATAAGAAGTGCAATGTTGAAAGCTTGCCCATGACTGCATGGCTGGGCTAGTCTCCAACTTACAACTTGCAAGCATAACAACTCAACATAAGAGACCACAATGTCAAATTTTTAAGAACAGGAAAAAGTAAAGTGTGCCTTCCGGTTCGTGAGAGCTTTACTGACCGAATTTCGCATACACTGGTAAGAGTTTAATTTGAAGAGAAAATAAAAGCAAGTCAAATTTACTTGGAATAGCAAATTGCTAGTAGGTATGTATGGTGGACACTTTGGAAAACTTTGGCTTTTAGGAGTTGGATGCACGAGTAGAGCTCATACTCAGTACAAGGCGAGGGCTAGCAAAAGACTGTGAGCGACCAACTAAGAGAGCAATAATGGCCATAATCATGCAAAGTGACATTAAAAGAAGCATAATATGGCATCAAAAGTCAAAAACTAAATGATCATAGAGGCTATTGGTGACTTTGTAAGAGTCTAACATGTGTGAGCATGCGCCAAGTCAACCCAAATAAAGCATCAAGGAGAAAACCAAATAATGCTTCCATACAATAAAAACAACGCATGATTTTTTCAAAGGCTCATTAAGCAATCTCAGTTATTTGAGACAATTCATGCTACAGTAAAAACCACTAAGCATACTATCAAAAAGACATCAAGCATGACATAAAAAAGCCTAAGCCGCAGTCTACACAAGCTCCTTCTTGTACCACTATTTTGCACAAAGCTTTTTCTCTTTTCCAACACCATTTGAAATTTTTAAAGTCACCTCTTTTGATGAAAACCAATAAAGATCAGAGGCAAAAATACACCTTGATGAAAAGATATGGCAAAATCTGAACGCAAATCAAGGCGAAAACAGAAACCAAAAGCAGTAGCAGAAAAAGAAGAACACCCGATTTTTAATAAGAGTGAAAACTAGAGCGTTCTTGGCAAATGAAAAGCAAGGCAACTTCTCCAAAAGAAATTTGTTGGGGTCCAACCATTTATTGCAGCAAACAAACAAACTAAACTAACTAAGAAAACTAAAACAACTGACGCTCCAAGAAAAACACATAGTGCATGAAGCAATAAAAATATAGTGTTTTGAAAGATGACCTGATTTTTACCGATGAAGAAAGGGTGCCTCGGGGGCATCCCCAAGCTTTGACGCTTGTACTTCTTGGATATTTCTTGGGGTAATGCATGGGCATCCCCAAGCTTGAGCTTTTGTCCATTCTTCAACTCATCTCATCATTCTCCAATCCCTACACTTGAAAACTTACTTCATACAAAACTAAACACAATTCTATTAGCAACATTAGTGTAGGCATAACATATAATCAACCTCTTTTTTGCTTCAGGTTTCAACTCAAAACCACCACATATATAGCAAATACTACTGTAGCAACTTCTCCAAAAGTTCTGTGATCAAAAGAACTCAAAGGAAAGTGATAAAGTGGCAAACACAAATATTGGCAGAAATCTGTCAAAACTGAACAGCTGACAAAGGTCGAATTTTTGAGGGGTTTTCTGTTACTCAAATCGAAAAGTGTTCAACTAACAAAAGTTTGGATATAACCTGGGGCATATGCACAAGAAATCGAAGGTCAGAAAATATATACAGAGAATTTATACGAATTTTTACGGTGCAGCACCGAAAACAGTTTCAGGACAGCAACATCCCCAAATCTTTGCCTCACTCGAATTAGAGGCTTCTCTTGGCACAAAAACAAAATAAACAAGATAAGGAGTGGTCATTACAGTAGTAATGACTTCCAAGACTCAAATAAAAGAAAAAGTACTGAAAATAAAAACATTGGGTTATCTCCCAAGAGTGCTTTTCTTTAACGCCTTTGAGCTAGGCGCAGAAAATTGCGAAGATGCTCACATAAGAAATATGAATGGAAGCCAAAAAGAGCATCAAGGACCAAATATAAAACATATTTAAGTCTAACCCACTTCCTATGCATAGGAATCTTGTAAGAAAATAAATCAAAGAAGCACATAGTCACAAGTATGGGTGGATAAAATAAGAACAACTTTAGAACTTTCAATATAAAGAGAGGTGTTTTAGTAACATGAGAATTCCAACAACCATATTTTCCTCTCTCATAATAATTTTTAGTAGCATCATGAACAAACTCAACAATATAAATATCACACTCACCCTCCTTTGTTAAGCATGGAGGGTGATCAAATAAGGTATTAGTTAAAGAGTTACTCTTATTAGGAGGTAGACATGGGTAACTCCATTCTTCCTCCTCTTGATCATCACTCTCCTCCTCTTTTTCATCCAATGAGCTTCTAATTTATTCTTCCATAGGCTCCTTCAAGGCATTAGTCTCTTCCGTTGGAGAGCATCTATTAAGATATTTAAGAATATAGCCATTTCCTTCCTTGTAATTATCAAAGCAAAATGTGATTATATCATAAACCTCATATTTATAAGGTGCATCATCAGTATTTTCAAGCAAATAAGCAAGTTCGAATGCACCCTTCCAAGCAATAAATACTTCAATTTGTTCCACATCATAAAAGTCATAATTTCCATTAATATAAAAAGATATGGTAACATCATCATTATACTCACATTGAAAAGGGAGGTGTTTATACCTCCTACAGCAACAAGATCTATCAAAGCAATAAGTAACATTATAAGTAGAGCACACGTTTCTAGCAATGATATACAATCTATTGATTTGTTCCCATAAGTGTTTCCCTTTATGTGACAAGCAGTGTTCCTCATAATAATTTTGCTGCTCTTCCGTGAACCCACCTTGCCAAAAAGATTTAGTTTCAAAGAAACCAACCATTGATAGAAAGCATGATAAAGCAAGACAATAACGGACCAACAAAAATAACAACTATAGTAGGAACTAATTTTTTTATGTTTTTGATAAAACGATGCAGGTAAAATAAATAAAGTAAAGCAAAACAATAAAACAAAGTAAAGGATGTGCGTGCGAAAACTCCCCTCGCAGAAGTCTTCTACTTCCTCCCCAGCAACGGCGCCGGAAAAGAGGCTGCTGGCGCCAAGTTGACGCGTAGCAGATGGTCCTTGTGCGTGGTGAATAACCAGCCCGTTGGGAACCCCAAGAGGAAGGTGTGATGAGTATAGCAGCTAGTTTTCTCTCAGTTAAGAAACCAAGGTTTAATCGTTCTTGGAGAGGAGAGACAAACGACTGAAGGTGATGCTTGCTAGCTTGCGACAGCTTCAGACAATTTATATATGGCGCCTCGTCCAAGCTTTGCTTGCTAGCTGCAGCGCGGAACCTGCACACAACACAACCAAGTACTTCGTTCCCAACTTGCGATGAGGTTGTCAATCTCACCGGTTTGCTTGAAACAAAGGTTATGAGCGTATCGAGTGGAAAACAATAGAGTATGCGAGTAAAGTAAACAGTGCGAGTAAAGTAAATAGGTGATAGTAATATGATGGAAATAGGATCGGGGTCCACAGTTCACTAGTGGTGTCTCTCCATAAGATAAATAACATATGCTGGGTAAACAAATTACAGTTGGACAATTGATAGAATAAAGATAAACGTGATATGTCAAGAAGATCACTATGAGATTTACTTTGGGCATTATAACAAAATACATAGACCGCCATCCAACTGCATCAATGACTAATAATCCACTCACGGGGATATCGTCCGAACACCCCATGAGTATTAAGTTGCAAACAACGGATAATTGCATTAAGCAAAGTGTGTAATGTAAACAAAGCATATGCCCTTGAGCATATGAATGTTGTTTTCTTCCTAGTAGCAACATCACATCTACAACCTTAGAGGTTTCTGTCACTCTCCCAGGTTAAATAGAGGCATGAACCCACTATCGAGCATAAATACCCCCTCTTGGAGTCACTAGCAACTACTCGGCCAAGATAGCTACTAACAACGGAGAGCATGCAAGATCATAAACAACATAGAGATAACAAAAGATAATATTCAGTACATCAACTCAATCATAAACACCAATATTCATCGGATCCCAATAAACCAAACATGTAGAATTACATAACGGTGATCTCAATCATGTAGGGCAGCTCATGAGATCTAAACATGAAGCACATGGTGGAGAAGACAACCATCTAGCTACTGCTATGGACCCATGGTCCAAGGTAGACTACTCACTCATCGCTCCAGAGGCAAGCATGGCGATGAAGAAGACCTCCGGTGGCGATTCCCCTCTCCGGCAGGGTGCCGGGAAGAGCTTCTGGACCCTCCTGATCTTTGGGTCGATGGCGGCGGCGGATCGCGATGTGTTCTGGAAAAGTGATCAGGTCCTTAGGTTTTTTCCGTCGGGGGGTCTTTATAGGCGAAGGGGTGATGTCAGAGGAGGGGCCAGGTGCCCTCACGCCAGGGTGGCACGGCCCTGGCCGCGCCAGCCCTGCGTGTGGGGCCCTGGTGGCCTCCCTCCTGCTCTCCTTCGGATCTCTGGAAGCTTCCAGGTAAAATAAGACTTCAGGAACTTGTTTCGTCCAATTCTGAGAATATTTCCTGTGTATCACTTCTGAAACACAAAAATAGCAGAAAACAGGGAACTGGCACTGTGGCAACTTGTTAATAGGTTAGTTCTGGAAAATGCATAAAAGTGCCACGAAGTGTAACGAAACAGTAGGCAAATGGTGTAAAAACAAGCATGGAGCATCAAAAATTATAGATACGTTGGAGACGTATCAACTACTCACTCATCGCTCTGGAGGCAAGCATGGCGATGAAGAAGACCTCTGGTGGCGATTCCCCTCTCCGGCAGGGTGCCGGGAAGAGCTTCTGGACCCTCCCGATCTTTGGGTCGATGGCGGCGGCGAATCGCGATGTGTTCTGGAAAAGTGATCAGGTCCTTAGGTTTTTTCCGTCGGGGGGTCTTTATAGGCGAAGGGGTGATGTCAGAGGAGGGGCCAGGTGCCCTCACGCCAGGGTGGCACGGCCCAGGCCCTGGCCGCGCCAGCCCTGCGTGTGGGGCCCTGGTGGCCTCCCTCATGCTCTCCTTCGGATCTCTGGAAGCTTCCAGGTAAAATAAGACTTCAGGAACTTGTTTCGTCCAATTTCGAGAATATTTCCTGTGTATCACTTCTGAAACACAAAAACAGCAGAAAACAGGGAACTGGCACTGTGGCAACTTGTTAATAGGTTAGTTCTGGAAAATGCATAAAAGTGCCACGAAGTGTAACGAAACAGTAGGCAAATGGTGTAAAAACAAGCATGGAGCATCAAAAATTATAGATACGTTGGAGACGTATCAACTACTCACTCATCGCTCCGGAGGCAAGCATGGCGATGAAGAAGACCTCCGGTGGCGATTCCCCTCTCAGGCAGGGTGCCGAGAAGAGCTTCTGGACCCTCCCGATCTTTGGGTCGACGGCGGCGGATCGCGATGTGTTCTGGAAAATTGATCGGGTACTTAGGTTTTTTCCGTCGGGGGGTCTTTATAGGTGAAGGGGCATCGTCAGAGGTGGACCGAGGTGGTCTCACACCTAGGGCGCGCGGCCAGGGGCTAGGCCGCGCCGCCCTGGTGTGTGACCCCCTCGTGGCCCCACTCCGTCTCCTCTTCGGATCTCTGGAAGCTTCCAGGAAAAATAAGACTGCAGGAACTTATTTTGTCCAATTCCGAGAATATTTCCTGTGTATCACTTCTGAAACACAAAAACAGCAGAAAACAGGGAACTGGCACTGTGGCGACTTGTTAATAGGTTAGTTCCAGAAAATGTATAAAAGTGCCACGAAGTGTAACGAAACAGTAGGCAAATGGTGTAAAAATAAGCATGGAGCATCAAAAATTATAGATACGTTGGAGACGTATCAAGCATCCCCAAGCTTAACTCCTGCTCGTCATCGAGTAGGTAAGTGATAACAAAGAATAATTTTTGAGGTGACATGCACCTACACAATCTTGATCACATATGTAAGCGTTGTGAGCTGGGATCATAAGAACTTAAAACATGGGCATGAAGATATAATCTTGACAATAAGAACTTAGCAACCATGTTGTAAACATGAAAATGAATACAAACAAAAGATCATAAAAATGAAACAATGAAAGTCAAACGTGTGTTCAAATCATAAGGAAAAACATACAAATGGTTTTCAGCTTGTCCTTTCAAGAGAGCAAAACATAAATGCATAGGACACCTTCAAGTTTAAGAGGGCGACTAGATACAAGTAATTTGAGAACAAGTGAAACCAACAATATGAATCAATCAATGAAAACTTTGGGACAATGCATATTATGCTAAGAATGACAACTTTGCTCTCTTATGGTGCATAAAGAAAGAAGGTGGTGACTCAACATAAAAGTAAAAGAAAGACCCTTCGCAGAGGGAAGCAGTGATTGCAAGTTTTATAACCTTCAAAAATTATGTTACTTACCGGCTTTGAGCTCTCATTGCCCCCATCATAAGCATCTTGAATGGTTAGAGTTAATGCGAGAAAAATTATGATGCATATGCTTGACAAATCATAAGTTAAAAATCTCGTGTCCCGTGAATACGAGTACCCAAACCTCATGCTACTCAACTTAGAGTCCAAGCAATGCTCTTGTCATTGTAAGTATATATGTATCATCGAAACCGCCAACGGGGTACCTCCATGCCCGATGACATGGAACAAGCCCACATCAAAATGACAGGACAAGCAGACAATGAACACCTCGACATCTCTTTTATTTACCATTTGTTTAGCTTTTTATTGTGAGATGCGTCATCGAATGTCCACCATGGGTATGCTGCAAATTTCCACCATGAATTATGCATGGCTTAGATTGGCAGCCCAGGCGTTTCCCTAACACATATACAAACTCCATCATCCCCACAAGATTCCCAACTCATTTCACACCGCGGGCATCCATAAACAAAAGATCACGATATCAACTCAAATAAGAAGTGCAATATTGAAAGCTTGCCCCATGACAGCATGGATGGGCTAGAATCCAACTTACAACTTGCAAGCATAACAACTCAACATAAGAGACCACAATGTCAAAAAAATTAAGAGCAGGAAAAAGTAAAGTGTGCCTTCCGGTTCGTGAGAGCTTTACTGACCAATTTTCGCATAACACTGGTAAGAGTTTAATTTGAAGAGAAGATAAAAGCAAGTCAAATTTACTCGGAATAGCAAATTGCTAGTAGGTATGTATGGTGGACACTTTGGAAAACTTTGGCTTTTAGGAGTTGGATGCACGAGTAGAGCTCATACTCAGTACAAGGTGAGGGCTAGCAAAAGACTGGGAGCGACCAACTAAGAGAGCAATAATGGCCATAATCATGCAAAGCGACAAAGCGACATTAAAAGAAGGATAAGATGGCATCAAAAGTCAAAAACTAAATGATCATAGAGGCTATTGGCGACTTTGTAAGAGTCTAACATGTGTGAGCATGCGCCAAGTCAACCCAAATAAAGCATCAAGGAGAAAACTAAAATAATGCTTCTAAACAATTAAAAACAACGCATGATTTTTTCAAAGGCTCATTAAGCAATCTCAGTTGTTTGAGATAAGTCATGCTACAGCAAAACCACTAAGCATACTATCAAAAAGACATCAAGCATGATATGAAAAAGCCTAAGCCGCAGTCTACACAAGCTCCTTCTTGTACCACTATTTTGTATAAAGCTTTTTCTCTTTTCCAACACCATTCAAAAAAATTTAAGACACCTCTTTTGATGAAAACCAATAAAGATCAGAGGCAAAAATACACCTTGATGAAAAGATATGACAAGATCTAAACACAAATCAAGGCAAAAATGAAAACCAAAAGCAGTAGCGGAAAAAGAAGAACACTCGGTGAACGATAAGAGTGAAAAACGGAGTGTTCCTGGCAAATGAAAACGAGTACATCTCCTCCAAAGGAATTTTGTTGGGGTCCAACCATTTATTGCAGCAAGCAAAACTAAACTAACTAAGAAAACTAAAACAACTGACGCTCCAAGAAAAACACATAGTGCATGAAGCAATAAAAATATAGTGTTTTGAAAGGTGACCTGATTTTTGCCGATGAAGAAGGGGTGCCTCGGGGGCATCCCCAAGCTTTGACGCTTGTACTTCTTGGATATTTCTTGGGGTGATGCATGGGCATCCCCAAGCTTGAGCTTTTGTCCATTCTTCAACTCATCTCATCATTCTCCAATCCCTACACTTGAAAACTTCCTTCACACAAAACTAAACACAATTCTATTAGCAACATTAGTGTAAGCATAACATATAATCAACCTCTTTTTGCTTCAGGTTTCAACCCAAAACCACCACATATATAGCATATACTACTGTAGCAACTTCTCCAAAAGTTCCGTGATCAATAGAACTCAAAAGAAAGTGATTAAGCGGTAAACATAAATATTGGCAGAAATCTGTCAAAACGGAACAGCTGACAAAGGTCGAATTTTTTTAGGGGTTTTCTGTTGCTCAAATCAAAAAGTGTTAAACTAACGAAAGTTTGGATATAACCTGGGGCATATGCACAAGAAATCGTAGGTCCAAAAGATATACAGAGAATTTATACGAATTTTACGGTGCAGCACCGAAAACAGTTTCAGGACAGTAACATCCCCAAATCTTTACCTCACTCGAATTAGAGGCTTCTCTTGGCACAACAATAAAATAAAAAGATTAAGGAGCGGTCATTGCAGTAGTAATGACTTCCAAGACTCAAATAAAAGAAAAATTACTGGAAATAAAACATTGGGTTATCTCCCAAGAGTGCTTTTCTTTAACGCCTTTGAGCTAGGCGCAGAAAATTGCGAATCAAGTAACATCAAGTGATGAAACATCAAGCTCATAATTTGCTCTAAGAATAGAGTCAAAAAGTAATTTCTTCCTTTTCCTAGGGAAGTGTTCCATACCTTTCTTTAGTGGGAATTGATATTTGATGGTGCCTTCTCTCATATCAATGATGGCACCTACAGTTCGAAGAAAGGGTCTTTCCAAAATAATAGGACATGAAGCATGGCATTCAACGTCCATAACGAGAAAATCAACGGGAATAAGGTTATTGTTAACCACAATAAGAACATCATTAATCCTTCCCAAAGGTTTCTTCTTAGCAACATCAGCAATAGGAACATCATAATAACACTTTTCAAGCGGTGGTAAATCAAGCATGTCATAAATTTTTCTAGGCATGATAGAAGTACTAGCACCTAGATCACATAAAGCATGGCAATCAAAACCATTAACATGCATATTAATGATGGGTTCCCAACCATCTTCTAACTTCTTGGGAACAGAGGCTTTTTGCTGCAACTTTTCATCCCTAATTTTTATGAGAGCATTGGTAATATGCTTAGTAAAAGCAATATTTAAAGAACTAGCATTGGGAGTCAAAGCAAGCTTTTGCAAGAACAAAATAACTTCAGATATATTGCAGCCATCAACATTAAAATCATTAAAAGAATTAGAGCTGTCATTTCCTACACTCCAAAAAATTTTAGCACTCTTTTGAGAAAAAGTTTTGGCAGTTTTAGGCTTTTTCACACAAGGAGTGGGAGTTTTCTCTACACCAATCAAAGTAAGAGGATTGCTAGCATTAGGAGCAACATCATTAGAGGTAGTAATGGTACATACCTTCGTCTCTCTAGCCATCTCATCTTCTCTTTCCCACCTGGCATGCAATTCCGCTAACAATCTAATATTTTTATCAATTCCAACTTGAATAGCATTAGCAGTAGCAAAAACATTGTTCTTTTTCACATCATTAGGCAACACTTTTAATTTCAGAATTTCAATATCATGAGCAAGGCTATCAACTTTAGAAGCAAGAATATCAATTTTGCCTAACTTTTCCTCAACAGACTTGTTAAAAGCAGTTTGCTTACCGATGAAGTCCTTGAGCATTACCTCAAGCTCGGAGGGCGCGGCCCTAGTGTTGTTGAGGAGTTACCACAAGAGTTACCATAACCATTACTAGAAGGATAAGGCCTATAATTGTTACTAGCAAAATTGTTTCTATAAGCATTGTTGTTAAAATTATTGTTTCTAATGAAATTCACATCAACATTCTCTTCTTGAGCAACCAAAGAGGCTAAAGGAACATTATTAGGATCAACATGAGTCCTATCATTAGCAAGCATAGCCATAATAGTATCAATCTTATCATTCAAGGAAGAGGTTTCCTCAACAGAATTTACCTTCTTACCTTGTGGAGCTCTCTCGGTGTGCCATTCAAAATAATTTACCATCATGTTGTCGAGTAGCTTTGTTGCGGCACCCAAGGTAAGGGACATAAAAGTGCCTCTAGCAGCTGAATCAAGTAGGTTCCTCGAAGAAAAATTCAGTCCTGCATAAAAAGTTTGGACAATCATCCAAGTAGTCAGTCCATGAGTGGGGCAATTCTTTATCATAGATTTCATTCTTTCCCACGCTTGAGCAACATGTTCATTATCAAACTGAGTAAACTTCATAATATTGCTACGCAGAGATATAATCTTAGCAGGAGGATAATATCTACCAATAAAAGCATCCTTACACTTAGCCTATAAATCAATACTATTCTTAGTCAAAGACAGCAACCAATCCTTAGCTTTTCCTCTCAAAGAAAAAGGAAACAACTTGAGCTTAATAATATCACTTTCTACATCCTTATATTTCTGCATCTCACATAGCTCAACAAAATTGTTGAGATGAGCTGCAGCATCTTCAGTACTAGCACCAGAAAATTGCTCTTTCATAACAAGGTTCAACAAAGCAGGCTTAATCTCATAAAAGTTTGCAGCAGGAGCAGGTGGTGCAATAGGAGTGCAGATAAAATCACTATTGTTCGTGCTAGTAAAGTCACACAACTTTGTGTTTTCAGGATTAGCCATTTCAGCAAAACTAAAAGTAGATAAGTAAAACAACTACCAAGGATTCTATTTTTTTTGGGTTTTTGATATAAAACGATGCAGGTAAAATAAATAAAGTAAAGCAAAATAATAAAACAAAGTAAAGGATGTGTGTGCGAAAAACTCCCCTTGCAGAGGTCTTCCACTCTTCCCCGGCAACGGCGCCAGAAAAGAAGCTGTTGCTTGTTGCGTGGGGAATGACCAGCCCGTTGGGAACCCCAAGAGGAAGGTGTGATGAGTATAGCAGCTAGTTTTCCCTCAGTTAAGAAACCAAGGTATATCGTTCAGGAGAAGAGCAAACAATACGACTGAAGGTGATGCTTGCTAGTTTGCGACAGCTTCGGACAATTTATATATGGCGCCTCGTCTAAGCTTTGCTTGCTAGCTGCAACGCGGAACCTGCACACAACACAACCAAGTACTTTGCTCCCAACTTGCGATGAGGTTGTCAATCTCACCGGTTTGCTTGAAACAAAGGTTATGAGCGTATCGGGTGGAAAACAGTAGAAGTATGCGAGTAAAGTAAACAGTACGAGTAAAGTAAATATGTGATAGCAATATGATGGAAATAGGACCAGGGTCCACAGTTCACTAGTGGTGTCTCTCCATAGATAAATAACACATGCTGGGTAAACAAATTACAGTTGGGCAATTGATAGAATAAAGATAACGTGACATGTCAAGAAGATCACTATGCAATTTACTCTAGGCATTACAACAAAATACATAGACCGCCATCCAACTGCATCTATGACTAATAATCCACTTGTGGCGAATCAATCCGAGAACTCCACAAGTATTAAGTTGCGAACAACAGATAATTGCATTAAGCAAAGTGTGTAATATAAACAAAGCATATACCCTTGAGCATATGAATGTTGTTTTCTCCCTAGTAGCAACAGCACATCTATAACCTTAGAGGTTTCTGTCACTCCCCCAGATTAAATAGAGGCATGAACCCACTATGGAGCATAAATACCCCCTCTTGGAGTCACTAGCAACTACTCGGCCAAGATAGCTACTAACTACGGAGAGCATGCAAGATCATAAACAACATAGAGATAACATAAGATATATTTCAGTATAGCAACTCAATCATAACACCAATATTCATCGGATCCCAACAAACCAAACATGTAGAATTACATAACGGTGATCTCAATCATGTAGGGCAGCTCATGAGATCTAAATATGAAGCACATGGTGGAGAAGACAACCATCTAGCTACTGCTGTGGACCCATAGTCCAAGGTAGACTACTCACTCATCGCTCCGGAGGCAAGCATGACGATGAAGAAGACCTCCGGTGGCGATTCCCCTCTCCGGCAGGGTGCCGGGAAGAGCTTCTGGACCCTCCCGATCTTCGGGTCGACGGCGGCGATGGATCGCGATGTGTTTTGGAAAATTGATTGGGTACTTAGGTTTTTTCCGTCGGGGGGTCTTTATAGGCGAAGGGGCATCGTCAGAGGTGGACCGAGGTGGTCTCACACCTAGGGGGCGCGGCCAGGGGCCAGGCCGCGCCGCCCTGGTGTGTGGCCCTCTCGTGTCCCCACTCCATCTCCTCTTCGGATCTCTGGAAGCTTTCGGGAAAGATAAGACTTCAGGAACTTGTTTCGTCTAATTCCGAGAATATTTCCTGTGTATCACTTCTGAAACACAAAAACAGCAGAAAATAGGGAACTGGCACTGTTGCGACTTGTTAATAGGTTAGTTCCGGAAAATGCATAAAAGTGCCACGAAGTGTAACGAAACAGTAGGCAAATGGTGTAAAAACAAGCATGGAGCATCAAAAATTATAGATACGTTGGAGACGTATCAAGGGGGGGGGGGGGGTGTAAACGGATCGGATCGGATAATGCTCTTCCCATATCCTTTTTCATATTTTTCTGTCGGATTCGGACCGGAGCGGATAATGGTCGGTACGGATTCAAATGCGGATTATATCGGACTATGGATTCGGACTGGAAGTGGAGTGGATTCGGACTGTAAACGGACAAAGATTATCGGATAGAAACGTGCAACAAGACATATTTTCACCATTGCAAACAATACAAATAAAAACTATTCATACTTACAAATCGTTCAAACTTTCACTAATGTGAAGATCATTGTACTTAAAAGTATTATACCTAGAAGAAAAACATACATAGATTATACTTACGTAAAGGTTTTGCTGCGGTTTCATATGTAGAAATAAAACCATGGTAGGACTAAGTAGGAGGAAAGGAGGAGGCTAGAATAAACGTACAAACAGCAATGCTGAGTGATTATGTGATTGCTAGGGTTATAATATATATAGAAAGATGTTAATCTGAATACTAATTAAACAACTGGGATATTTTTTAGGTAATTAAATTGGATTATCCTAATTGAGAAGGTCGGATAATCCACGAAAAATGGCGGATAATCCGTATCCGTAGGATAATAGCAACACCATATCCGCTACCATATTCATCGGATATCTGCACGAATAATATTTGTATCGGTGTCCATATCCGTCGGATTTGAATAATTGCATACCATATCCTTAAAAATGGATGCGGATGTGGATTCGGAGCGGAAATTATTCGTACCATTTATGCTCCTCTGACCCCTTTCCTATTCAATCTTCCTGCTAAAGGTTTAGCTAAGTTAATCTATCAAGTTCAAGAACTAGGCCTCATGCAACCATGGCATTGTTATCTTACAATGCGCTGAAGCCACACGTATCTAAAATCTAAGATGATGTGCCTCATGCAATCCACTTAAAGCTTATACTTTACATGTATTTGAAGCTATGCCAGGTTTACAGATACTTTCCTTAAAAGCAAGTGATGATGGTATTGACCGATGAAGAAAAATTCTTGATGTACTCTAACATGTTTCTACTGCCAAATGGTACATCGGCAAATCAAATTACCTTGGTATCCTAGTTCCTGGATCTAAATTACATATTGTCAACTTGGATCTTCTCAATGAGGGAAATCTCAAAAGGCAGTATTTCCATTTTCTACGAGTAAATTTGATAGCCTTAGAGAAAATGCAAAAAATTGAGAGAAGGTTTTTTTGGCAAAAAAATTACCATATGGTCAGATGGGAGCTGATATGCAAACCCAAATCTATAGGAGTGGTGGGAGTTAAAAAAAAATGAGATTTTTCAATCTAAGCTTGTTGCACAAGTGGTGTTGGCATTTAGAGAGTCAATATGGGACCCGTCAGAAGCTTGTGAAATATAAATATAAAATTTAGAGAGCAATATGACATAGAATTAAGAGTAAACATGATGACTCTACTGCTTGGAGTAATCTTCTCAAAGTCAAACACCTGCATTTGCAGGGGAAGACTACGTCTGCGAATGGAGGCGAGGATACATCTTTTTGGCATGATGCCTGGTGTGGACAAATCTTCCTTTGTGAGAATTTTCCACAGATATTATTTATAATTGAGAGTGTAATGCAAGACCTGGCCAACACATACTAGGATCTGATATTTAGGAGGTGGCTAGATGTGCCGCTGCAAAACGAGTGTACTATTCTTAGGAACATGCTTGCAGGTGTAGCCCTTGGTGCTGGACCTACAAGCCTACATGGAAGTTTTCAAAGGATGGGAAATTTATAGTGAAATTGATTTATAGAAAAATCTCCTCGGTAGGTGTTGATAGATCTTTTTGGCATCTATGGAAAGTCAAGCTCTCACTCAAAATCAAAGTGTGGCTATGGTTAATCCGGCACAGCGTGATTCCGACCAAATATAATATGAAGAAACAAAACTGGGTGTGGGAAATTATTCTTGTAATTTTTGCCTAGCTGAAGAAAATATTCAATACCATTTTTAAATGCCCACTATTGTGTTCATGTGGAGCATTGTCATGCCCTGCCCTTGGTATTTCCTTAGGCCAACCCGTTTCACTCAATACTTTTGGTGGATTGCTCATTTAGTTCCCTTAGGGACTAGCGTGCATGTTAGGAGTTGTTGTTTTGTGTTGGGATCAATGGAAGAGTAGAAACATAGCCTATTTTAAGGGAAACTTATTTCCTCTCCGGTTGAATTAGTGTGTTATATGTGCACTTACTTGCAATACTGGGATCGTCTTGAGTCAGAAAATGAGAACAAAATAAGATACCATAGTCGTTGACCATGTATCCTTCAATATGGAGGGAATAACATAATGATTAAAATTAATTTCAATATAGAGATGCATGGACTCACCACATTTTAATTCAACAACCCGCAGTCGTATACTGATGCAACATGACCTTGCGAGTATGACCCATGGTTGATGATGCATGGACATGTGTGTTCATGAATCTATGTATTGTGAAGTCTTTAATGATGCATAAGTTTTACATGTAAGTTTCATTTGTGTTGAGATATTAGCATGTGTTTTTCCTTCCTAAAATATCACTTTGTATTAATGTTTCAAATTTTTCTCACTAGATAATGAACAATCGAAATCCTTTTCAATCGTGGGAGGGTTACGAAAATCTATATTTTGTGCTTATACATGATAAGTGGACAGCCTTCTCTGCCAGAACATTTTTTGAACTTTCTAGAATATCATTGATAGATAAATAGCTTCATGACTTCATTATGACATATTGTGAGCTTCAGTTGTACCCAAAAAACTATTAATCTACCAGAGAAAACAAGCGGGCAAGGCATGTTAGGCTCTGCATGGTGATTAATTGCCCATGAACAGAAGACATCAGAAAAATCCCAAAACTCACTTATGCCATTTAGAAAAAATACATGCTAATATTCTTTTGGCGAGCGCGTTGTGCACTGGGTTCAAGTAGAGACATGTTTGTTTCTCAGTGGTCGAAAGAAGTGACTGCAACCCAATTTAAAAATAGCTAACTACAATTAGATATTCCAAATTAACATGTTTCAATTTTGGTTACATATGTTTGGTTGAGGAGAAACTGAACATAACTTTTATTTTGTTACTTGACACAAAGTTTGGTCTTTCTTTGGCTGATTACATTTTTTGGCATGTCAATACCCTTTTTAAACTTTAGCTTACTTTTGTAGATATTGTTGGCCAAATCATAGCCAACTTAACCAAAATGTTGGCAATGCAAATATTTTATAGGTAACATTTGGCTAAAACCAAGACATGCCTTAATTTGCATAAACCAATGAACCAATAAACTCAGCTGTTAACCCTGCATCTCACTTGTCTAAAATGGGCTCAATATGTATGATATGTATTATCACCCAATGTTAGCCATAATATTTTAATTTATAGACTGAAGTCACTAAAACTCGTCGAATCTACTACTCTCTCCGTTCACTCTGTTAAAGAACCTTTTAGGTTTTTCAAAGATATATGTATTTAGACGCATTTGCGTGCATAGGTTCACTCAATTCCCTCCATATCTAGTCCACAATGAAAATTTTAAAAGGTCTTATAATATTGAACGAAGGGAGTACATATAATTAGTTGCCAAGCCGTTGATGTAAGAAGATGTTCAATTTTTCAATGCGAAACATGAAGGTTCATATTCTTTTTAATGTTTTTTTAGAAAATGGGAAGGACTGTGCATCAATCGATGCATACGGCCTAATGTTATTTTAATGCTAAAACAGAAAGACACACAATCACAATGAAGTTACAAATACAACTTTTATCGTGGATAGTATATTCGGCTGGAGATTTCTCCCTCCTGGTGATAGCACAAAAATCATGAAAACGACGATCGTGCATATTAAATTGGGCTTGTGTGTTGGAAGCACAACTTGAATAAAAGAAAAGAAAAGATCACTGAAGGTGCAAATAGCAGAGTTTAAAGGAGACCGGCCTGTTTGAACAATCAATAATGTGACAATGTGACTCGATGCACCTCTTGAACTGAAAAGAAGGGGACCGAAATGATCAACGGCGCCTGTGACTTGCTGCTGCTACCATGGTATACCTTGGTAACCCAATACACGTACTGCTGTAGACTTGTACCCTCCATGGAAGCAAGCTTCGGCAGAGGAAGAAACCCAAAGACGGAGGTGAGCGTATTACTCGTTACGACGTCAAGCCAATCAACCAAATTCCTTCCAATCCTATATAACCTGGCATGTACCTCAAGCTACTCCGAAAAGGCAAGAAGCAGAAGAGAGGCAATGGTGGCACGTAGATAGATCCGGACAAGAAGAGACGCACGCGCGTGGGTGTAGCCGTGTAGAGTAGCAATGGAGAGGGCGAGGCGCGGGAGGCGCCTCCTCCTCTCGCTGTCCTTCCTCTTCCTCGCCGTGCTGCTCCCCGGCGCGCTTCTCGCGTCGCCGGCGGCTGCGGGGAGGAAGCGGCGGATGGCAGGGTTCGACCACTACGTGCTGGCTCTGCAGTGGCCGGGCACCGTCTGCCGGCAGACCAACCACTGCTGCAGCTCCAACGGCTGCTGCCGGTAGTTGCCCATCCCATTCCCTCATCCCGCCCCTCTCGCTAGCTTTGCCTTTCCGTCCGTGTTTCCTTCTCGCCGCTTGAGCAGAGCGTAAGCTAATCTGGTTCCCCTTTGCGTTCTGCAGATCAGACCCTCTGAACAGGTTCACAATTCGTAAGTACACTGTCCCTGCTTTTGTTTCAGATGGTAAATGGGAAAAATTCAGCCACCGTTTTGCTTATCCTGAAATGCACCCTGGGTCCCTGGCTTTGCTTTTGCTCCGATCTTTGAGTTCTAGCGTTTCAGAAACAGAATCACATGAGGATGTGCATAAGGGTTGCGCATCTTTTGTGCTAGATACGGAGAATTTAGGTAGACAGCATATAATTTCGTTTTTGTTTGTTGGGACGGACAGATGGGCTGTGGCCGCAATACAGCTACGGTGGGTGGCCATCATGCTGCAGACAAACCGCCCCATTCAACATGAACAAGGCATGAACTTCTGTGCTCATTCCCCGTCTTTCACTGAGTTGCATTTCTGCAAGTATGTCAATGTGCTTCAGTTAATTCTGCGCTTTGCTTGGAGCAGATCGCCATGCTGAGGCCGATACTGGAGAAGTACTGGCCGTCATTGTACTGCGGCGATTCCTCGACCTGCTTCGGCGGAAGGGGCCCGTTCTGGGTCCATGAGGTTAGTGAGTGACTTATTGGTGACTTGGCATTTTGAGATCTGATCAAGAATGACAGGTCGCTCACTCCCAGTCTTCCTTTTGGTTTCTGTGCATGTGCTGATGTTTTCCCTGACCGCCTTCGTCAGTGGGGTACGTGATTTCTGAACTTACTGACTGAAGAAGAACACAGCTCTGTTGATCCTAATCTTTTGTGTCTGACATTCCAAGTCTCTCTCGTTGGCGCTGCAGAGACTCATGGAACGTGTGGTTACCCCGAGATACAGGACGAGTATGACTACTTCTCGACGGCACTCTACCTCTACAGCAAATACAATGTGACGGTTAGTTAGTACAGAGCATTTGGCTTGCTATGGCAATGGTGTCGCAAATCTTAACGCCGTCCTCTCCTCTCTGTTCATTGCAGAAAGCCCTCAGGAAGGCGCACATCTACCCCCGGAACGGCAGGAGGTACGAGGCGGGGCACATCGTGGCCGCCATCGACCACGCCTTCGGGAGCCTGCCGCACCTCGTCTGCAAGAACGGATCCGTGCAGGAGCTCAGACTCTGCTTCCACAAGGACTACCAGGTACATACCTGCCACAATCTCCACATCTTCTGTAGTCCAACAGCTAAATTTCTGAAGCATGGATATCTCATCTTGTGCAGCCCCGGGATTGCGGGTCGGAGGATGACGATGCGTGGTCGAGCAACAGGAGAAGCCATTGCCCTCGCTACGTCGCTCTCCCGTCCTACAAACAGTCTGGTAATTTTGTTATGATCTCTTCCTGATCCGCTACTGCTAGCTGCCATCATCGTTAACTGAAACCAGAAGAGTTTATAGGTGTGGATGAAACAAACACCAACATGAACTGTACTTTTCTGCAAGAGTTTTACTGACTGCAACTATGTACAGCGATGGCGAACGCCACGGATGGAGGGCTGAGGAACCGAGCGGCCAACGAGCGGCGTGCGTTCGTGCAGCGCTAGCTAACAGTCACCGACGGAATCCATCAGCGTGTAACATTCTGCTTGGTGCTCGTGAACTCCTGAAAAACCCGACGATGGGGCGGTACGCGTGGACGCCGGCGTCATGGAACTGCCGGGCAGTCGTCGCTTCCTGCCCTGGCTCTGAAATTCTTCTGCGCATTCCTCTGCAGAATGTTGCTGATCTGTGCAAAAGATGGGCGTTTCAGTTGCAGTCCTGTAACTTGTTAGGTGTATTTATCAGCATACGTGAAATTAACCACGGGTCGACGGTGTACTTGTGAAGAGGACACTGCAGAATCAAGGAATATACGTATGCACGAGAGATCGAGCAGAGCCAAGCCTTCGCGCTCTCTTCCGTTAATGTTACCCATGACTTTTTTAGATGAACTGGATCGAACGCGTGTTACCTTCGTCAGGATGAATAAACGACGAATGCTTACTTGTCCTGAACTTTTAATTCAGAGAGGACGATTCTAGATAGCTTGTCTCTTTCACTGGTGTCAATGATAGAAAAAGATATTCCGAAAATAATGGAGACTCGAGACGAAAACTCAAAGCAGAAACTATCACCCCTAAAACAGCAGAGAAATTTGCAGGGCCAAGCTAGTTTAGGCAGCGATATAGAAAAAGTAATAGCACATGACCTATCTTTTCTGTAGAGATTTGGAAAAATAAATTGATTGTAAAAACAAATATAAAGCGGCTGCACAAATCAGCATAACCATAAAACAAAGAGAACAAAATATAATAACATATATACACTGGGAGTAGCTGTAAGAAACACAGAAATACACAACAGTATGATATGGAAATAAAACAGACGGCTAGGCTCTACTTACCGATAGTAAGAGCATCTCCACCAGCGTCTCCAAAATACCTCCCAACCTTGGGCTGGCGCTGTTTTTGGGCTCGAGGTCGAAATTGGTGCACCATGGGCAAGCCTAAAATCGGGCTGAGGCCTCTTGGATCCAAAATAAACAGCCGACGCTCCCGCGCCGGCCCCTACGCGGCAGGACCCTATCGGGAGCGCCGACACCGCGCACCACGTTGAAAAAACGGCCCGCCCTGCTTGGCAGGTAAAATCCATCCTCAAACCCTGTCTTCGCCCGCCTTCCACCCTCCGGAGCAACCGCCGCCGTCGACGACGTGCCCCTCCCTAGGTCCCTCTCCCTCCATCGGCCAAACAAATTTGCTCTCTAGCCCGCCGGCGCTACCCCGCCGTCATCTGGCAAGGTTTCCGTCGCCTCTGCCGCTGGTAGCGACGGTGCACTCACATGCGATGCCTCACTTTGCCTGCAAGGTGTTCGGCCGTTTGCCTCGCCGGCGGTTATGGACAGCGACGACGAGCTTATGATGGAGGTACGAAAGCCGCCACCCATCTACAACACTGGAATATGGGGTTCGCCTTCCTCCTGCAACTCCGGCAGCAGATGAACAACGCTGTTCCCCGCCGAGGCGGCTTGGTGCCTGGGAAGGCGCCGAACAAGAATCGTCGTAGGGACGCCGGTGCCTTGCTGCTGCACTCTGACTATTTTGCAGATGATGCAACAAATACACCGAAGGAATTTCGGCGGCGCTTTAGGATGAACAAGGATCTGTTCATGAAGATTGTGCAAGGCGTGAGAGAGTACGGCGACTACTTCAAGTACAAGAAAGATTGCACCGGAAAGTGGGGGTTCACGTCTGTTTAGAAATGCACGGCAGCCCCTATGGTGCATTGCATATGGAGCTCCGCCGGATACAGCAGTGGACTATCTACGAATGGTCGAGTCGACATCTACAGATAGTGTCTTCAAGTTTTTTTCGGGCAGCTATGATAGTGTTTGGTCCAACTTATCTGCGATAACCAAATGAAGAAGACATTGCCCGAATCCTTGCACATAATGCAGTGAGAGGATTTCCTGGGATGCTTGGTAGCATCAATTGCATGCATTGGGCTTGGAAGAATTGCCCGTTTGCTTGGCAAGGGCTGTACAAAGGCCGCAATGGGGAATGCAGTGTGATCCTTGAAGCTGTCACCGATCACGACATGTGGATTTGGCATTCTTTCTTCAGGATGGCGGGAACCTACAATGACATCAACATACTGCAGCGATCTCCTGTGTTCGCAAGATTGATGGAGGGACATTCTCCTCCGGTTAATTTTGAGATCAACGGCAACACCTACACCAAAGGGTACTACCTCGCCGATGGTATCTATCCATCGTGGGCAACATTTGTGAAGACAATTTCCGGGCCAACTTCACAGAAGCAATCTTGGTTTTCCAAGTGTCAAGAGGCAGCTCGGAAGGATGTCGAGCGGGTATTTGGTGTGCTTCAGGCGCGTTTTGCTATTGTCAGGTACCCTGCTCTTACTTGGTCAGAATCTCAGATGTGGGAGGTGATGAACTGTTGTGTGATCTTACACAATATGATTATTGAGAGTGAGCGGGTTGAGCCAGATAATGATCATGCATACGACTACATAGGTCCTCTTGCACAACTTGATGACCAGGTGCCCGCTTAGTTTTCTGCTTTCCTCGCCATGCATATGGAAATCCGCAATGCCGAGGATCATCATCGACTTCGGGCTGATCTAGTGGAGCACCCTTGGTTGCTCAAAGGAAACACGTGATTTGCCACAAGTTTAATTTAAATTTTATGTTTGAATTTTCTATTTGAATAAGGTTTGTAATAAACTATTTTTTTGTAATAAACTATTTGTTTGTGTAAACTATGTAATATTGCTTAAATTTCTATTTGATAACATATATGTATTGCTATTTATGAAAAAGTTAACGGCCATCTCAATTTTTTGGGACCGATGTTTTGGGGGCGCCAGTGTGGGAGCCCGACCCCAGTTTCCAGGGAGGGCACGCCGACGTTTCCAAAACAGCCTAGTTGCCGGCTACAATTTTGGGGGTGACGGTGGAGATGCTCTAAGAACATCTCCAGTGGGGCTACCCAAACGGATATCGTGTGTCCGAATATGTCCGTGCGGACAAAAAATGGGTAAAAGTGCTCCCAATAGGACTACCTAAACGGACAACCGGTCTGTGCCCGACCCATTTGTGATCCAAATATGATTCACATTTGGGTCGATCGGACAAACCGCATGGATCGAGGTGCGGACAGGCAGCAGCGCCCCTAAGCAAGTTTCACCCTCCCACGCTCTCTCCACACACACTCTCTCTCTCCCTCTCTTTCCCACCACGCATAGCCGACATCGCCAGCTCTGGCCGCCGCCCCGAGCTCTGGCCGGCGCCGTGCAAGCCCTGGCCGCCGCCATCCAAGCCTCGGCCGCCGCCGAACCGCGTTCCGGTTGCCGCCGACCCGCCGATCGACACTACCCCTCACTAGCCGCACCGCTCCCTCCTCAGGCAGCCTCGCTCCTCGCTGAAATTGAGACGGCCAGAGCTTTGACTCCAGCTCCCAAACTAGGAGAAATCTGGCATGTACCATGAAACTCGGTACCATGAAACTCGGCCTTGATTTGCGCCGAGCTCCCACGCGCACGACTTTCTTGCCTTTCACCGGTGTTGGGAAACTGTTCGAAAACCGTCAGGTCGTGGCACATTCTTTTGTACAAAAAGTAAGCACGTACTCCCTCCATACCGGAATACAGGGCAATTATGCATTTTGAGATAAACTTTGACCTTTAATTTTGGTCAAAAAAATATAAGATATATAATATAAAAATTATATCATTGAGGAATCCAATGATATAATTTTTATATCAAATATCTCATATTTTTTAATTAAAATTAATGATCAAAGTTTATCTTAAAATACATAATTGTCCAATAACGAGGGAGTAGCTCGGACTGCACGTCTGCACATATAGATTGCTGTTGAGATCGTCGTTGTAGTGTTGTAAGTGATACACGTATTTGTCAGCTGCATCGAACACGCGTGTTACGTTCGTCCTGATCGGACACGGTTGGTGTTTCCTTGTCTCTTTCGTCGGTGCTAATGATTCGCAGAGGATATTCCGAAAAATAATCGAGATTCGAGAGTATCAAAGGCAGCACGTTTGCGGGCCAAAGAGTGGACTTGGTGGTTGCTGCATCCGGTAGGGCTCTTATCTTGAAATTTTGCAATTTCAACAGAGCAGGCAGGTGGTGCGTATGGTACTCCATCTCTACACGGATGGCACCCACAAGTTTCCGATCCGGAAAAATGTTAGGCGAAAGAAGGAGAAAAGGGTGCAAATTGGCAAAGTCTAACCGGAATCTTGGGTTTATACCCTTGATAAGAGTAAAATGCATCTAGGGTACCTAAATTTGGAGAGCAAAATCGATACGATCACCGAACTTAGAAATACGGAACATATGGTACCTAAATAAGATGTTGCGAAGATGTTATAAAAAGTTCAGACACAAAAAATGCTTTTGGCTCCCGGGCTCCAGTGCTCCCTCTATTTTACAAAAATTAAAAATCATAGTTTTATGTTTCAAAAAATAATGAAAATACATCAGGACATAGTGAATGATGTGATCTACAAGTATGCAAAATGTTATTACGAAATTCTTTGTATTGTGGGCTACACAAAAATAACAAAATCTGGTAAAATTTATAAATTTGAAGTATACATATTTAGATCTAGACGTTTATCATTTTTGTGTAGCCCAAGATATAAATTATTTGAACAAGATTTTTTGTACGTTGGTGGGATAAAAAGTTGACTACATGCGGATTTTTTTTCAATTTTTTTAAAAACTTAGAAATATGTTTTTCAATTTTTTAATAAAGCGAGATCACTGGCGATCACTGGTGTCCAATTTTTCCAAATCACATGTGTGCATATACAGACGCGTTTTAGTGTGTCTGTTAGCTTATATATGGTTCAATTGAAATATACAGAATATTTATAATTAGAAATTGAGATTGTAGTTCCTACTACTCCTGATTGTCTACTTGAATTTTTGACATAAAAGACCACCTGCGTGAGTGAAATGCTAAAAAAGACCACTTGTGAAAATTTTTGTCAAAAAAGACCCCCTACGGGTGGCGGCACGGCTGGCCAGGCGACACGTGGCACATGCCGCCTGGGCCGACGCCGGCATGAGGGTGCCGCCACCAGCAACGCCGGCATGTGGCCCGACACACACAGGTTCGTGGCGCGGTGGACCCTGCCGCCATCCTATGTGACGGCATGCCGACGTGGAGCATGAAATAGGTAGCTAAGCTAGCATGCCGCCACCTACAATGGCGGCAGGACCCACTGCACTGTGAATTTTTGTGTCATTGCAGTCTACCATCCATGCCGCCTTCATCAATGGCGGCAGGTTGTTGCCGCCTTCATCAATGGCGGCATGTGCCACGTGTCGTCTGTCCAGCCGTGCCGCCACCCGTAGGGGGTCTTTTTTGACAAATTTTTTCACAGGTGATCTTTCTAGCATTTCACTCAGGCAGGTGGTCTTTTATGTCAAAAATTCTGTCTACTTCCGGTTTTTAAACGGCTCCATGAACTAGCAACCAAAAACAAATTGATTTAAAAATAGCGAAGCTGCCTCTGATTCGACGGCACGGCCCCACATGTCTGTGGCACGAGCTCCTCCCGAGCCGCACCCATCAATAAACATCCCCGAGCAGTGCGTCTTTATTGTACTGTCTGTACTAATAGAGCTCCAGTTGCCAGGGAAGGGAAGGGAAGGAAAGGGGGAGAACAAGACACCGCGGCGGAGGGCAATGGCGACGACGAAGGCGCGCGCGACGTACCTGCTGGTGGTCTGGGCGCTGGTCGCCGCCGATCTGTTCGGCACGGGGCTCGCCCGCGCGTCCCTGGCCGCGGTGGGGAAGGAGCAGCGCGAGTTCGACTACTTCGCGTTCGCGCTGCAGTGGCCGGGCACCATCTGCGCCTCCACCCACAAGTGCTGCGCCATCAACGGCTGCTGCAGGTACGTCCCCGTCCCCTCTCTCTCTCCCCGCTCCCCATCCCCACCACCGCCGCTCGTTCGGGTTGGGTGGGGTTTCGGCCGGGCGCTCCGGAGATTCGATTCTTGACTTCTGCGCGCTCGTACTGACGCCGCTCGTTTCCCTTGTTCCCCGTTACAGGGAGGAGCCGCTCCAGACGTTCACGATCCGTAAGTGCGCGGCGACCATCGTGATTCATGCTTTAATTTCATGTTTTTCAGTCTCTGGTCGATGTGAAATTGCTCACTGGTGTGATTGAATTTCCGTTGATCGAACAGATGGGCTGTGGCCGGACTACGATGACGGGACCTGGCCGTCGTGCTGCCGCCACACTGAGTTCGACATGGACAAGGTGCTAGCCTAGCCGCACAGAACTTACTGATAGTCTGATACATGGCTGCTCTAGCTTAATTAGTCCTGCTACGTTTAATTCCATGTAGGAGACAGGGCAAAGTCCTGATCTTCCATTAATTTTGTGCTATGCCATGGTTCTGATGTGTCTTCGTCGATTTGGTGCAGATATCGCCTCTGAAGTCAACAATGGAACAGTACTGGCCATCGCTGTATTGCTCATCCTCTTCGAGTTGCTTCAGTGGCAAGGGGCCCTTCTGGGCTCATGAGGTATAGTTTCAGAGCTAGTGGACCGGACTCTGAAGTTACTCCTTTTTTTGAACTATCACTAACTTTTTGTGATGTTTCCTTGCTTGTTGTTTTGCATAATGGCATGGCATGTGCTGCTCCATTGATCATTTGTGGATCATTAGTGGGGTAATGCTCTCAATTCACTTGGCCTAATGAACAAAATCTTTTTGTTATAAGTGAGAGTTGCTCTAGTTTTTATTCATGTGCACGAACATCTGCAAGCACAGGATGATGCAGAAAATGAATTCTTGACTCCTTTCCAGTTTTCACTGCTAAGTTTCGGTTTGTTTTTCCTATATTTTACAGAGAAGCATGGAACGTGCTCGTCCCCTGTTGTTGAGGATGAATTACAGTACTTCACCACTGCCCTTGATCTCTACTTCAAATATAACGTTACAGTAAGCATCTGCTCTTTGGCTGTCAGTTGTAATGTATTGTAGGGTTTCTTTCGTATGCTGCAGCACCTGAACCCTTTTCAATCCAAATTAGCGTGGTTTCTGATCATATATGTGTGACTTCCACTCCTGCAAAACCGCGTCCTAGAAATTTCTCTCTTTTCCGCTGTTAAATTGGATTGAAATTGCAGGAAATGCTGGCCACTGGAGATATCCTGATTTCAAATGGTGAAAAGTATGCACTGACTGATGTCATCAGTACCATCAAACATGCTTTTGGAGGCTCACCACAGATCATTTGCAAGAAGGGCTCGGTTCAAGAACTAAGGTTGTGCTTCACCAAAGATTTGAAGGTGAGCTCCTTTTATCCCTGGACAGGTCTTCATTTTAATTTTAATTGTAGGAAGAGGGAGCTTCATTGATTAAGGAATAATGTTATCACAACTGTTTTGAATTGTGTCCCAACACGCAACCTGGATAGATCACCTCAATTATTTTGCCATCGGAGAACTATTAATGTGATACAGATCATTACCACAACACATTTTTCTTAATACTGATTATTGAAAGCAACATGTTTTAAATCTTGTTTCCCCATGGGACTGATAGCTGCAGTTATGTTTGCTAAAATATATGTTGCCTTAGAATACACTCACCCCGTTTGGATACAAAGTATTTTTCGAAGTATTATTGAAATACCATGGTTACTAGAGAACTTCAGTTCTAAATACTTTGACTTGTTTGGCCACACTAAAACACAACGTTTTTAAAACCATGGTATTCCAGAAACTGATGTATTTTCACAGTTTTAAAGAAAGAGGTCCAGACCTCTTTTTTTCTTCTTCCAAAAACCATGGTTTTACAAAAACTGCAGTATCCCTTGCCTAGGCATGGAAATACCATGGTTGGGAATACTTCCTTTTAACTAAAACCGAGTTTCCAAACTGAGCCTGAACTATCTCCTTAAACCCTGATAAAAAGGTGAATCAAAATTTATCAAAATATAATGTCATAGTCATGTAGGAAATTTTTAATCTGTATCTGTATGCTGCTCGGCTTGTGTTTCTTCATATCTGAAGACGAAGTTGCTTTCGCCTACTGTGTCTTAAAAACAACAGGTGTTGCATAACTTCTACTATTGTTTAACTCTCAAAACCAATTAATCTGTTGGAGTTTGTTCCCAGAGTTGCAACACCTGCAAGTATTTCTTTGTCAAAATGCAGATTTATTCATGATTCCCATGCTCTTCACTTCACATGTCATTTTTGCTGTACAACGATGCTCACCTCAGTTTTGTTCTAGCCTCGTGATTGCCTCACTACTTCTGCACTGTCCAAAAAATTGTTGAAATCAAGCTGCCCTCGATACATCTCCCTGCCATCATATGATCCCATTGGTAAGTTTTAATCCCTCACACAGAAATTTTCAAGTTTACTTCTGTGTCACCAACCCTTGGTGCCCATGCTAATCCCGATATCATAATATCTGTAGTGTTGACAAATTCAACCGTGGAGATTCTTACAGAAGCCAGCAACAATGAGATGTATTTTTATACATCTTAAGATACCATCACCGCAACTAAGCATTGGAGGGCTATGAGGAAGCAGATATCTTCAGGGCTCTGACTTCTTGCAAAGCATAGCCACAGGTGCCTGGTTGTGTGCTGCATGAGATGCAGCCATGCAGGTGAAATGTATCTCCGGTCTATCAAACCATTTGTAAATGAAACCGTTCCACATTACCATGTCAGAACAACAGATAATTCGATTATGTTCTGGCTATTGCCTATTTCTGTACTCGTGGAAATCAAATAGCCAATGACTGAATGTATACATTTACACAATCCTGTAGCTGGGCAAGGCCCTTTGTAGTTCATTGGATTGCTGAAGGATGTCGTGTGCCACTGTTCTACATGTATTTAGTTATGAACGGTGTATGTTGAACGCTGGCTGTTTTATCCAGGGTTTTGACGTCGTGCAAGCTAAATGCTCAACTAGCTAGTTATGAACGGTGTATGTTGCAAGCAGTCTGTTATATAGCCCACGGATAGATCTTGTTCAAGTTGAAGGCTCAACTAGTTAGAATTAGACTACATGTTCATGAATGAAAATTTGGATGCTGCTTTCACAGTATGCTGTCAATTAATCGTCGTTTATATAGGTATTGTAAAGGTAAAAGATTGGAGATTTCGCACCAGGATCTGCCACTGGTACACCATAACAAATAAGTATAACTCAACCAGCTACGCCCTTACACAGTGATTTTGTGCTCTTGTCCGTCGGATTCCGTTGTTGAACACTCCAGATCGTTCGAAGTCACTGAAACACCGTTCTAGCCATTTTCCATCATGGTCTGTTTGGATGTTTATATTCAGGCTTGATATTAGACATTGGTATTAGGCAGACCCGAATATCCACAAATTGCAGTGTTTGGGTGGCCTCGATATTCATGCGATGCATTCGGACCGAATATTGAGGTTCTGAAATTTTGCCTATGAAGCCCGCTCCCGAATACAGAGGTCCAGAGCTGAACATTGCGATGCATTCGCCCGTGACTCGCGCGAAGCGTTTTCTTCTCCATCTGCCTCGTTGCTCGATGGCAGGTACTTGCTCGTGAACAACATAAGAGCGGCGGCGGCCCAGGCAGATCCCGCCCTCCTCCGGCTAGCATCCTAGCACGCGCGCAGAGGTGTGGGGCAGCGATCTATTCCTCCCTCTTCCCAGATGTCTGGCGGCGATGGTTTGAGGACTGGGGTCCGGCAAGCACGCGCGCAGAGGCGTGGGATGGCGATCTGTTCCTGTCCTCTTCGCTGTCTCTGATTTTTTTTTTTGACACTCGCTGTCTCTGATTTTCTTTGCAATGTATTGCAGGTGCAGGCGTGCAACGATGCATCTCCCCTGCTCTATACGCATGTGTGGTTTACTCACATTTCTCTCATCTGGACTCTGTAGCAATGATTAGGAGCAGCATATTTTCTATAAAAAAATCATTGCTTGCTCTTTTCACGGGACATCCCTGAGGACATTTTCCATAGTTTCTTTACACAGCGTTTGTGTATATGTGAATAAACTGCTATGACAATTTTGGATATCATTTGTTGTTCCTTTCTTATTTTATGCGATAATATCAAATATATTAATAGAAAGCATTTTTTACATGTATAAATGAGTATAATTATCATAGTCTCATACAAATGCAATTCCTCACATTGACCATCCAAACAGCATTTGGCATTAAACTCAACTAGCTAAATACCCGTGCGTTGCAACGGGTCACACGTTACGATAAAGATGTCTTCTCTGGCTTCAGAAATATCGTGTGATCTAAATTATGCCCTAAAATCGATGAACCCGGGCGTTGCAATAGACAACAAAAATTCGTAGTTTTTCTCAAAATTTATCTCTTTGGTTTGCCGTCCTCAAGCTACTGTAGTCCGTAGGACCAGGCCTGGCCACGGCTGGCCCATGGCAGAAAGGAGGCCTCTAGCGTCAGCGCTCCGCAGGTGATGCAGGGGCTACGCGAGACAACCGTTGCCGTTGTTTCCGTGGCATTCATGATTAGAAGATGAGGGGCTGTAGCTTGATATGCCAATTTTTTAGGTGGCAAACATAAAATCGGGCCAAATCGCTATAACACAACAGTCAACCAAATTCCCTTTTCTCCATTGACTCCTACCCCTCTCGTTGGCCCTACTTCAGTTTGAGCAAAAGTCGCAGAATACTTACTTCCTATGATTTAATATAAATTGTCATCTGTACCACGAATCATTTAAATGCAGTGAACGTACCCATAGTAATACGAAGGAAAGAAGATGGAAATATATGGCTCTGTGCAGCGATATATCTATCCCTTACTACTCACTATTGTATTACAGGGATCAAGTTACAAATGGATTTCAGTTTCACAATAAGACAATTCAGATAATGCGATATTTGTTTATAAATTATCTGGAGCCACACCAGAATGGTGTAAACTATGCAGCACCAACCAGTAACATTCTGTAGCTCTTTCACGATCATTTACCATCTTGGTAATCAACCAAAGGAATAAACAATAGATACACAACAGATACCATTATAACGATAAGAGATGGTAAATCTGCTCAAAGGGAAACATTTGCCTTACCTTTTGTGCTCATTTGAATCAAGCGGCGCGGGTGTGAACGTCCAGCTCAACAAAAATAAAATTCTAGCCCGATTAGATGCGTAGATGTTTTAGACTACAAGTACAAGGATCACTTCACCATGTCCTAAAGTATTCTCAATTGCAGTCCATATGTACTAATTGAAGGATAAGATTGTAGTATTGGCTAACTAAAATTACCAAATAGTCTTGGATAAACCTATATTGTCGTCATCGCATGACTTGCTATGCAGAAGATGGAATCACAGCAGCAGCCGTGCCATCCCATCCGCTACGGAATGAACCGCCCTACGACCCGGCCATATATGCAGAGCATAGTCACAATTTGGCGGAGCTAGTTTTCTAAAATATTTACTACTGAACTATTCACTTTCTCAACCTGAAGTCATATCACTTTCTCAATCTGAAGCCATGTCACTTCCTCAATCTGAATCCTAGGCGTTCCAGCATTCACTTCTCTTATTTCTTTGTAGATACCGCACCACCATAATCAATTTTCCTGACCTGGAGAATGATTCATATCAATAGTAGCACGGTCACCTCCTATGGAGAGATAGGAAGTGTTGAAGCCATGGAGACATAGTCCACGAATTGCAATGCATGGCTGCACTGACTTCTTGCTCCTCCCGTGGACGTCAAATGTGCTGGCTTCTCGCTGTCCATCGAGAAGACGATTGCAGGAGACTTCCTCATGGATTCAATTCGAAAAAGCACATCACACTGCGTAACTCAGAAAGATTTTTTCACCATCTTATCCACACAAGTAACTCCTGTAGAAAATTCCACATTGCCTCGCTATCTCATCTGAACGTTCTTGTGCCAGCGACGTGATTGCGGGAATTGAGGTAGGAGTAAAGGGTGTTGAGAAGGGAGCCGGTGGTAGCGTTGGAGACCCGGGATCCAGCTGTTTTGCAGGGAGCATCCGTCACCGCTCAGGTCCCGCCACCGGGGAGAGGCTGCGCGAGATGGAGGCGACTCCTGATTCGGGGTGCGACCAGCTGCGGAAGAGAGAGGATGAGGGAGAGAAGGGGGCCGATGGCGGCGTCTGAGACCCGGGCTCAGGCCGTTTTTGTCGCCTCCAGTGCAGCCTCGGAGAGAGCTCCACCACTACGTCCATGGCGGCCTCAGCTGCTGTGTCCATGGTGACGATCGAGGAAGCCAAAGTGCAAACGGATTCGTCAAATTATAAAGAAAAAACGTTTCGGGTTGTTTGAGCTGTCACACATAAAGCGTACTTTTGATGGATTGAAAGCGTACTTGCGAGCCACGGACCATACCTCTAGCAATATTATTAGTAGAGATATCTAGTTCGAATTTCGAATATCGAAACATCCAAACAGAAATATTGGCATTCAATTCCAATATCAATATCCTAGATTATTGACATTCAACCAAATGCAATGCCAAGCCTTCCAATGCAAACATCCAAACAAAGCATGTCAGTGATTTGCGTCAAACAGGTCGTCCCACATTAGCGGGCTGCTGCTCCGCTATACATACAACACTGGCGGAGCTATTTGAGGGCAAAACTGGGCCGTGGCCCGCCCAGCCCAAGAAGAGAATTTTTTTTTATACCTATGCTGCTATGCATCGATGCCCATTGCCCAGCCCAATCGGTACAGCTCTCTCGCTCGATCCCCCAGTAGCTTCTCGTCCTCTCCTCCTCTGCTCTGATTCACTCCCGCATGACCGCATCCATGGCTAGCCTAGGGTTGCTGCGCACTGCCGGCCGCCGGTGACCGAGCGGAGGAGCAGCCGGACTGACAACCGACGAGCAGATCGATCCGGCGACAGGGCGGCCAGGCCGGCACGCTCCAGCGACCAGCGCCAAACCCACCAAGCTCCAGCGACAGGGCGGTGACGCCTGATGGCAGGCGGCCGGCGGACGGCGGCTTTCCGGCGACTGCAGCAGACTCCTCCCCTTCTTCTCTGAATTTCTTGCTGCAACTCGTCCTCCAATTCGTCCGAGTCCGAGGCCATACGCACGGCGCACGGCTATTGGGACAGGTAATTGAGTGAACATAGAGGGTGAAATTCTAGAGACGTACAGCTATGAAGATGTCATTGAAGATTTTAGAAGGAAAAAGAATCGGAATGCTGATCTGTAGTATATCTAGTCAATCTCCATGCCTTATTTGGTATGCTTTATTTTGTTTTGGCCTTTTGGGGTAATTCGTATGTGTATGCACATGTCAGAATTGCATTTTGTAAATGGTTCAAATTAACTAATGAAATATATTGTCCAGAGTTGCATTTCGTGTGCTTTTCTGTAGCTTGGCCCGCCCAACAAATTTTTTCAAGCTCCGCCACTGACATACCCTACTATCATAAAGAGCGTGAGTTTCCTGCGATTCTAGTGATTTGCTTCTTGTCAACCTATCGCTATTGAACACGTATGTACATATCCCTGCTCATCCGCTCACCTTATTGGTCGGAGCTAACTGCCATGCGGTAGACAAAACGGCTTGTCTGGCCTTCTAAGGGCATGTACAATGGGGGGTGCTAGCAGCGAACGCTAGGATTGATTTCCTGGCCGATCGGCAGTTGCGCTTTGGAATCCTGGCGCTCGGTGTGGCATCGACGCATAACAAAGCGGCGAGCGCTTAGCTATTTTTGTGTCTTCTGTGAATAATGTAAGCGGCCCATCCTGCTAGTAGCGTTGGAGCCCATAAACTCTTGCAGGGACGCTAGGATGATTTTCCTACCTATTTTGCCGGTAGCGCCCAAACTAGCACCTCTCCATTGTACATGCCCTAACCGGTTCTTCCTTCGCGTCTTGCCTGTTGGACTCCTTTTTTTAGATGGCTGGTTTGTCTCTTGTGTGTGCTCTCCCGGTTGTCTAGGTTTCTCTCTTCATTTGCTTCTTTTGGTGCTCCGGTTTGCAGCCTGTTGCCGGTCTTTTTTGGCATACATACCTTCCATCATTCTTTATCTCTGTGTCTACGTGCTCCACTTTTGATGTCTCTCCTGCGTGGATGGTTTCGTTGCCGCTTGCCATTTCTTTAGGCGCATGGTTCTTGTTTTGCCGCGTCTCAGATATTCTTCGTGAGCTACTCATGTCACCGTCATCTTGCGGCTGTTTTTTTCCTTTTTATTTTTCTATCCCAGTGCGCAGGATATGGATGAAGACTTCTAGGACTTCTTTGTTGGTCTTATCTCTTTCCGTCTCTATCCAATGTGTATGTGTTACTCTCCCTCACGTCTCTCTCACCCTGACCCAGACATATATATACACACGTACACCGAGAGATCGACGAGCGGGAGAAAAGAAGAGCGCGGTGGTGAGCCTTGGCCGAGATCGGAGCGGTGGAGTGGCTGCTGACGTCGCATAAGAGAGAGGAGGCGGCTACACCGAAGCCCTCGGCCCACGCCGGAGGTGAGAGCGCAGGAGGTGAGTGAAATCGCGAGTGACATGGCGTGGCCGTGGAATCCTCACGAGCGCGGCGGTGGTCGACCTCCTGCGTGCCCTCGCTCCCAAGCAGCGCCGCCGCCGCCGCATCTACTCCTGCCCTTCAACCAGCGCCGCCGCCGCTACTCCTCGACCCCGACCAGCGATGCCGCCGCCATGACCGGTGTTGGTGTTACCGTCTTCCCTGGCAGCCGAATCAAGCGTTGCCGTTTATAGCCATTGCTGGAGGTGCTCCACTGGGACATCATGTCTTGCAAAGTTGTGGAGACAAGATCTGGTAAAGGCTCGGTCGGCAATTAAGTATATGTTCCAATCGTTCATTCTTTCCTCTATCTACCTTTTTTCGTAGCATTGAGGCTTGCAGTATCTTAGGAGCCAACAAAAGGTCGCCCTGGTGCCTCATTGACCAGGAGGTAATTAAGAGGCAGATGACCGTCTTTTGTTGGATCAAGGGCAAGATGACTGTATGCTAGGACATCCTCTTTTATTAAAAACATCAGATACATCTTTGGTCTTTGTCTTGTCAATTGGATGTTCATCAGATTGACATACTCCACATAATTAAGTGAGTTTTTCTAACTCGGTAGAATTTGGTCCGTTCACTGGTAGATAGTAAACATAGGGGATTTATTTTGAATAGAATTGAGGATTCTGCTCCTATGAAAATTTATGTGCTGGTCATCTCCAAGAAATATAAGAAGGCTTGTTTGTTTGCACCATTGGAAAGCGTAAATTTGTATGATATATATGTTTTCTTCTTTGTCAACGCCACTAAGGACCTGATGTGTTTGTTTGGAGTTGTGTAGAATAGATCAGTTAGATGCTTAGATGATGTGCCGTGTGCGGTTGTGGAGGGATGAATAGAGGATCTGTTTACTGTAGTTGCAGTGTAGAGCTTGTATCTGCTAAAAGCTGATTATGCTGCATGATCTTCACCATGTACAACTTCTTGATACTAACTCGTTTGCATTTTGCAGTCAATTTACTCAATTCCTCCGGTAACTCTGATGGCCATGGAAAATGGGTAGTTGTGTCTTATATGGAAACTAAAGGACTGGTGGTATCAGGTATGATTTATTTATTGTCCATATTTTTGTAAGTATATTAATAGTATACTCCATTTGGCTAATGAGCTAATTAAGGCTTCATATTCTGGTTGCAGAAGGAAATCTCCCAATTGTTGCTCACATCGGCGAGTTATGTGTCTAAGCATTTCTTTGGCTGAAATTTTTGCTACAGTTGTGAAAGGGTGTTTTGATCGTTCTCTACGTTGGCATATCAAAGCATGCGGCAGAGCTAACCTGTTACTTTGACAGGGAACTTGGAAATTTAAAAAATGGAACAGACTTTTGGTACCTGAAGATGACATATTTTGGTATCGTTGTGTATATATGATGTTCCCTACTATTCATTACATAGCTTGTTACTTTGTTGAGGCTAGCTCCTGTTTTCATACCTTAGTAGATTGTTTTTTAATCATGTTTGTACACTGTTGGAAAATCTTACCCCTTCCCTGTGTTATTAGTTGGTTGTAGGCTCAGCTAATGGAGTAAATTTGCATTTAGATGTTAGGATATATAATGCCAATTGAAAGATCATAAATAGTTTAAATTTCCTGATTTACGTTACCATGTTACTGAACCAATTTATGTAGAGTTCTGTAGTTCATTTCGCTAAACTTCAAGTTTGTCATGCAGCTGTAAAATTTGTTTGGCGGACATGGATGGAACTTAGGAGCCAGAGTTTAATATCTATATATGAGGGTGTCGTCTCTCTTCGGTTTTCATTATCTGATACAATTTTCCATTGGAGATTAAATTCCAAAATTGATTCCGTGATCTGCATAACTGGGCAAGAGAAAAGATAGTATTGTCATCTTTTTTAGGGGTTAACCATTATTGCCTCTCCTAAGTCCTAATGCATGTTGTCAGTTATATACAGATTTGATCCATAACACGATATCAGTCAACGGTCATGTACGCAGGTTGAAGTAAGCTACCTTTGGACGGACAATTATTTGTGAGGATCATTAATATTGCATTTTCTTGCATATTATGTATAACACAAAGGTCTTATTAGTTTCTAACACATGGTGCCTTGTCGCAAATTAAGAAAATTATTTTTGCAATGGACAGTGTGTTGGTAAAATATCGAACTGGTCATGAATCTTTTGAGGTCTACAACCTCTTGACTGAATATATTTTATCGGACTAATATATAAATAAAGTTTTGTTTCTATCTCACATAAGAAGTTTCTGAGTTCTTCACACTTACGAAGCTACATATTCCTACTTATACATTATATTTTGAATCTATACACCTAAAGAAGCTTATGACGTGTTGACATTTACAAAAGCACAGGGCATATTCGTTCCCAATCAATTATGCACCAGTCTTGTTTACTCTATGAGTTCCTTACACATCTAACCTTTTCGATGTTATCTCTCATTTAATTGTACATGTTATTCGGATTTGCTGGTTGTGCTCACTCTCAACAGTGCATTTTTTCAGGATACATATGTTATATATATTATTTGCATTTAAGCTCTTCTGTTGACTTCAGTTGAGTATGCATATAGCTTTGATGTTCTTCCTAGCATTCAAGGTTCAAAAAAGCGCTAGGCGCTAAGCGAGCGGTGAGGCACTGCTTAGAGGAACTGCTGCTTAAGCGAGCTTAAGCGCCGCTTAAGCGCTCAGGCTAAAATTGTACGGACATGAAACAAGGAAGTCAAGATGGGCACATATACCCCTATAATATGCTGTAAATTTGTATCCTAAGCATGTAATGCTATATTTTTTAGGAATACAGGGATTAATACCTTGGTTAGCCTCGATTTTGCTTCATTTTCTTATAAACACGCAAGCAGCTAAGCAAACAATGTAACAAACACAAACAAGCAGCTAAGCAGTAGTTGAGTAGCAAGCAGCTAAGCAAGGCCTAATATAACATCAATGCATCGAGCAAGGAGTGGAGCAACACACCAACACTCGCATAGAGGAGATTCTAGCAGAAAACACGACCAGATTCCTGTCTCGCTTAATCGAACGCTTAGGCCAAAAGCGAAGCGGAAGGCAACCGCTCAGCGCTTAAGCGTGCTTAAGCGTACCTAGGCGTACGCTTTTTTGAACCATGCTAGCATTGCGAGAGTCACGAGCCTTTGAGCATTTATGAGTAGGGGAGAGCCACCTGATAAAAGATCTCTGAACTGTACATCTTATTAGGCTAAATATACTCAATTAGTATTGGATCCCCTTTTTTGCAAGAAAAAAGGAATATATTAAATCATAAAAGAATTACAGTCTTTGCTTGTAGTATCATGCGAATCCTACGGGTAACTTTGGAGCCAAAACTGAGTACGCTTTAAGAGCCTACCCATATTGGCCAAACAATGACTCGCTTCATTTTGAACCCTCATTTGAACAATCTGATCAACTGATTTTCTGGGTTTGCCAAGTCCTTTATGTTCTCTTTTTCCTGGCATTTATCTTTTTCGTTTAGAATTCTTCTCAGAATTCATTTTTCTTTTCTGGTAAAGGTTATCTGGACTTTTAGCTGTGTTCCAAGGAGACGTATTAAATATTTGTCGATCTAATGATAACCTTTCATCTGTTCTTCCCAGTCATGCTCTCTGATATAGTTCTTGCATTGTTCTTTTCTTTTTGTTGCACCAGGTACACTCCATGCTGCAAGTCTTATTGTCTGCAATCGCAAGTACATGATTCTCTTTGAAATATACAATGCATTTGGCCTTCCACACTACAGTGTGTATTTAGGTTAATATCGGACTATCCTACTGTATTGTATTTTGTTAAATGGACAGAACATCAGCCTCGATTCCTCCTATTCTCCCATCATAGCCACAAGTAGGCTGAACTCCAGGAGGTAACAAGTGTTCCAAACAGTTCGATTGTATCTTGCACTGTTAACTTGAATTAACATTGCATGCTTCAGGGTTTCATTTAAATTTTGTCCGATGTTGCATCATGGGTTTCCTGTATTATGTGCTATATGGTGTAGTAGAGTCATGCCTTTGAGCTAAGCTTAGGAACTTATTCATTTGTTAACATATTGTAAAACAAAATTTTTGTCTTCCAAACAAATACGGATAGCCTATTCCTGTACTTTTTACATACTATAATCCTGCAACAAATGTATAACAGGAGGATAGGAGAGGTAATCATGGTAGCTTATCTCTGTACTTTTACAACCGGAAGATATTGCTGGACAGGTTTGATAGACAACAAAAGGTGAGGTGGACCAAGATGACTAATATTTTTGTGATGTTGCATCAGTTTTGCACACAAGTATTTTGATTCATAACGTGTGATATCTTGGCAGTTTGCAATTGCTATCTTATTTGTCATTTCTGAAGTTTTTTGTTAGCGTCCCAAAATTATGGTCCTTTCAATTCTTGTGAGTATTATTAGCTTATCCTCTCAGCTGATTTTATGTTCTTCTGTCTCCTTATAAACGATCAATGTAACACTTGCAGGTTGTTATGATGGATTGGCCCTTTTTTATATTATGAAATGTTGTGAAATTGATGTCATTTTTCCTTGTACTAGGTCTCTCTTGATTTGAATTCTATCTCAATTTGCTTCTAAATCAGATAGAGGAAGTCAAAATTTTAGTTCTCCATCCATATATTGTAGTCTCTGGGAGGAGCTGGGTCCACAGGGAGCGTGGATGGCAGTGGTGCCCTGATTAACTGATCTTCCTGAACATTAGAACAATTAATTATGGCTGTACTATTGTGTAGGTAACAATGATCCTGAGATTGCACATTGCGGAACTTCTGATGTTCGGAGAAATAATGCAATTGTCAACATTCTATTGTTGGTGACGGATCATAGACTATCAGTTTGAATATAGTTCCTATATTTTTCCTATTTATGAGAAACAAGAGTGGTTGCTTTATATGCTGATTATTACTATTAGTTTCCTGATTTTCTTAACCACAGAATCTGTAATAATGATCTTTTGGGGGCCATTTACTTTTGTTTAATATCTTTTGCACCTCAGTGGTGCATGTTCAGATATAATATTATGTGAAAGTTGTGATCTATTTTAGGTTGTATTGGGGAAACAATGGTGAAATATGTTATAGATTCATATGGTTTTTTTAAACAAGGCAAAAGACTCAACGGGAAACTGACCGAAAACGGTTTGGACTATGGTTTGGAATTTATGTCTTGTGCAAAACAATGTTTCATTGAGAGAATCAGTAGTCCAACGGCACCAGCAAGTTGGTGCAAGAAGAAATTATAGGTAAAGCAGATATGTATGTTATGTTCTGCAATATTTTTTCACAATTTAGTTGACCAAATATGCATATCGTTTTGTAAGAAAACCAACTATTGAAAAAGATTACGATAGCAACATACCATAAGAAAGCTCAAATGAGCATGCAAAACGCTAAATAGAAGCCCAACCATTGTTATGCTAAATTTGAGCACTTAACAACTTGTACGGGCGCGGCGTGTCGCCGCGCCAAGGCCTACTAGTACAACATAAGGTAACCAAATTTCAGTAGCAAACATGAGGCTGCCACTTGGTTCCTCAGTCATTGTAAGTTGGTACGCCTGAAATTATGTCACCACGAGGATGGTGTAGATGTTAGAAATGGTTGTTCGAGTGTACTGAATTTGTTTTATATTTTGCCAATGGTGCATATTAATGAAACAACCGTTGTTTTTTTATAGACTTCCATTAGATTTAGTAGTTTATGAAGATACAAAGTGCAACAAGAAATGACCTCAACGTCTACCATCAACACAACATGCCCATGTCGATATGTGGCATCAAAAAGAGCAAAGAGGGAGAGGCGGGCGGTGGGTATAGTACGTTGTTGTGGGCAGCTGCTGGCCGATTGCAATAGGATAATGATGATGTGTGGCCATCTTATGGTTCTCACAACCATGCTTCGGTTAGGCCGACGTGAATGCAAAAATGGATATCCGTATCATCATCCGATTTCTTCCTCGGCTCAAGTGGTGTGCGCGCCGTCATCATCCGATTGCAAAAGTGGATGTTTGCTTCTAGCTCAGGGGAAGTTGATTGTGTCTTCATCAGTCGGGTGTTACGGCAATGTCGATGCTGGTCTCGTTTTGTCGTTGACTTAGGGTGGATGTTTAGGCCTTATCATCCAATGTCTTCTTCTTCCCAGGAATATGGATCGACGCTCAGGGACGGAGGGAAGGGGGGACGAGCGGGGGCGAGGCCATACCTGGGCATGTTTTCGGGCCGGGCCGGGTCGGGCCGGCAAAAAGCCCGACTCAAAAATCTGCTGCCCAGGCCCGGCCCGGCCCGACTGTCGGGCCGTGTTTTGCTACCCAAGCCCAGCCCGTCGGGCCAAAAAAACGTCGGGCTGTCGGGCCGGGCCTTCCTAAAATCTGCCAAATCTTCTGCCCAAGCCCAGCCCAACTAGTCAATCGGGCCAAATTTCTCTGCCCAGGCCCGGCCCGTCGGGCCAAAATAAGAGGTCAGGCCGGGCCATTTTCGGGCTGGGCCGGGCCGGGTCGGGCCGTCGGGCCGGGCTGCCCATGCTCAGGTATAGACGAGGCCCCCCCTAATGATTCGCTCGTCCCTCGGAAACGATTAGCGAGATCGATAATTTTTGGACCTTGCAAGCTACTTCGCCCCCCCCTGTCCTGTCTCACGTTCGTCAAGCAGCGCCAAAATCAAGCCCATCTAATACTTCTAGTACTATGAGTCCATGTAATAATAACCAGGCTCCATAACCAGATTATTAGAAGCCCATTAGATGAGAGAGAATAAAAGGAATTAATTAGCAGAGCAGCCTTAACAGGCACGCACCATCAGATCGGAATAGATGTTTTGCTTTGGCTTTCTAAGTTTATATACAGGATCAATTCCCTGTGCTGCCGCCGCCATGAAGGGCTCCTACAATCCAAATTATCCCAAATTTCGATCAAGGATTCATAACTATAGACCAAGAAAGGCGCAAATATACACCTGACATCCGCTGGCAGCTGCACAGCGTGAGCGGCGACTTGGGAAATCAGAGGAGGAAGAAATGTTATTTATTCCTCAATCACTACAGTACAGAGCCGCTATGCCGACGGCCGAAGGCCGTCGGGTCAGCTGCAAAAGGCCGTCGGGCCAGGCTGACCCGACGGCAGCCGTCGGCATAGCGCCGTCGGTGTAATCCGTCGTCGGGCCAGGTAAAGAGGCCGTCGGGTCAGCTATGAGCCGTCGGGTCAGACTCGCGCCGACGGTCGGCCGGATGCTGTCGGGCCACTTTTGCCGTCGGCTCAGCCATCGGTTGGTCCCACCGCCGGCTAACGCCGTCTAGCCCCTATGCCGACGGCAGTGCCGTCGGCTCAGCCTAGCAGGCCGGCCGGCCCACCATGCGCAGATTCAGCCCATTTTCCCTGCCAGGGGCTATGCCGACGGCATTGCCGTCGGGTTAGCCCCTGCCATTTGGTCATGTTGGCAGGGCTAACCCGACGGCAATGCCGTCGGCATAGCTCCTGGCATTTTTTTTAAATTTAGGTTTTAGCAGGATATTTAGCAGGCAGGCAATATAATAAAACAAATGTATAAATGCATCCTGTTATCACACATTCATATGCATAGTATCACATATCACACACATAGTATCATGCATACATAGTATCACATATCCAACATCGTGCATACATAGTACCGCCCACACACGCTCACACTATCTACTCGGCGATGACCCCATTTCCGACCTAGTGAAATTTGGAAAGCGCTCGTCGGCCGCGGTCGCCGTATCTCCAACAGAAGACCCAGGAGAAGCCGAAGGAGTACGACGAGCACTTGGATGAATCGGCGTGATCTCTCGTGACGTACTCGGCGTTGCCCCGTCACCACCAAACTCGGCGTTCCGAGAACGGCCCGTTCTCTACATGTTTTGAACAAGAGTTAGCAACTTGCGACACGTTGGCATAGAGAAGGAGCAAGTATGCATGTTGGAGAAGAACTTACCGGGCTCTGTGCGTAGTACTGGGCAGCGAAGGCTTCCTTGTGTAGGCACACTGGGTTAGGCCCCGGCTCAGGTGGCCGCTCTGAGTCTAGCGCCGCGCTCCGCTCTCCAGTTCTAAGGAACATCTTCACCGCCTGTAAGATAGTTTGGATGTCAGATAATGCAAAGATAAAGGTTCAAAGTAGCTAGGATAAAAACAAGACGGCTCATCTTTTGCAAAGGTTTGAAACTTACGTCGGTGGACTCTAGGAGGTACGTATCGAAGACACGTCTCTTCTGCTCCCACGCATCTAGTTCGGCCCGATATGCCGCATAGTATGCCGCCTCGAACTCATGCTACAATGTCAAAATTCATGAATTCTCGTCAACTTAGCCATTTTAGGGATGAATGTCGGAAAGATGATGAAAATGAGAACTTACATCGACCCGTGTAGTAGTCCTGCGAGGTGGCGGTGGCGGGACAGAGGGGCAGTCGGCGGTGAGGGTAGCTTTCACACGTGTGAGGGTCATGGTAGGCTGGATCACCGCATTAAGAACGCGGTAACGACCATGCTGCCGGCCACGCCCCGAGACGATCACCGAAGTCTCGTCAACCTCGACCGCCGCGGGGTCATCCACCTCTGGATGGAAACCCTGCAAAGTACTCGAGTACGAAGAGAAGTCCTCCGCGGTGTTGCCGTAGAACAGAGGGAGCGCAGGCTGAGGCTCACGGAGGTCGGGAGGCGCAAGCCTCATCGCCAGCCACACTTGCATGTCGGTGGGCATCACGCCGGTCTCACGAAACTGCATCGTGAAAGAGATGTAACGGTTATCAAGTAGGTAAATGAGAGGAAATAAATGCAAGTTGTTTGAGGGTAAATAAATACTATCTTTGCCTTGAAGCAAGGTGTGACCCAAGGTTGGTACATGCAATATATATAGGTCCCGGGCAAGGCCTTCTTCACATACGTGGGGTGTTAACACTAGCTGAAATCCAGGATCTGTACGTGGAAACTCCCGCTACGGATCTATCGGAGCCTATTTCATGGTAAAGTGGGCCCAACCATTGCTTTCCATGTATATATGTCCTAAACAAACCAAAATAAAGCAAAAGATCCATCGGTGAGGCCTCATACGGAGAAAGCTATAGGGGGTAGATCTCTGACCCCCCCGGTCTAGGGTTTCACCGGATAAAGACCACCGGAGCATCGTCCACCCTAAAAAACTTGCATGCATGTGTCCCTAACATATGTGTATAGGTGTGACCCAAGGTTGGTACATGCAATATATATAGGTCCCGGGCAAGGCCTTCTTCACATACGTGGGGTGTTAACACTAGCTGAAATCCAGGATCTGTACGTGGAAACTCCCGCTACGGGTCTATCGGAGCCTATTTCATGGTAAAGTGGGCCCAACCATTGCTTTCCATGTATATATATCCTAAACAAACCAAAATAAAGCAAAAGATCCATCGGTGAGGCCTCATACGGAGAAAGCTATAGGAGGTAGATCTCTGACCCCCCCGATCTAGGGTTTCGCCGGATAAAGACCACCGGAGCATCGTCCACCCTAGAAAACTTGCATGCATGTGTCCCTAACATATGTGTATAGGTGTGACCCAAGGTTGGTACATGCAATATATGATGGGATTCAATAGCTATAGCTCCCCGGCCGCTCTCACCTGCCTCCCACGTACATATCGCTCCCGACTCATGACTTAGAGGTGTAAACTCCCACGTCGGTTCCACCGAGGGGAACCTTGTCATAGGAATGGCCAAACCTATGCTTACCATGTTCATATGTCCTAACTAAAGCTAAAGGAACACACTACCACACCTTAGTGCCGCCCTCCGGAGAAATCTAGGGGGGTAGATCATGCGGGTGCTGCTGGCTAGGGTTTCGCCCCAGATCGGGCTTTGGGGGCCCGCATGCAACCCAGAGCATGCATGCAGACCTAACATGTGTGTGCATGTGTGTTGGTGGGTTGATGGGATTCAATAGCTATAGCTCCCCAGCCGCTCTCACGTGCCTCCTACGTACATATCGCTCCCGACTCATGACTTAGAGGTGTAAACTCCCACGTCGGTTCCACCGAGGGGAACCTTGTCCTAGGAATGGCTAAACCTATGCTTACCATGTTTATATGTCCTAACCAAAGCTAAAGGAACACACTACCCCACCTTAGTGCCGCCCTCCGGAGAAATCTAGGGGGGTAGACCGCGCGGGTGCTGCTGGCTAGGGTTTCGCCCCAGAACGGACTTCGGGAGCCCAGAAAAATGCCTAAAAAATATAATTATACTATAATAATACAAAAATAATCAGTTAAAAATATGCATATTAATAAACGATTTTTGAAAGTCAGGCCCTGCATGATAACGCCGTTGAGCGGGCCGAACGGCTGGCTCACGGCGAGTGGCTGAACCGACGGCCGGCCTGTGCCGACGACATGCCGTCGGGCCTGCGCGGGCTACGCCGACGGCAATCCTGGCCCGACGGCCCGTTTGCTAGGCGTCCGTGGTGACCGGCTACGCCGACGGCCCCGATATTTGGCCGTCGGCGTAGCATCTGGCCGTCGGCACAAAGCTTCGTTCCTGTAGTGAATGTGAACTTTCCAAATACTCTATGGCGTGCTAAGTAGCGCAAAAAAGTGCTATTTTTTCACACAATATTAATGCTTTTTTTCTTCGCCCCCTATCCTCAATTCCTGGCTCCGTCCCTGTCGACGCTGATCTGTTTCGTAAATTCCAAACAGAAAGAGAAAGATAAAACAAGGGACATCATATTGCAAAAATATGAACCATATCATACATGCATCGTACTGGAAAAAAACTCACACAGATATGTTTCTTAGAACTCATTGCTAATTTGACCTTGGGTTCAAGGGTAACTTTCTTTGCGCAAGTTGAAGTTCAACACATTTTTTTAGCAGAATCGTTGAAAGTCAACTTTTTTTTGTAGAAATCGTTGAAGGTCAATTTCTTCTTCTTCATTGAAGGTCAACTTTTTGTTAGCAGAATCGTTGAAGGTGATCCTTTTCTTCTTCGTTTGTCACGGACCTCATACCGGGTCAACCCAGAACAAGGCAAGGGAGAAACAAGACACAGACGCCACGTCGATCCAAGAGGGAGAGGAGACAGGCCGCACGATTCAACGGACCGGACTGGACGGCTTGATCCGACGACGCTGCTTATCAAGGAAGAAACCGGTGGAGACGGTGCCCTACTTATGCCTGGAGAGGCGTCTGCTCTATTGGCTTTTGGAAGCCACCTTGTTGACGGCTGTCTCTGAAACCCCCCTTCTCGCTGTTGCTTGCTATCCCGAATTCCTCTAAGATCTCCCTCCTGCTGTTTCGATTATACCCTAGCTGTTGTGATCGTGGATTTGGAACCTCAGTTACTATTTGTTTCCAGTTATAGATCAAGGTTCCTATCATTTGGTATCAGATTCCAGGGCTTGCTTCCGTTTTTCCTTTTTATCCTCTCGATTCGATCCGAGATCTCTCGATCCTCAGCGATTTGGCGTTGATCTCTCTCGAGATCAACACAAAGTTCCCGTGGGACGCCTGCGCTGGGCAGGATTTGAATTTGGAGTAAGGATTTACCCTCGCCTGGAACGTGTTTGACACAATTCCGCTTCGACAATCTGGAGAAGGAGAAGGCCCAGACGCGTTGGGACACCTCGAAGCGTTTGGACACCATGGCCGTGACAATGGATTCGCTGGCGAAGCTCATCGCCGACGGGGAGCAGCGGCGCGCCGCCGACATGCAGGAGCTCCGCCTCGCGTTGACTACCATCAAGCCCGAGATAGCTTCTATCAGGGACACCGTCGACACCTTCAAGCCCAAGCTCGATGAGATCCGCACGACTTTTGAGAACTGGCGTCCTGATATGGAGACCAAGGTCGGCGATCTCGGTACGGTCGTACGGGATCTGCGTCGGCAAGTTGATCACATCGCAAAGGGAGTGGGAGCGGGTGCGCTTGGCCCTGCGCCAACGACCATCCCTCCACTGACGGGCGTATCTCCGCCAGGGGCGCCACACCTCGGCGCGCACTCCGGGCAATCCGGCCACGGCGTTCAAGCATCACACCGAGGCGTGGTGGCGGAGCAATCTGACGCTCTTCCGCCCACCCCGGGCACAGGTCAGCATACAGCACTTACCATGGTTCCCTTTGCACCCAATTCTAGCACTCTTGCGAATATCGCTATTCCCCAGTCTGCCAATCCACCTAGTAATCCACCTCCACAAGCTGTTTTCCCCAAGTTTGATGGCGATAACCCTCGTTTATGGTGTCGGGCTTGTGAGAAATACTTTTGAGTTTATGCTGTTAGTGAGGAATTTTCGGTGGAGTATGCAACGCGGCGTTGTGGTTTCAGAGTGCGGAGGATAAAATGGGGAAGGTCACTTGGCTTCAGTTATGTGACACGATCAATAAACGATTTGATCAGGGTCAGTACCAACAATTGTATCGCAAATCATTCCGTATCCGTCAAACCGGTTCTGTCACGGAGTACATCGAGCGATTTGATACACTCATGCATCATATGTTGGCTTACAAACCTGAAATTGATCCCACTTTCTTCACCACCCGTTTTATCGATGGTCTTCGCAAAGATTTGCGTGCTTCTGTATTGATTCAGTGTCCAAACGACCTCGATTCTGCCGTATCTCTTGCCCTATTGCAGGAAGAAATTGGCGAGGATGAGGACCATAATTCGCCTCCATCGAAGTTCTCTGGGTATTCACGCGTCAACTATAAAGCATTTTCCCACTCACCAGTGCATTCTGACGCTACACCAGCCAAAAACAAGCAAGGTAATCAGAAGCTAGCAGCTCTCAAGTCCTACCGCAAGGCTATGGGTCTGTGTTTTAAATGTGGGGAAAAGTGGAATCAGCAACATAAGTGTTCTGTGTCAGCCCAATTGCATCTGATTGAAGAATTGATGGAAATTATCGAAGGATCTCATAGTCCTGAAGCTTATACAACTGCTCCGGAGGACAATACTGAATCTGATCAAGAACTCTTGTGTTTATCTCAGCAAGCAATGTCTGGCACTGAAAGTAATGCTTGTTTCAGGTTACAAGGGGTGATTCAAGGGAAAGAAGTACTCATACTCATTGACTCTGGCTCTTCTGAAAATTTCATCAGTTCTATTCTGGTTGCCCAGTTAACTGGCCTTGTTCCTTTGGATAATCCAGTTCGTGTCAAGGTTGCCAATGGAGGGATTATTTCTGGTACTCATTGTATTCCAGATTGTGAATGGTCATGTCAAGGTGCTCAGTTCAAGACTATGGTCAAGGTCCTTCCTATACACTGCTATGATATGATTCTTGGTATTGAATGGCTGAAGTCTCACAGTCCTATGAACATCGATTGGGAGGCTAAATGGATGGAAGTTACACAACCTGCCGGTAAACATCAACTCTTTGGTATTTCTGCCGACACATCTTCCTGTCATTCTATTTCACATGAGCAACTGCAGTGTTTGGATGAAAGCGAGTCGCTCCGGTTCTTGGTACAGTTGTATGTGGTGGAACAGGAGACATCGTTGGATGTGCTCCCAGTACCAGCGGCTGTCAACAAAATCTTGTCTGAATTTGCTTCATTATTTGAAGAACCTAAAGGTTTGCCACCAAAACGCATGTGTGATCATAAGATACCATTACTGCCAGGATCCACACCCATGAAGCTCAGGCCATATCATTACAATCCCATGCAAAAGAATGAGATCGAGAAACAAGTAGCTGAATTGTTGAAGCAAGGTGTCCTGCAATACAGTTCCAGCCCTTTCGCTTCACTAGCCATTCTGGTGATGAAGAAAGACCTTACCTCGCGGCTGTGCCAAGATTTTCATCGTCTCAATGCAATGACAGTGAAGAATAAATATCCGTTGCCAGTGATTGATGAATTACTTGATGAGTTGGCTGGGTCACAGTGGTTTACTAGCCTAGATTTGCGTGCTGGTTATCATCAAATCAGGATGGATGAGAACGACATTCCCAAAACTGCCTTTCAAACACACCACGGTCACTTTGAGTACAAGGTCATGCCTTATGGCCTCACGGGAGCTCCTGCCACATTCCAAGGAGTAATGAATGAAGTGTTGGCGCCTGGTCTACGCAAGTTTGTGTTGGTTTTCATCGACGACATCTTGATTTACAGCAAAACCCTTGAGGAACACGTGGAACACGTCAGGCAAGTGTTCCAGATGTTACAAACAAACCAGTTGAAGGTGAAGAAATCCAAATGTGCTTTTGCCCGAAAAGAATTATCCTACATGGGCCATGTGATCAGTGGTGCTGGAGTGTCTACTGACCCACGAAAGATTGCTCCTATAGTCAAGTGGGAAGCTCCTGTTGATGCCAAGCAACTGCGTAGCTTTCTTGGCATGGCCGGATACTATAAAAAATTTGTGCGCGGGTATGGTATCATCAGCAAAGTCCTCACAGAACTATTGCGGAAAGGTGTGCAGTTTGTGTGGACTTCTGAACATGAAGCATCTGTTCAAGCTTTGAAAGCAGCTCTCACTTCTACTCCAGTGCTTGCCCTGCCAGATTTTTCCAAAAAGTTCATTATTGAAACCGATGCTTGTGATCGAGGTATTGGTGCTGTCTTAATGTAAGATGGACACCCCCTTGCATTTCTTAGCAAAGCTCTTGGTCCGAAACAGAGAGTTTTGTCTACTTATGAAAAAGAGTGTTTAGCAATCTTATTGGCAGTGGACAAGTGGCGTTCATATTTGCAACACAGTGAATTTCTGATCAAGACAGATCAACAGAGTTTGGTTAATCTCATGGATCAAAGGTTGACCACTCCTTGGCAACATAAAGCTTTGACAAAATTGTTGGGTTTGCAATTTAAAATTGTGTACAATAAAGGTTTGGACAATCGTGTGGCTGATGCCCTCTCCAGAAATCCAGCTCTGAGCAATGATCACCTTATGACTATATCGCATAGTACTCCTGTCTGGTTGGAAGAAGTTGTAAAAGGTTACCAGCTGGACACCCAAGCTCAAAAGCTCCTGGCGAAGTTGGCAATTTCTTCTCCCTTTGAACAGTTCTCATTAAGGGATGGTTTGATTCGTTTCAGAAATCGAGTCTGGGTGGGGAATAATGCACCTTTGCAATCAAAAATCACCCAAGCTTTGCATGATGGTGCTGTGGGTGGTCATTCTGGGTTCTATGTCACTTACCATCGTATAAAGAAGCTGTTCTCTTGGCCAGGGATGAAGAAATTCATTAAAACATGGGTAACTCAATGTGCAGTCTGCCAACAAGCCAAAACGGAAAGAGTTGCTTACCCTGGTTTGCTGCAACCTTTACAAATTCCTGCTGGCGCATGGGAGGTCGTCACCATGGATTTTGTGGATGGTTTACCTCGTTCAGCCGGCTTCAATTGCATTATGGTTGTGGTTGACAAGTTCTCTCGGTACGCACACTTTGTGCCCTTGTCACACCCTTACACTGCTTTCTCTGTCGCCACAGCGTACATGAAGGACATATTCAGATTGCATGGTTTTCCTAAAGCAATTGTGTCAGATCGAGATCCTATTTTCACTAGTAAAGTGTGGAAGGAACTGTTCAAACAGTCTGACACTCAACTCAACATGAGTTCTGCTTATCATCCACAATCAGATGGTTAGACCGAGAGAGTCAATCAGTGCATGGAGGGGTATCTCCGTTGCTATGTCCATTTGTGTCAAACTAAGTGGATTCAATGGCTTCACCTCGCTGAATTTTGGTACAACACCAGCTTCCACACAAGTTTGCAGAAAACACCTTTTGAGGTATTGTATGGGCACAACCCGCGAGTTCTGGGTATCGATAGAGTGGAAGCTTGTGCACTACCAGATCTGGAAGAATGGTTGTGTGAGCGCGAGCTCATGACCAAGCTACTTCAGCAGCACTTAGAACGAGTTCAGCAACGTATGAAATCTCAGGCTGACAAAGGACGCACGGAACGCTCTTTCCAGGTGGGCGACTGGGTTTATCTGAAGCTACAGCCTTACCTGCAATCCTCGGTGGCGCATCGCTCGAACTACAAGTTGTCCTTACGATTCTATGGGCCTTATGAAGTCGAAGAAAAGGTGGGCGATGTCGCTTATAAACTGAAGCTGCCTGCTACAAGTATGATCCACCCTGTGATCCACGTCTCACAGCTGGAGAAGTCGATCGCTAAAAACACTCCAGTCATCAAAGATCTGCCAGTGGAGGCCCCTGCATTACAAGTGCCGGAGCACATTCTTGCTCGCCGTGTGCGCCGTCTGGGTGCTACTAATCGCAAAGAAGTTCTCATGCGTTGGTCTGGCCTAACAGATTCTTTGGCAACTTGGGAAAACTTGCAGGCGTTGCAGAGGCGATTTCCTGATGCACCGGCTTGGGGTCAAGCCGGTTCTGAAGAAGAGGGGGATGTCACGGACCTCGTACCGGGTCAACCCAGAACAAGGCAAGGGAGAAACAAGACACAGACGCCACGTCGATCCAAGAGGGAGAGGAGACAGGCCGCACGATTCAACGGACCGGACTGGACGGCTTGATCCGACGACGCTGCTTATCAAGGAAGAAACTGGTGGAGACGGTGCCCTACTTATGCCTGGAGAGGCGTCTGCTCTATTGGCTTTTGGAAGCCACCTTGTTGACGGCTGTCTCTGAAACCCCCCTTCTCGCTGTTGCTTCCTATCCCGAATTCCTCTAAGATCTCCCTCCTGCTGTTTCGATTGTACCCTAGATGTTGTAATCGTGGATTTGGAACCTCAGTTACTATTCATTTCCATTTATAGATCAAGGTACCTATCATCGTTGAAGGTCAACTTTTTTTTTTTGAGGGGTCGCTGAAGATCAACAGTGTGGTCGATTTCAACACGCGCTTCGGCCCGTATACCAGCCCATGATGGGCAAATACACGGCATGACAGCCAACGTCCAGAACGCCACGTCATCGATCCGTACCTCGTACCTGCAAAAAGAATGATCCGTATCTCGTCGCTTCCACCAATCAGAGGAGTACAGAGGGGAGCACGAGGATCATGTGCTTTCTTCTACGCAAACCCAACCATCCGATCTAACCGCAATCAGAAACCTCTTCCAAACGGCAATTAGCGAACCGCCTCTCGCGCGCACCCAGCACCTATAAATACCCACCCGCCCACCTCCCGACCTCCCACAAATCAATCCCTCGCCTTCGCCTTCCACACAGCCAATTCCAGTTCGAAGTCGAGATGGCGCGTACGAAGCAGACCGCCCGCAAGTCCACCGGCGGCAAGGCGCCCCGGAAGCAGCTCGCCTCCATTGTTCGTCTCCTCCCCTCTCCCGATCTCTATGCATGCTACCTTGGTTTCCTGTGACGATGTTAATTTTCTTGTGTTTTGATTTCAGGCGGCGAGGAAGTCGGCCCCGACCACCGGCGGCGTGAAGAAGCCCCACCGCTACAGGCCCGGCACCGTCGCGCTCCGGGAGATCCGCAAGTACCAGAAGAGCACGGACCTCCTCATCCGCAAGCTGCCGTTCCAGCGCCTTGTTCGCGAGATCGCGCAGGACTTCAAGACGGACCTGCGCTTCCAGAGCCACGCCGTCCTGGCCCTCCAGGAGGCGGCCGAGGCCTACCTCGTCGGGCTCTTCGAGGACACCAACCTCTGCGCCATCCACGCCAAGCGCGTCACCATCATGCCCAAGGACATCCAGCTCGCCCGCCGCATCCGGGGCGAACGCGCCTAATTTTAGCCCTAGCATGCGTGGTCCGAGATCAGTTTGCGCCGTTCTACTAGTTGATTGATTCGCTTCAGGTTTTAATTAGTTCGTGTTAATTAGGTCGTGATATCGATATAGGAAGGTTTGATACTATATGTAAATGAAACTATATGTTCCACATTTCAATCTAAGAACAACGTGAGGATTCGATTATATATGTTCTATCTATTGTCTATTTCTGTACTCATCGAAATCAAATATCCAATGACTGAATCTGTACATTTACGCAATTCTGTAGCTGCGCAAGGCCCTTCGCTGTTCACCTGAATTGGTGAAGGAGTAGTTATCTAAGGCGTATGCTGCACGGAGTCTGCTCCGGCTCAGAGAATTTAGACGTCGTACAGGTTCGACGCTCAACTAGTTAGAATCAGACGTCACATTTATGAATGAAAACTGAATTCTGCTGTCACAGTTGTGATGTGCCGTGGATTCATCACCATCTTAAACTGTACCTCTTGCTCATTGCTCATATATATGTAGACCAGTTCAATCAAAACAATCTTGAGCTGTCAAGAACTGTGTTGTATCAGTGGGTATTAGAGCAGAAGCAGCATATTATTTTGTGTTACCCCATCAACACTGCATCTATGGTCTCTACCGGAAAATTCTTGTTTGCTGAGCATCTAAATTAGTCGTCATAGACGAAAAACAGTCGGCGGTCTATTTGCGGCAACTAGTAAGTGTGCACGTGCAACGCACGTCTAGATTAACTCACACTACAACTAATATGTATCATGCATGAAAAATAAATTTATAACCAAACCTCAATTTAAGCCCATGAATAATGGATGACAATTATCTGTCCAACGACTCATCCCAAGGCAACAACTTATATCCTCACCCACATCATATCACTAGTAGAAAACCGGCCTAATATTTCAGGGCATTAGTCCCGGTTGCTGTTTGAACCGGGACTGATGCCCCGGGCCCCACCGCTTTTTCGGCCGCTGGAACGCAGATGTCATTAGTCCCGGTTCGTTTTGAACCTCTAGTCCCGGTTCGTATTACGAACCGGGACTAAAGGCTCTGGGTCGCAATCCGGCCGTTGCCAGGATCATTAGTCCCGGCTGGTAACACCAACCGGGACTAAAGATTAAGCCTTTAGTCCCGGTTGGTATTACTAACCGGGACTAATGACTTGCCTGTATAAAGCAGCTCCTTCTTCCTCCCTGAGCCAGCCACTCCCCCTCTCCACTCTCAAGTGTTCTTCATGCAACTCGAGTTCATCCTCTTTGACCACCATTTTTTGTCACAAATTGATGTCCCCACTTCAATCTAAGTGGACTAAAAGGTGAGGAATTTTGTGCTTTTGTCTTTCATTGGTAATTTAGCTCATTTATTGCTCTAGAAGTAGAGAGATTTGTGATTTTTTTATGGGAGCAATTATTAGATGTTTATTTGATTATGTGTACAAATAGGTGAAGATAGAGGTAAAAATAGAAATGCTATATAGATTTTATTTATGTTAGATTTTATTAGAAATAGAAATGCTATTAGAAATAGAAATGTTAGAATTAAAAATAAAAATAGAAGTAGACATAGGTAACATAGAAATAGAAATAGAGATAGAGATAGAAAAATAGAAATACCGATAGAAATAGAGATAGATGACGTAGAAATAGAAATAGAGATAGAGATAGAAAAATAGAAACCACCTTTAGTCCCGGTTGTACCCACCAGCCGGGACTAAAGTTTTGTTAACTTATTCTTACTTCTCAAACTAAAATTAGAGATAGAAATAGAAATTATATATTTGATTTGCGTTTGATATGTACTTATATAATGCAGATGAGCCGAGCATGGATGTACGCCGATCGACGCTTTGGAGATTTCATTAAAGGCGTGCATTCTTTTCTCAAGGTGGCTGAGGCAACCAAGCGGAATGGTTTTATGTGTTGTCCATGCGGTGGTTGTCGAAATGAGAAGGATTACCCCTCCACAAAGACCCTTCACATCCACCTGTTCCGGTTCGGTTTCATGTCCGGCTATAATTGTTGGACCAAGCATGGGGAGAGAGGGGTTATGATGGAAGACAACGATGAAGAAGAGAATGATGACAACTATCCTGAGTTCCCTGAAACCACCGATATCGCAATGGAAGATAATGAAGAAGAAGAAGGTGAAGAACGGGCATCAGATATGCCCGCTGATGATCTTGGCCAGGTCATTGTTGATGCACAGATTGACTGTGAAAGTGAAAAGGAGAGGGAGAAGTTGGAACGCATGTTAGATGATCACAAAAAGGATTTGTACCCAAATTGCGAAGACGGCCAGAAAAAGCTAGGAAGCACGCTGGAATTGCTGCAATGGAAAGCAGAGAGTGGTTTATCTGACAAGGGATTTGAAAAGTTGCTGAAAATTATGAAGAAGATGCTTCCAAAGGATAACGAATTGCCCGCTAGTACGTATGAAGCAAAGAAGATTGTCTGCCCTCTAGGATTGGAGGTGCAGAAGATACATGCATGCATTAATGACTGTATTCTCTACCGCGGTGAGTATGAGAATTTGAATGCATGCCCGGTGTGCAGTGCATTTCGGTATAAGATCAGGCGAGATGACCCTGGTGATGTTGAGGGTGAGCGCCCCAGGAAGAGGGTTCCTGCCAAGGTGATGTGGTATGCACCTATAATACCACGGTTGAAACGTTTGTTCAGAAACAAAGAGCATGCCAAGTTGTTGAGGTGGCACAAAGAAGACCGTAAGAGTGACGAGATGTTGAGACACCCCGCTGATGGGTCGCAGTGGAGAAAAATCGACAGAGATTTCCCAGAGTTTACGGAAGACGCACGCAACCTGAGGTTTGGTCTAAGTACAGATGGCATGAATCCTTTTGGGGAGCAGAGCTGCAGTCATAGCACCTGGCCCGTGACTCTATGTATATATAACCTTCCTCCTTGGTTGTGCATGAAGCGAAAGTTTATTATGATGCCAGTGCTTATCCAAGGCCCGAAGCAACCCGGTAATGACATTGATGTGTATCTAAGGCCATTAGTTGATGAACTTTTACAGCTGTGGCAGACTGAAGGTGTTCGTGTGTGGGATGAGTACAAACAAGAGGAATTTGATCTACGAGCGTTGCTGTTCGTGACCATCAATGATTGGCCTGCTCTTAGTAACCTTTCAGGACAGACAAACAAGGGATACAATGCATGCACTCACTATTTAGGTGAGATCGATAGTATATATTTGGATAAAAGTAAGAAGGTGGTGTATCTCGGGCATTGTCGATTTCTTTCGCCCAAACATCAATTGAAGAAAAAAGGCAAGCATTTCAAGGGCGAGGCAGAAGTCCGGGGCAAGCCTAAACGCCATACTGGTGATGATATATTTGATATGGTCAAAGATTTAGAAGTAATCTTTGGAAAGGGTCCTGGCAGTCTGTCTGTTCCGAATGACGCTAGCGGACATGCACCCATGTGGAAGAAGAAATCTATATTTTGGGAGCTTGAGTATTGGAAATTCCTAGAGGTCCGCTCTGCAATCGACGTGATGCACGTGACGAAGAATGTTTGCGTGAACCTACTAGGATTCTCCGGCTTGTATGGGAAGACAAAAGATACACCAGAAGCACGGGAGGACCAGCACCGTATGAAAAGAAGAGACAACATGCATCCGGAGGATTCTAAGGGTCCTGCGAGCTACGCTCTTACCAAAGAAGAGAAGGAAATCTTTTTTGAATGCCTGAGCAGTATCAAGGTCCCATCTGGATTCTCGTCAAATATAAAGGGAATAATAAATATGGCCGAGAAAAAATTCCAAAACCTAAAGTCTCATGACTGCCACGTGCTTATGACGCAATTGCTTCCGGTTGCACTGAGGGGGATTCTACCGGAAAATGTTCGAGTACCGATTGTGAAGCTATGTGCATTCCTCAATGCAATTTCGCAGAAGGTAATCAATCCAGAAGATCTACAACGGTTACAGAATGATGTGGCCCAATGTCTTGTCAGCTTCGAGTTGGTGTTCCCACCGTCCTTCTTCAATATTATGACGCATCTCTTAGTTCACCTAGTCGAAGAGATTACCATTCTCGGTCCAGTATTTCTGCACAATATGTTCCCCTTTGAGAGATTCATGGGAGTCTTAAAGAAATACGTGCATAACCGTGCTAGGCCAGAAGGAAGCATCTCCAAGGGCTATCTAACAGAGGAGGTCATTGAGTTTTGTGTTGACTTTGTTCCTGACCTGAACCCGATTGGTCTTCCTCAATCGCGGCATGAGGGGAGACTAAGTGGAAAAGGCACGCTAGGAATGAAATCAGCATACTGTATGGACGGACATTCTTTGAGTGAAGCACACTACACAGTTTTACGAAATTCCACGTTGGTGGAGCCGTATATGGAGCGACACAAGAATATTGTACGCTCGGAAAACTCTGGGCAGTCAAACTCCTGGATTACAAAGTTGCACATGGTGACTTTTGGTGGTTGGTTGCAAACACTTCTCATAAATGACGCCACTGTTGGATATGAGCTGTCCATGTTGGCCAAGAAACCATCTTCAACTATATTGACTTTCCAGGGTTACGAGATAAATGGGAATACATTTTACACGGTCGCCCAAGATAAAAAGAGCACCAATCAAAATAGTGGTGTCCGCTTTGATGCATTACACGACAATGGGACAAAGGACACATATTATGGTTACATAGAGGAGATATGGGAACTTGACTATGGACCGTCTTTTAAGGTCCCTTTGTTTCGGTGCAAATGGGTCAAGCTGACAAGAGGCGGGGTAGTTGTAGACCAAAAGTACGGCATGATAACAGTGGATCTCAACAATCTTGCGTACATGGACGAACCATTCGTCCTAGCCAACGATGTCGCTCAGGTTTTCTATGTGAAGGACATGTCTACAAAACCGAGAAAGAGAAAAGATAAGAAAACGAATACATCACACGATGAGCCAAAGCGACACATTGTTCTCTCAGGGAAAAGAATCATCGTGGGAGTGGAGGACAAGACAGATATGTCAGAAGATTATAACAAGTTTGATGAAATTCCGCCCTTCAGAGTGAACACTGACCCAACCCTCCTCTTAAACAAAGAAGATACTCCATGGTTACGGTGCAGAAGGAAACCCCAACACTAGATGGGGATGGTGGTGATGTGTAATAATGTATTAAACTTTGATGTAAATGTATGATTTTGGGTTAGTTATTCAAATGTGAACACTTTTTATATTCCAAGTAATTGAAAATGGCAAAATAGTTAATTGTTTGAATAGTTAGAATAATTGATTTTAAAAATAGGGCGAGGCAACAGGGTTGAGGCGGAAGACGGCGGCCATTGCTTTCTTTTGGGCTTGCGGGGAGGCGCTGCAAGGAAGAAGCACCACGGTGTGTGTATAAATGGTAGGGCGGGAAGAGAAGAGCGACAGTCCATCCAGCGTGTAAAAGAACTAATAAGCCGGAATTTTTTTAAAAATAGAAAATAGTTTTGAATTAGTTATTCAATTTCAAACACTTTTCATATTCAAAGTATTATCAAATTCTAAAATATGCAAAAAGAATTTTAATCAATATTGTTTTAATTGAAAATGGCAAAATAGTTAATTGTTTGAATAGTTAGAATAATTGATTTTAAAAATAGAAAATATTTTTGAATTAGTTATTCAATTTCAAACACTTTTCATATTCAAAGTATTATCAAATTCTAAAATATGCAAAAAGAATTTTAATCAATATTGTTTTAATTGAAAATGGCAAAATAGTTAATTGTTTAAATAGTTAGAATAATTGATTTTGAAAATAGAAAATATTTTTGAATTAAAAATTCAATTTCAATCACTTTTCATATTCAAAGTTTTATCAAATTCTAAAATATGCAAAAAGAATTTTAATCAATATTGTTTTAATTGAAAATGACAAAATAGTTAATTGTTTAAATAGTTAGAATAATTGATTTTGAAAATAGAAAATATTTTTGAATTAGTTATTCAATTTCAATCACTTTTCATATTCAAAGTTTTATCAAATTCTAAAATATGCAAAAAGAATTTTAATCAATATTGTTTTAATTGAAAATGGCAAAATAGTTAATTGTTTAAATAGTTAGAATAATTGATTTTAAAAATAGAATATATTTTTGAATTAGTTATTCAATTTCAAACACTTTTCATATTCAAAGTATTATCAAATTCTAAAATATATAGAAGTTATTCAAATTGAATTTCAAAATTCATATTTAAATGAAATCTGGAAAAACATACAGCATTGGCGCGCATTTATTACACCTTTAGTCCCGGTTGGTAATATCAACCGGGACTAAAGGTCTGTGGCTCGGGCGCAAACTGGTAACCGCCGGCCAAAAGTCTTTAGTCCCGGTTGGTGGATTCAACCGGGACTAAAGACCCCCCTTTAGTCCCGGTTGAAGCCACCAACCGGGACTAAAGGGGTTGGGGTATATAAGCATCGCGCCGCCCTCTCTTCTTCTTCCTCTCAACACTTAGCAAAATCGGATCGCTGCGGAGGAGACGCCGGCGTAGATCGTTGCGGTCGCTCGGATTCTCGAGCCGCCGCCGCCGCCGCCGCGCCGCCCTGGCCGCCACGCCGCCCTAGCTAGCCGCCGCGCCGCCCGAGACGCGCCCCCCGCGCGCGCCCGAGACCGCCCCCGACCGAGCGCCGCCGAGCCGGCCCCGCCGCGCCGCCGCGCCGCCGCCCGACCGCCGCCGCGCCGCCTTGCCGCCTCCCGACACCGCCCCCGCACAGGTAAGCACACCGTACCACCGCCGGCGCCGGCGCCCCCTGCAAAAAAAAATAGATTTTTTTTTAGAAAAATAGTTAGATTTTATGTTAGAAAAATAAGTTAGATTTTGTAGTTAGTAAAAATATAGTTAGTAAAATGTAGTTAGTAAAATATAGTTAGTAAAATATATAGTTAGTAAAAATATAGTTAGTTAGTAAAATATATAGTTAGTAAAATGCTAGTTAGTAAAAATATAGTTAGTTAGTAAAATATAGTTAGTTAGTAAAAATATAGTTAGTTAGTAAAATATAGTTAGTTAGTAAAATATATAGTTAGTAAAATGCTATTACTATTATTATTATGTTAGATTTTATGCTATTACTATTATTAAGTTAGTAAAATGCTATTACTATTATTATTATGTTAGATTTTATGCTATTACTATTATTAAGTTAGTAAAATGCTATTACTATTATTATTATGTTAGATTTTATGCTATTACTATTATTAAGTTAGTAAAATGCTATTACTATTATTAAGTTAGTAAAATGCTATTACTATTATTATTATGTTAGCTTTTATGCTATTACTATTATTAAGTTAGTAAAATGCTATTACTATTATTATTATGTTAGATTTTATGCTATTACTATTATGTAGTTAGTAATAGTAATAGAAATGCTATTACTATTAGTAATAGTAATAGAAATGCTATTATTAAGTTAGAAAAATGTAGTTAGTAAAATGCTATTACTATTAGTAATAGTAATAGAAATGCTATTACTATTAGTAATAGTAATAGAAATGCTAGTTAGTAAAATGCTATTACTATTAGAAATATTGTTAGCAATAATAGAAATAAAAATATGGAGTAATTTTGTTGATCTATGTTATGGATTTCAGTTATGGATTTCGGTGCCGGAAGAGAAGGTGAAGAAGAGATATTGAATATTATAGGAGAGGGTAGCACCCGTGCACAAGGAGAGGGTACCACCCGTGCACAAGGAGAGGGTACCACCCGTGCAGAAGGAGACGGCTCAGAATTTTTGAACGAGTCGGGTGACGGAATGGAGGAGGAGCAGCCGCATGAATCGGAAAATGATGATTGCGAGGACGACTCACAAGGGACTGGACGCGACTTAATAAAACGGTCCGGCGAGGTATATATATATATATATATGAAGACTAGCTCTATTCATGAATCAGTAGATGACGATGCATTATGTGGTATATATATTAACGAGTGTTTTTTTTATTTTAGACCTCTGAATCTTCTAGAAAGAAGCGAGGCCCAGCCAAACGGCTGGCATCGAATCAACATTACACGATTGGGCGTCTCTCAAGTGAAGGCGAACCGTTGGAACCCAAGAGTGTCGCAAATGCGTTCACACATCAATGTGGATGTCTTGTCAGGGACATGGTGCCGATAAGCATTCAATATTGGTATAAGTCCAAGGCGGCAAAGGGAGAGCCAGCACAGCCAGAGCCAGAAGAGGGTGCAGCAGTAAATTATGTCACCAAGTTCTTGAAAGACAGACTTTGGGATTCCCTCATTCCACATTTCAATCTGCCGGTCACCGAGTCCCTGGAAGAAGCAGAGCAACAGAAGGAGAAAGTCAGGGAGTGGGCTCTCAAGAAGATGGTTGCACAGTTCAATAACCACAAGAAGAGGTTATGGAACGCCTATGTCAACGCCGATCGACAAGCTCCAGAATTTACTGGCCCCAATGAGTTCCTGCGGGATCACTGGGACGCATTTGTAGAGTACAAGGAGTCAGAGCTGGGTAAGCTAAGGAGTCAGAAAAATCAGGCAAATGCCGCGAAAAAGAAATATCACCATAAGTTGGGTCCAGGTGGCTACAAAAGGGCTGAGCCTAAGTGGGATATGCAAGAGGCCGCCCTACGAGAAAAAAACATCGAACCAGAAACAGAACAATGGCCCAGAAGGTCAAGAAATTGGGCACTTGCCCATGGAGCTGTCTATGATGAGAGAACAGGGAAATTAGTTGAAGAGAAGAAACAAATTGCTGAACCCCTGGGAGCACTTGTCAAGACAATCGCCGAGGTTCAAGAGGGGACGTTCAAGCCGGACAGAGAGAACGACGAGCTGACAAAGGCCCTCGGGAACAAAGAACACACAGGACGAACACGGGGTCTGGGTTCTGCTATTCCGTGGAGGTCTGGGTTCTCCGAAGAGAGCCAGACTTATAGAAGCCGAGAGAGAGCGAAGAAGCGGAAGGCGCAGGAGGAGGCCTCACGGATAGAGAGCATAGAAAGGCAACAGGCTAAGCTGAGAGAGTTGTATTTACTGCAGCAGAAGGCACTGGAGGAATTAAAGTCGCAAGGGGCAACTCAGCATCAGCAACACCTAGAACATGCATCAGGCGACCGATCTCAGCGGAGAAGCAGCATGGCTTCCACGGAGGTACCGATGGTTCACTACCCCGTGGATGATATCACCAAGAAGATAGACTGTGAGCTGCATTATCCCATGAAGAACATATCGATGAAGGTGGCGGTTGGCTATGTGTTGCCATCTGGACCTGGACAAACCTGGCATGGCCGTGAGATTCGACCTGGCTATGCTAAGGTCGGGGTGGATGCAATTGAAAGGGGGTATGAGTCCCTCCTTCTTGACGTCGCTGGACCTGAAGAGGAGGAAAAACTGGGAGAAGTATTGGGTGGTATAATTCTTTGGGATAAGAAACACATCGTGTTTCCAGGCTCGGCGCCAAGGCGGCCACCCTCTCCTCCGATTCCTCGCAATTCACCACCTCCCGACGACGACAGGGACGACTACCACCATACCCCGAGTCCACATCGATCTCCACCTCAATGTCAGCCGCCTCCGCCACCTCCGCCGCCTCAGCCCACTCGTAAGTCCCAGAGTTGTGGCAAGTCCGCTGCTATGTCCACTAGCAATGTCTCTCCGAAGAAACAGACCAAGATAGCTAAGGCGGTGCCGCCTCCTCCTCTCGAGAAGACTGCTGAAGAAATTGAGGCGGAGGACAGAGCCAAAGTGAAAAGGAAGCTCGCAGCCCTACGCCCGACCCCTACACCGAAGCAGGTATATACTCTGGCACAGAAGGAGTGGGCCTTTGATATGCTTACCCAACCTTCGAAATATGAATTGCGTAAGCCAGATGACTACAAGCGTTGTTTGGATAAGCAGGTAGATGCAAAAAAAGAAGCTAATAAGACAAGCGCAACTGCAAGAGGGAAAAGAGACGTTGCCCAGCTTGGAGCACAGACCAAAAAATCGATCTCCCCGCTAAAGGTCTTTGCTAGTGATGCTGGTGGGAGTGTTGCTCAACCCAATCCCGCCGACTTTGCTAAAGAAGCTGGTTTGACTCTTTCTCAATTGCTACATGAAGATATCACCCCAAAGGCGCCTATAGCACGGCAATATGAAAAGGGGAAGAGTCTGGTCCCACCTGAGATTGAAATGAATCTACCAACACAAATGCGAAAATTGCATAAGTGGTACCTGCAAGCCGCAAAGGGCACGCAAGATTTTCTCCTTATGAAAATCACAAAGGACTATTTCTTAGGCGAAGACTTGGTGCATATTGAGTTTGATGAATTCTTTCAGCTATTCAATCAAGACGCGCTCGACAAATCTCTCGTCAGTGCCTATGTTCTGTAAGTGATTCATTATTTCTATAAGTCTCTAGCTCAACTCGTTCTTTGCATGTAATTTTCCTCACTACGCTGTTTATTATGCAGAATGAAGAGTATGGAATGTAAGAAAAGGAATGACCTCCAACTTGGATTCATTGATCCAAATCGAGTTAACGGAGCGATGATACAGACGAAACGCAAGGAGACGGAGGATATCTTGCTAGAGTTCCTACTTACGCAGGAATACCGAGCTAGAATACTGTTTCCGTACAACATCAGGTGAGTGTTACTATCTTATACACAGTTACTTTTCCTTACTCGATGTTATAAGTGTAATTGATGAGTTTATTAACTTATATAATTAAACTTGCACGCAGTTACCACTGGATTTTGCTAAAGATTGAACCTGACTATGGAAAGGTTCAAATCTTTGACTCGATGAATAAACCACTTAATGAATACCAAAGCATCATTGATATGATGGATAGGTAATTTTAATCATTACGGCATTATATCGGTCTCTTTCATTCATCTATAACTCATCTATTCATTTTATTTGCTCGGCAGTGTTTGGAAATAGTTTATACGCATAGTTAAAGGTGAATGGAAAAATGAGCTGATTTACCGTCAGATCGAGGTAAGTCGTACGAGCAAGGTCCACACATCCCTTTAATTCTAGTTTTAAATACCATTAAGTATACCAATCTTCATATGTCACTGACTAAAATCTATTCTCGTAAAGTGTGCGAGGCAGCCTTCGGGGACTAATCTATGTGCATACTACGCTTGCGAGAACCTTCGTGCGCAGGTCACTGAAGGAATTGATTTTCAAACAGTAAGTAAACAATATACTGACAAATTCATTTTATTGGCATCAATTTTGTTATGATGATTCATATTCATATTGTTCTTCTTCTTCGTAGTTCGAAGCAAAGCGGAATCGGCTCTCACCGACTGAACGCATAGTAGGAATTCAAGAGGAAATAGCCGGATTTCTGCTTGACCATGTCATTAACCCAAAGGGTGAATTTCATGTCAGTTTCGATTAGACAATGTTTATAATACAACACAAGTCGTGATCTTATGTGTGTGAACAAGTTGTATATATACTTGTATGCATGTATATGCTCGGTGAACCAAATATATTATATATATGTATCGGTTTATATATTATGTTGTAATGCTGTATGAATAAGTATATAAGAAAACTTATTTGAAATGAATCAAACAATTGAATGGAGCAAAATACAAATATACCCTAAACCCTAAACCCCTAAATAGCAATTGAAATCCAGAAAAATAAAGAAGCAGCAGAGGCTGCCACGTGAGGACACTTTAGTCCCGGTTCGTAACACGAACCGGGACTAAAGATCCTACGCCCACGAGCGCCTGGCCCTTGCCACGTGGTCTCTCTTTAGTCCCGGTTCGTATAGCAACCGGGACTAAAGATTGGGCATCAGTCCCGGTTGGTTAGTCCCGGTTGCGCAACCGGGACTGAAGGCCCAAACGAACCGGGACTGATGCCCTGTTTTCCACTAGTGTATATATTTTGAAATAATACATGGTGGCCTAAAAGGTTGAATTTATTAGAAGGGAAATGGTTCAGTACATGGATGAACAAAACAAAATTAGATGTTCAAATACAACCAGCAGGTAGCTAAGCATATACAGATTGCCGCAAGGGCAGAGGGTATGCAAATCCATTGCCGGTAACCATGGATTGGAGAGGTGTGATATTCTTTTCCAAGATGTCTTTATTTCACATAACAATATTCGAATGAAAGCAATCAATAAGCCATACTCTGCTATATCAACAGATGGTTGGAGATTCAGGCCAATCGCTTTTGCTAGTTCGCCTAGATGTGCATATGACAACAAAAGTTAGCAAAAATACAACTTAAAAATGGAAATGGTTAGAGCATTTGGTAGAGACTTGAGCTATGCAATACTGATACTTCTACCATGATAATCAGAATTGTGAAAAGGAAAAACTGCTCCCAGCAAACATCAAAAAAGAAGTTGTAGTGTATTTAGCAAAAAAAAAAAAACAAGTTCGCCGTATTCTAGGTTCATCTCGGGATTTTAATATGAAAACATAGGATACAATGAGGCTATGCAGTTCCTATAGAAGTTTAAATATTCCCATTATAATCATCTTACTCTGTTATCATTCCATCCGACGCTGGTTGACGGTCATCATAATGCCATTTGAGCCCATAAAACTAAGAAGTTCAGAAAGTTGTAGATCATGAATTATTTGGAATTGCAAAACAGAGCATAGATAGAATATAATCCATACATTTGACAGAGCAGCAAAAGATAGTAATGATGTACATTACATTATATGGATAGTTATGAAAATACTACCTTAGATTTAAGTCCAGAGATTATGGTGAATGATATTTTGTTACGACTATAGAGTAAACTGCCTGATTTTCCATCTATGGTTGAAAACTCCACCAAATCAGTTCAAAACAAGCATGATATAAGATGCAATTTGAAGGCGTGCATGCAAAACAATAAAAGTACGAACAATCTTTATAATGGACACCATATGCATTTCACGTTTCGGGCAGTGCAAGCTAGTTAGCAGCAATTGGTTGCACTTTAACATATGGCTCTAGCGATGAAGCTTGTCCTGTCCCTTTGTGTTTCCTATGGTTCCTTCAAGCACTCTTACTGAACATGCATGCACTGGGATATACAATCGAGCTAAATCTAGTGCTGTGAGGTCCATGAACATATAATATTCTTGCACAGCCTCACGCTACTACTGAAGCTATCTACACTAATATAAGTTGGAAAAGAACCATATGTCTAATTTAACTGAATACTGCGGAAAAACTAATATTACAAACGGAGTGTTCAGGTGTGTATCCCGACATGATTACAAAGTATTTATTTAGTAATAATATGATATGTTTGTCGCCTAATACTGAATACTGCTTGGATATACAAACGGAGTTCAGGGACGCCATCTGCAGAACTTCGGAAGAACCAAGGAATTCTGTAGTCTCTTCCTTGAAAGCCTGCAAAATTCAGGTGTCATTCAGGTCAAATGAGAGCACAAATTGGTACCGTAGCATAGGTATATCTGTAATCAGTGAAACGTGATGAGAGTAGGGCTTCGCTTGGGAGATGAACTGCCAGACCACGGAGGCGACAGAGTGGGCGTGTGACGCGAGAATAGGCCGCGTTGAGGAGCTGGTGGTCGTAGAACACAGCCTGCTCAGGGCTCGCGGCTGTGAGCACAACGACGCCTCCACGACAGGACCCTCGCCAGGCGCTCGCCGACAGCAGCCGTCCTTCCGCCGCCTTGCCCATCTTGTATGCGCTCTCGACCGATGTCGTGATCCATCGCCTCCAGCGGCCACAGACCTGTTGGAGCGTTCGTTTTGCTTGGTTTGATGGGGTCGCCTTAGGAGACGATCAGAAACTCCACAACCACAAGGTGCGGGGATGATAAAGAGAAAAAATAATTAGCGGCATTAACCATCTCCTCAAGACGATTCCAGTTGGTATTGATCCGTGAAATCAGGGCGTGCGGGTGCGGGTGCGTGGGATGGGGCTTGCCTGTGCCGCGGCCATGCGCCCATCGGTGCGGCCGTGCAGGTGATTCGCAATCCAACGACTCTACAACCTTTCCGCTTACAAGAGGTATTTCCTCCAAATAAATAAAATAGGAAATAGAGATTATAATACGAGTTCCTCTATATTCGCCCGAGTCAACGAACTGCCGGCAAGCGCCGTCGGCCGGCGCAACCTTCAGAGATGGATAGAGACTCCCTTCCAGGCCATCAGGCATATTATATTTCTTTAGATTTCTCCCTCTTTCTTCTTCACTGCGTTTGCCTGCCCCCGATGAACCTCATCCGCACGTCTTGAGGGCTTGCCTGTGCCGCGGCCATGCGCCCATCGCTGCGGCCGTGCAGGTGGTTCGCATCCAACGACTCTACAACCTTTCCGCTTACAAGAGGTATTTCCTCCAAATAAATAAAATAGGAAATACAGATTATAATACGAGTTCCTCTATATTCGCCCGAGTCAACGAACTGCCGGCAAGCGCCGTCGCCCGGCGCAACCTTCAGAGATGGATAGAGACTCCCTTCCGGGCCATCAGGCATATTATATTTCTTTAGATTTCTCCCTTTTTCTTCTTCACTGCGTTTGCCTGCCCCCGATGAACCTCATCCGCACGTCTTGAGGGCTTGCCTGTGCCGCGGCCATGCGCCCATCGGTGCGGCCGTGCAGGTGGTTCGCATCCAACGACTCTACAACCTTTCCGCTTACAAGAGGTATTTCCTCCAAATAAATAAAATAGGAAATACAGATTATAATACGAGTTCCTCTATATTCGCCCGAGTCAACGAACTGCCGGCAAGCGCCGTCGGCCGGCGCAACCTTCAGAGATGGATAGAGACTCCCTTCCAGGCCATCAGGCATATTATATTTCTTTAGATTTCTCCCTCTTTCTTCTTCACTGCATTTGCCTGCCCCCGATGAACCTCATCCGCACGTCTTGAGGGCTTGCCTGTGCCGCGGCCATGCGCCCATCGGTGCGGCCGTGCAGGTGGTTCGCATCCAACGACTCTACAACCTTTCCGCTTACAAGAGGTATTTCCTCCAAATAAATAAAATAGGAAATACAGATTATAATACGAGTTCCTCTATATTCGCCCGAGTCAACGAACTGCCGGCAAGCGCCGTCGGCCGGCGCAACCTTCAGAGATGGATAGAGACTCCCTTCCAGGCCATCAGGCATATTATATTTCTTTAGATTTCTCCCTCTTTCTTCTTCACTGCGTTTGCCTGCCCCCGATGAACCTCATCCGCACGTCTTGAGGGCTTGCCTGTGCCGCGGCCATGCGCCCATCGGTGCGGCCGTGCAGGTGGTTCGCATCCAACGACTCTACAACCTTTCCGCTTACAAGAGGTATTTCCTCCAAATAAATAAAATAGGAAATACAGATTATAATACGAGTTCCTCTATATTCGCCCGAGTCAACGAACTGCCGGCAAGCGCCGTCGGCCGGCGCAACCTTCAGAGATGGATAGAGACTCCCTTCCAGGCCATCAGGCATATTATATTTCTTTAGATTTCTCCCTCTTTCTTCTTCACTGCGTTTGCCTGCCCCCGATGAACCTCATCCGCACGTCTTGAGGGCTTGCCTGTGCCGCGGCCATGCGCCCATCGGTGCGGCCGTGCAGGTGGTTCGCATCCAACGACTCTACAACCTTTCCGCTTACAAGAGGTATTTCCTCCAAATAAATAAAATAGGAAATACAGATTATAATACGAGTTCCTCTATATTCGCCCGAGTCAACGAACTGCCGGCAAGCGCCGTCGGCCGGCGCAACCTTCAGAGATGGATAGAGACTCCCTTCCAGGCCATCAGGCATATTATATTTCTTTAGATTTCTCCCTCTTTCTTCTTCACTGCGTTTGCCTGCCCCCGATGAACCTCATCCGCACGTCTTGAGGGCTTGCCTGTGCCGCGGCCATGCGCCCATCGGTGCGGCCGTGCAGGTGGTTCGCATCCAACGACTCTACAACCTTTCCGCTTACAAGAGGTATTTCCTCCAAATAAATAAAATAGGAAATACAGATTATAATACGAGTTCCTCTATATTCGCCCGAGTCAACGAACTGCCGGCAAGCGCCGTCGGCCGGCGCAACCTTCAGAGATGGATAGAGACTCCATTCCAGGCCATCAGGCATATTATATTTCTTTAGATTTCTCCCTCTTTCTTCTTCACTGCGTTTGCCTGCCCCCGATGAACCTCATCCGCACGTCTTGAGGGCTTGCCTGTGCCGCGGCCATGCGCCCATCGGTGCGGCCGTGCAGGTGGTTCGCATCCAACGACTCTACAACCTTTCCGCTTACAAGAGGTGTTTCCTCCAAATAAATAAAATAGGAAATACAGATTATAATACGAGTTCCTCTATATTCGCCCGAGTCAACGAACTGCCGGCAAGCGCCGTCGGCCGGCGCAACCTTCAGAGATGGATAGAGACTCCCTTCCAGGCCATCAGGCATATTATATTTCTTTAGATTTCTCCCTCTTTCTTCTTCACTGCGTTTGCCTGCCCCCGATGAACCTCATCCGCACGTCTTGAGGGCTTGCCTGTGCCGCGGCCATGCGCCCATCGGTGCGGCCGTGCAGGTGGTTCGCATAAAACGACTCTACAACCTTTCCGCTTACAAGAGGTATTTCCTCCAAATAAATAAAATAGGAAATACAGATTATAATACGAGTTCCTCTATATTCGCCCGAGTCAACGAACTGCCGGCAAGCGCCGTCGGCCGGCGCAACCTTCAGAGATGGATAGAGACTCCCTTCCAGGCCATCAGGCATATTATATTTCTTTAGATTTCTCCCTCTTTCTTCTTCACTGCGTTTGCCTGCCCCCGATGAACCTCATCCGCACGTCTTGAGGGCTTGCCTGTGCCGCGGCCATGCGCCCATCGGTGCGGCCGTGCAGGTGGTTCGCATCCAACGACTCTACAACCTTTCCGCTTACAAGAGGTATTTCCTCCAAATAAATAAAATAGGAAATACAAATTATAATACGAGTTCCTCTATATTCGCCCGAGTCAACGAACTGCCGGCAAGCGCCGTCGGCCGGCGCAACCTTCAGAGATGGATAGAGACTCCCTTCCAGGCCATCAGGCATATTATATTTCTTTAGATTTCTCCCTCTTTCTTCTTCACTGCGTTTGCCTGCCCCCGATGAACCTCATCCGCACGTCTTGAGGGCTTGCCTGTGCCGCGGCCATGCGCCCATCGGTGCGGCCGTGCAGGTGGTTCGCATCCAACGACTCTACAACCTTTCCGCTTACAAGAGGTATTTCCTCCAAATAAATAAAATAGGAAATACAGATTATAATACGAGTTCCTCTATATTCGCCCGAGTCAACGAACTGCCGGCAAGCGCAGTCGGCTGGCGCAACCTTCAGAGATGGATAGAGACTCCATTCCAGGCCATCAGGCATATTATATTTCTTTAGATTTCTCCCTCTTTCTTCTTCACTGCGTTTGCCTGCCCCCGATGAACCTCATCCGCACGTCTTGAGGGCTTGCCTGTGCCGCGGCCATGCGCCCATCGGTGCGGCCGTGCAGGTGGTTCGCATCCAACGACTCTACAACCTTTCCGCTTACAAGAGGTGTTTCCTCCAAATAAATAAAATAGGAAATACAGATTATAATACGAGTTCCTCTATATTCGCCCGAGTCAACGAACTGCCGGCAAGCGCCGTCGGCCGGCGCAACCTTCAGAGATGGATAGAGACTCCCTTCCAGGCCATCAGGCATATTATATTTCTTTAGATTTCTCCCTCTTTCTTCTTCACTGCGTTTGCCTGCCCCCGATGAACCTCATCCGCACGTCTTGAGGGCTTGCCTGTGCCGCGGCCATGCGCCCATCGGTGCGGCCGTGCAGGTGGTTCGCATCCAACGACTCTACAACCTTTCCGCTTACAAGAGGTGTTTCCTCCAAATAAATAAAATAGGAAATACAGATTATAATACGAGTTCCTCTATATTCGCCCGAGTCAACGAACTGCCGGCAAGCGCCGTCGGCCGGCGCAACCTTCAGAGATGGATAGAGACTCCCTTCCAGGCCATCAGGCATATTATATTTCTTTAGATTTCTCCCTCTTTCTTCTTCACTGCGTTTGCCTGCCCCCGATGAACCTCATCCGCACGTCTTGAGGGCTTGCCTGTGCCGCGGCCATGCGCCCATCGGTGCGGCCGTGCAGGTGGTTCGCATCCAACGACTCTACAACCTTTCCGCTTACAAGAGGTATTTCCTCCAAATAAATAAAATAGGAAATACAGATTATAATACGAGTTCCTCTATATTCGCCCGAGTCAACGAACTGCCGGCAAGCGCCGTCGGCCGGCGCAACCTTCAGAGATGGATAGAGACTCCCTTCCAGGCCATCAGGCATATTATATTTCTTTAGATTTCTCCCTCTTTCTTCTTCACTGCGTTTGCCTGCCCCCGATGAACCTCATCCGCACGTCTTGAGGGCTTGCCTGTGCCGCGGCCATGCGCCCATCGGTGCGGCCGTGCAGGTGGTTCGCATCCAACGACTCTACAACCTTTCCGCTTACAAGAGGTATTTCCTCCAAATAAATAAAATAGGAAATACAGATTATAATACGAGTTCCTCTATATTCGCCCGAGTCAACGAACTGCCGGCAAGCGCCGTCGGCTGGCGCAACCTTCAGAGATGGATAGAGACTCCCTTCCAGGCCATCAGGCATATTATATTTCTTTAGATTTCTCCCTCTTTCTTCTTCACTGCGTTTGCCTGCCCCCGATGAACCTCATCCGCACGTCTTGAGGGCTTGCCTGTGCCGCGGCCATGCGCCCATCGGTGCGGCCGTGCAGGTGGTTCACATCCAACGACTCTACAACCTTTCCGCTTACAAGAGGTATTTCCTCCAAATAAATAAAATAGGAAATACAGATTATAATACGAGTTCCTCTATATTCGCCCGAGTCAACGAACTGCCGGCAAGCGCCGTCGGCCGGCGCAACCTTCAGAGATGGATAGAGACTCCCTTCCAGGCCATCAGGCATATTATATTTCTTTAGATTTCTCCCTCTTTCTTCTTCACTGCGTTTGCCTGCCCCCGATGAACCTCATCCGCACGTCTTGAGGGCTTGCCTGTGCCGCGGCCATGCGCCCATCGGTGCGGCCGTGCAGGTGGTTCGCATCCAACGACTCTACAACCTTTCCGCTTACAAGAGGTATTTCCTCCAAATAAATAAAATAGGAAATACAGATTATAATACGAGTTCCTCTATATTCGCCCGAGTCAACGAACTGCCGGCAAGCGCAGTCGGCTGGCGCAACCTTCAGAGATGGATAGAGACTCCATTCCAGGCCATCAGGCATATTATATTTCTTTAGATTTCTCCCTCTTTCTTCTTCACTGCGTTTGCCTGCCCCCGATGAACCTCATCCGCACGTCTTGAGGGCTTGCCTGTGCCGCGGCCATGCGCCCATCGGTGCGGCCGTGCAGGTGGTTCGCATCCAACGACTCTACAACCTTTCCGCTTACAAGAGGTGTTTCCTCCAAATAAATAAAATAGGAAATACAGATTATAATACGAGTTCCTCTATATTCGCCCGAGTCAACGAACTGCCGGCAAGCGCCGTCGGCCGGCGCAACCTTCAGAGATGGATAGAGACTCCCTTCCAGGCCATCAGGCATATTATATTTCTTTAGATTTCTCCCTCTTTCTTCTTCACTGCGTTTGCCTGCCCCCGATGAACCTCATCCGCACGTCTTGAGGGCTTGCCTGTGCCGCGGCCATGCGCCCATCAGTGCGGCCGTGCAGGTGGTTCGCATCCAACGACTCTACAACCTTTCCGCTTACAAGAGGTGTTTCCTCCAAATAAATAAAATAGGAAATACAGATTATAATACGAGTTCCTCTATATTCGCCCGAGTCAACGAACTGCCGGCAAGCGCCGTCGGCCGGCGCAACCTTCAGAGATGGATAGAGACTCCCTTCCAGGCCATCAGGCATATTATATTTCTTTAGATTTCTCCCTCTTTCTTCTTCACTGCGTTTGCCTGCCCCCGATGAACCTCATCCGCACGTCTTGAGGGCTTGCCTGTGCCGCGGCCATGCGCCCATCGGTGCGGCCGTGCAGGTGGTTCGCATCCAACGACTCTACAACCTTTCCGCTTACAAGAGGTATTTCCTCCAAATAAATAAAATAGGAAATACAGATTATAATACGAGTTCCTCTATATTCGCCCGAGTCAACGAACTGCCGGCAAGCGCCGTCGGCCGGCGCAACCTTCAGAGATGGATAGAGACTCCCTTCCAGGCCATCAGGCATATTATATTTCTTTAGATTTCTCCCTCTTTCTTCTTCACTGCGTTTGCCTGCCCCCGATGAACCTCATCCGCACGTCTTGAGGGCTTGCCTGTGCCGCGGCCATGCGCCCATCGGTGCGGCCGTGCAGGTGGTTCGCATCCAACGACTCTACAACCTTTCCGCTTACAAGAGGTATTTCCTCCAAATAAATAAAATAGGAAATACAGATTATAATACGAGTTCCTCTATATTCGCCCGAGTCAACGAACTGCCGGCAAGCGCCGTCGGCCGGCGCAACCTTCAGAGATGGATAGAGACTCCCTTCCAGGCCATCAGGCATATTATATTTCTTTAGATTTCTCCCTCTTTCTTCTTTACTGCGTTTGCCTGCCCCCGATGAACCTCATCCGCACGTCTTGAGGGCTTGCCTGTGCCGCGGCCATGCGCCCATCGGTGCGGCCGTGCAGGTGGTTCGCATCCAACGACTCTACAACCTTTCCGCTTACAAGAGGTATTTCCTCCAAATAAATAAAATAGGAAATACAGATTATAATACGAGTTCCTCTATATTCGCCCGAGTCAACGAACTGCCGGCAAGCGCCGTCGGCCGGCGCAACCTTCAGAGATGGATAGAGACTCCATTCCAGGCCATCAGGCATATTATATTTCTTTAGATTTCTCCCTCTTTCTTCTTCACTGCGTTTGCCTGCCCCCGATGAACCTCATCCGCACGTCTTGAGGGCTTGCCTGTGCCGCGGCCATGCGCCCATCGGTGCGGCCGTGGAGGTGGTTCGCATCCAACGACTCTACAACCTTTCCGCTTACAAGAGGTGTTTCCTCCAAATAAATAAAATAGGAAATACAGATTATAATACGAGTTCCTCTATATTCGCCCGAGTCAACGAACTGCCGGCAAGCGCCGTCGGCCGGCGCAACCTTCAGAGATGGATAGAGACTCCCTTCCAGGCCATCAGGCATATTATATTTCTTTAGATTTCTCCCTCTTTCTTCTTCACTGCGTTTGCCTGCCCCCGATGAACCTCATCCGCACGTCTTGAGGGCTTGCCTGTGCCGCGGCCATGCGCCCATCGGTGCGGCTGTGCAGGTGGTTCGCATCCAACGACTCTACAACCTTTCCGCTTACAAGAGGTATTTCCTCCAAATAAATAAAATAGGAAATACAGATTATAATACGAGTTCCTCTATATTCGCCCGAGTCAACGAACTGCCGGCAAGCGCCGTCGGCCGGCGCAACCTTCAGAGATGGATAGAGACTCCCTTCCAGGCCATCAGGCATATTATATTTCTTTAGATTTCTCCCTCTTTCTTCTTCACTGCGTTTGCCTGCCCCCGATGAACCTCATCCGCACGTCTTGAGGGCTTGCCTGTGCCGCGGCCATGCGCCCATCGGTGCGGCTGTGCAGGTGGTTCGCATCCAACGACTCTATAACCTTTCCGCTTACAAGAGGTATTTCCTCCAAATAAATAAAATAGGAAATACAGATTATAATACGAGTTCCTCTATATTCGCCCGAGTCAACGAACTGCCGGCAAGCGCCGTCGGCCGGCGCAACCTTCAGAGATGGATAGAGACTCCCTTCCAGGCCATCAGGCATATTATATTTCTTTAGATTTCTCCCTCTTTCTTCTTCACTGCGTTTGCCTGCCCCCGATGAACCTCATCCGCACGTCTTGAGGGCTTGCCTGTGCCGCGGCCATGCGCCCATCGGTGCGGCCGTGCAGGTGGTTCGCATCCAACGACTCTACAACCTTTCCGCTTACAAGAGGTATTTCCTCCAAATAAATAAAATAGGAAATACAGATTATAATACGAGTTCCTCTATATTCGCCCGAGTCAACGAACTGCCGGCAAGCGCCGTCGGCCGGCGCAACCTTCAGAGATGGATAGAGACTCCATTCCAGGCCATCAGGCATATTATATTTCTTTAGATTTCTCCCTCTTTCTTCTTCACTGCGTTTGCCTGCCCCCGATGAACCTCATCCGCACGTCTTGAGGGCTTGCCTGTGCCGCGGCCATGCGCCCATCGGTGCGGCCGTGCAGGTGGTTCGCATCCAACGACTCTACAACCTTTCCGCTTACAAGAGGTATTTCCTCCAAATAAATAAAATAGGAAATACAGATTATAATACGAGTTCCTCTATATTCGCCCGAGTCAACGAACTGCCGGCAAGCGCCGTCGGCCGGCGCAACCTTCAGAGATGGATAGAGACTCCATTCCAGGCCATCAGGCATATTATATTTCTTTAGATTTCTCCCTCTTTCTTCTTCACTGCGTTTGCCTGCCCCCGATGAACCTCATCCGCACGTCTTGAGGGCTTGCCTGTGCCGCGGCCATGCGCCCATCGGTGCGGCCGTGCAGGTGGTTCGCATCCAACGACTCTACAACCTTTCCGCTTACAAGAGGTATTTCCTCCAAATAAATAAAATAGGAAATACAGATTATAATACGAGTTCCTCTATATTCGCCCGAGTCAACGAACTGCCGGCAAGCGCCGTCGGCCGGCGCAACCTTCAGAGATGGATAGAGACTCCATTCCAGGCCATCAGGCATATTATATTTCTTTAGATTTCTCCCTCTTTCTTCTTCACTGCGTTTGCCTGCCCCCGATGAACCTCATCCGCACGTCTTGAGGGCTTGCCTGTGCCGCGGCCATGCGCCCATCGGTGCGGCCGTGCAGGTGGTTCGCATCCAACGACTCTACAACCTTTCCGCTTACAAGAGGTGTTTCCTCCAAATAAATAAAATAGGAAATACAGATTATAATACGAGTTCCTCTATATTCGCCCGAGTCAACGAACTGCCGGCAAGCGCCGTCGGCCGGCGCAACCTTCAGAGATGGATAGAGACTCCCTTCCAGGCCATCAGGCATATTATATTTCTTTAGATTTCTCCCTCTTTCTTCTTCACTGCGTTTGCCTGCCCCCGATGAACCTCATCCGCACGTCTTGAGGGCTTGCCTGTGCCGCGGCCATGCGCCCATCGGTGCGGCTGTGCAGGTGGTTCGCATCCAACGACTCTACAACCTTTCCGCTTACAAGAGGTATTTCCTCCAAATAAATAAAATAGGAAATACAGATTATAATACGAGTTCCTCTATATTCGCCCGAGTCAACGAACTGCCGGCAAGCGCCGTCGGCCGGCGCAACCTTCAGAGATGGATAGAGACTCCCTTCCAGGCCATCAGGCATATTATATTTCTTTAGATTTCTCCCTCTTTCTTCTTCACTGCGTTTGCCTGCCCCCGATGAACCTCATCCGCACGTCTTGAGGGCTTGCCTGTGCCGCGGCCATGCGCCCATCGGTGCGGCTGTGCAGGTGGTTCGCATCCAACGACTCTATAACCTTTCCGCTTACAAGAGGTATTTCCTCCAAATAAATAAAATAGGAAATACAGATTATAATACGAGTTCCTCTATATTCGCCCGAGTCAACGAACTGCCGGCAAGCGCCGTCGGCCGGCGCAACCTTCAGAGATGGATAGAGACTCCCTTCCAGGCCATCAGGCATATTATATTTCTTTAGATTTCTCCCTCTTTCTTCTTCACTGCGTTTGCCTGCCCCCGATGAACCTCATCCGCACGTCTTGAGGGCTTGCCTGTGCCGCGGCCATGCGCCCATCGGTGCGGCCGTGCAGGTGGTTCGCATCCAACGACTCTACAACCTTTCCGCTTACAAGAGGTATTTCCTCCAAATAAATAAAATAGGAAATATAGATTATAATACGAGTTCCTCTATATTCGCCCGAGTCAACGAACTGCCGGCAAGCGCCGTCGGCCGGCGCAACCTTCAGAGATGGATAGAGACTCCCTTCCAGGCCATCAGGCATATTATATTTCTTTAGATTTCTCCCTCTTTCTTCTTCACTGCGTTTGCCTGCCCCCGATGAACCTCATCCGCACGTCTTGAGGGCTTGCCTGTGCCGCGGCCATGCGCCCATCGGTGCGGCCGTGCAGGTGGTTCGCATCCAACGACTCTACAACCTTTCCGCTTACAAGAGGTATTTCCTCCAAATAAATAAAATAGGAAATACAGATTATAATACGAGTTCCTCTATATTCGCCCGAGTCAACGAACTGCCGGCAAGCGCCGTCGGCCGGCGCAACCTTCAGAGATGGATAGAGACTCCATTCCAGGCCATCAGGCATATTATATTTCTTTAGATTTCTCCCTCTTTCTTCTTCACTGCGTTTGCCTGCCCCCGATGAACCTCATCCGCACGTCTTGAGGGCTTGCCTGTGCCGCGGCCATGCGCCCATCGGTGCGGCCGTGCAGGTGGTTCGCATCCAACGACTCTACAACCTTTCCGCTTACAAGAGGTGTTTCCTCCAAATAAATAAAATAGGAAATACAGATTATAATACGAGTTCCTCTATATTCGCCCGAGTCAACGAACTGCCGGCAAGCGCCGTCGGCCGGCGCAACCTTCAGAGATGGATAGAGACTCCCTTCCAGGCCATCAGGCATATTATATTTCTTTAGATTTCTCCCTCTTTCTTCTTCACTGCGTTTGCCTGCCCCCGATGAACCTCATCCGCACGTCTTGAGGGCTTGCCTGTGCCGCGGCCATGCGCCCATCGTTGCGGCCGTGCAGGTGGTTCGCATCCAACGACTCTACAACCTTTCCGCTTATAAGAGGTATTTCCTCCAAATAAATAAAATAGGAAATACAGATTATAATACGAGTTCCTCTATATTCGCCCGAGTCAACGAACTGCCGGCAAGCGCCGTCGGCCGGCGCAACCTTCAGAGATGGATAGAGACTCCCTTCCAGGCCATCAGGCATATTATATTTCTTTAGATTTCTCCCTCTTTCTTCTTCACTGCGTTTGCCTGCCCCCGATGAACCTCATCCGCACGTCTTGAGGGCTTGCCTGTGCCGCGGCCATGCGCCCATCGGTGCGGCCGTGCAGGTGGTTCGCATCCAACGACTCTACAACCTTTCCGCTTACAAGAGGTATTTCCTCCAAATAAATAAAATAGGAAATACAGATTATAATACGAGTTCCTCTATATTCGCCCGAGTCAACGAACTGCCGGCAAGCGCCGTCGGCCGGCGCAACCTTCAGAGATGGATAGAGACTCCCTTCCAGGCCATCAGGCATATTATATTTCTTTAGATTTCTCCCTCTTTCTTCTTCACTGCGTTTGCCTGCCCCCGATGAACCTCATCCGCACGTCTTGAGGGCTTGCCTGTGCCGCGGCCATGCGCCCATCGGTGCGGCCGTGCAGGTGGTTCGCATCCAACGACTCTACAACCTTTCCGCTTACAAGAGGTATTTCCTCCAAATAAATAAAATAGGAAATACAGATTATAATACGAGTTCCTCTATATTCGCCCGAGTCAACGAACTGCCGGCAAGCGCCGTCGGCCGGCGCAACCTTCAGAGATGGATAGAGACTCCATTCCAGGCCATCAGGCATATTATATTTCTTTAGATTTCTCCCTCTTTCTTCTTCACTGCGTTTGCCTGCCCCCGATGAACCTCATCCGCACGTCTTGAGGGCTTGCCTGTGCCGCGGCCATGCGCCCATCGGTGCGGCCGTGCAGGTGGTTCGCATCCAACGACTCTACAACCTTTCCGCTTACAAGAGGTGTTTCCTCCAAATAAATAAAATAGGAAATACAGATTATAATACGAGTTCCTCTATATTCGCCCGAGTCAACGAACTGCCGGCAAGCGCCGTCGGCCGGCGCAACCTTCAGAGATGGATAGAGACTCCCTTCCAGGCCATCAGGCATATTATATTTCTTTAGATTTCTCCCTCTTTCTTCTTCACTGCGTTTGCCTGCCCCCGATGAACCTCATCCGCACGTCTTGAGGGCTTGCCTGTGCCGCGGCCATGCGCCCATCGGTGCGGCCGTGCAGGTGGTTCGCATCCAACGACTCTACAACCTTTCCGCTTACAAGAGGTATTTCCTCCAAATAAATAAAATAGGAAATACAGATTATAATACGAGTTCCTCTATATTCGCCCGAGTCAACGAACTGCCGGCAAGCGCCGTCGGCCGGCGCAACCTTCAGAGATGGATAGAGACTCCCTTCCAGGCCATCAGGCATATTATATTTCTTTAGATTTCTCCCTCTTTCTTCTTCACTGCGTTTGCCTGCCCCCGATGAACCTCATCCGCACGTCTTGAGCAGCAGCAATTGATGCAAGATGATGGCATACTGATTAAAGAGGGCAAGCAATTGTTGCTTGACCAGGCGGCGGCCACGAGTGTACAACTGCAGCGACGGTGGAGGCCACGATTAATCACCTCCGCCGACGGTCGGTGATGGCCAGATTGATCACCTCCGACGACGGCCCGCGGTGGCCAAGAATCAGCTCCGGCGAGGGCGGCGCTCACGATTGATCAGTTCCGGCGACGGCGGCGCTCACGAGTGTTCAGCTCCGGCGTTGGCGGCGGCCGCACATACGGAGGGACTAGACATGTACTACGAATTTACGATTGTACTTTTACGATTATTTTTTTACCAAGAAAAAGATAAACGGGAATGAAAGAAAGGAAACCGTGCGATCCTGAGGAACGGCCGCGCCGCACGGATGGTCGCATACCGCGGGCGCAGGCAAGCCCCGTCCGGGTGCGGGTGCGGGATGTATGCATCAGCGTGATTTGAGGGAGGGATAGGGAGGGGAGAACAAATGAATATCGGTCGTTGGATGGACTGGTTTGTACGGATGAGATCTTATTTTCCTGCCAAGTTTCTCCGCAAATAGACCGCCGACTGTTTTTCGTCTATAAGCCTGCCGGTAAACTCTGTTTGCCGAATGTATTTCTTTCGCAACTCGGCAAACTTCTGTCTACACAGCATTTGAGCTTCTGTCCAGGGGAAAACTTGAACCATTTAGATGTCCACGCAGCCAGAATTTCCATTGGCATCAATCTACGTGGACGAACTCGGGGAGAAATTTTGTTTCGGGCTTATGCAGAGTCACAAAGATCTTGTTTTTGAGTCTTAGTTATATACATAGTCACAAAGTTAACACATCCAAAATGAATGGATCTGCAAACGAAAAAAATAACTGACAAACGTCAGGGAAATTTCACATGGAAGTACAATAACACCGTGTACAGTTTACATCAATTTACTTGACGGAAGATAGATATGATACATATTTTTTTTAGCGCAAACGCCAGGAGCTCTGGCTTTTCATTAAGAAGAGGGAAAATGATTCAGTTTATAGGGAAACCAAACCGAAAAACCATACAACACGAAACCCCGACAACCTGACAACTCCGAAAGCCTGAAACAACACAACAAAAGAAACTACAACAACACCCATAGCAGGCCACATATTCGACGATTCCACACTAAGGATGCAACAAATGCATCTATCATGTAATCTCAGTCGCCTTCTTCTTCTTCTTCTTGACGTCAACCTTTCTGCCTTTGAGCTTTTTCACCTTCTCCATCATCTTCACAAGGGAGCCAAGCGATGTGATGGACCGAGGCGACAAAGGGGTCTTAAACTTGTCATTGAAGGCGGCAAGGGCGTTGTCATCAAACTCCGCGTTCTTTTCTAGGAGACCCAAAGAGCGCGCGAGAAACTCCTGAGTTGTGGCCTCCTTGCGCTTCTGCTTCCGCTTCTCGATGCGAACACTCCGGCGAGGTGTGGTTGCCACCTCCAAAGGCGCACGAACGCGCCTAGGGCCCGGCGTAGCAAGGATAGGCGGAGGCAAAGGCCGAAAAACCAATGACAAGAAGGCATTGCGCTTGTCGGCGACAGGATCCTCCAAACCAACTTGAATGCCCTCTGTAGCCATGGTTGAAGGAACCAAGGTGGCATCAGGGATCTCCTCCAAAGGCGCAAGCAAGGGTGGCAAGGCCGCCTGCTTTTTCAAAGCCAAGTCGGCTAAGAAATCGCAAAGCTTGGTGGAGTCGGCCACCTCGGGATAAAGTGGAGCTTCAACAAAAAGCTCAGCCAACCCAAATCCCTCGACGACATCAGGGAAGGAGTCCTGAAGACGACCCTCCGGAGATGCAACAATACCTTCATGTGCATCCGACAACAGAGGTGAAGGACCAGAGGAGCACTCAGGAGGCAGACGAAGGTCATTCAAGCCAACAGGAGGCGAGCCGCAGACACGATGGATAGGCGAGAAGGGGCCATAGATCTCGACGAGCTCATCATCCAAAAACCCAGCATTCGAAGCACGAACAGGGGGGCACCCAACACCCCTGGGAGAAGCCACCTCCACACGCTCCCAACTTCCGACAGCACGCGCTAACCAGAGCTTGATTGCAGCAGCCTCATCCCGCAGGGGCCGAGTTACCTCTTCAATGCGATCCGCAACAAGCTGAAGGAGCTCAGTGCGAAGAGAAGCAAACTGGGCCTGCAAGTCAAAGTCCGGAACGGCGCTGCCAATGGCATCCCCTCCAACTTCAATGGAGGAAGAAGGCAAAACCGAGGCAGAAACGCTTGGCGAAGATTGGCGTACAACCTCGGCCCAGGACCGAGACTGTGTAGGCCGAGGAGGACCAACAGATGGAGAGCGGCTTCGAGATGAAGGAGAGCGTCCAAAAGGGGATTGACGGTGGCAGTTACGCTCCCGGTGACCCGGACGACGGCAACGGATGCAACGGAAGGGCTCCCGACAAGTGCTGACTTGGTGGCCGCGCTTGAGACAGCGAAAGCACCGCCCTCGAGCCCACCGCTTGAAGGCTAGACTCCGCTCCAGCGCTTCCACCCTCAAAGAATTGGGCGGCATGGCTCGGACAGAGCGACGACCAGAACCCACCAGCTGCCAGCCCTCCTCATCGCCCAGGCCCGCGGCAGGAGCAGGAGGCGCCTGGGGCAGAGCCGAAGAAAGCTCCGGCAACTGCGACGAGGGCTTGTCAGCAGGAACGTGGGGGCTTCAAGAGCAGCAGAGGAGCAGCCTCTCAGCCGAGGAGAACACGGTCGGCCTGAAGGGAGACGGTGGAAGAGAGCCAGGCGCCGGCGGTGGCTGGAGAAGAGGAGCAGGAGGCTCCCCGACCATGGCCGCAGGGGCGACGAAACTGGAGGAGGACGCAGCGGCTGCCTTCACAGGCTCATGGCGATGGTGAGGACGAGCCACAGCGGCCGGGTCAGCCTCGCGGGAGACCACGACGGCCGCGGCCAGCGCGACGGCGGAGGCGGTCGGCAAAACTGGGCGGACTCCGGGACGAAGACGAGGAGCAGGGCGACGGGAAGGAGCTTCGGGGAGGCCGCCGAGGGGCTCCGAGAAGCCAGAGGGCGGCGGCGACCAACGCCCCGGGCGAGGAGGAGCACGCCCGCCGCGGCTCCCGAGACAGCGGCGCCGGAGACCGGAAGGGACGGATAGAGGACACCTTGAGGATTCCGGATCCGGGCCCGGAGGCCGCAGCAGCTGCCGGAGGAGGGAGATCAGCGCGGCGGCGCCCCGCACGCACCCGTCGCCACCATGGTCACCACTCTGCTCGGGAACGATTCGGATATCTTAGTCAGTTGTTCTGTATAGATATGATACATAGTAAAATCAAGATTGAGTAAAATACATGAAGCACGATGTCATTACAGCGAACTCATAAAACTACAGGTTCTTAAAAGCTTTTATGTATACTTACCGAACTGGTCATTTTTGCAGAAGAAATCGATGTTGTCGTACACTGGTGCTCGACAATTATGTATAGGAAGTATACGCATATCATCGTGTGATGCACGACCAAAAAATTACATGTGCGGTGTGGGGAAATGCATGCATATACAACTCCATGATCAAAGATTACTTCACCATAAAAGGTAGAATGATTTTTTCGACGAGGCCCCAAATGGATGAGAGATATAATTATGTTGAATATCATCTTACACCACACCCACCCCATACACACATATAAAAAGGAAATAAAGCACGGCTTAAAAATGACAATGTCATGGTGGCTCAAGAACCATATATAGTAGAATCAAGTATATATACAAACTCTAAAGGATCGTACAAGTTCCTTGAGGATGATCCCGCCATCATCGGTTTTAGGTAGTCGCGAGAAGACACCAACGTCCTCCTTCCACATGGCTGAAGAGGGACCCTATGTCCCTATCCACGTAGTCTAGCTAGAAGATGATCACGATCGGACAAAAGGGGCCGCTTACCCTAAAACAAGGAGATGCGCCAACCACGAGACTTCCAACAAATACCAAACTCCGCACAATGAAATTTCCATGATGAGAACACCTTTCTAGCTACACCGGCATTGCCAATAAATAGTAAAATCAAGAGGAGTAAGCTTCAAGGTGCATAAAAAAAGGTGCAATGAAGCTTGCATGAAATGTCAGACATCGAGTCTCAAGAGTGAGTCCAACGCTCACAGTAATCGCTCTAGAGAGAGAAAAACTAGCTTGTACATCCACCACCGCCCCGTCTCCAGGATCATACCAAAATACACACGAAGAGTCGAAGACCCGACTCTATGATAAGCTTGTATAGTTTGATTCTTCATGTTATGGTTTAGTTCAATGTTCTTTAATGATTATTCGACCCCCCCTCAAGCGATGGAATTTTTGACGAAAAAGACCACATGTGCGAGTGAAATGTCAAAAAAGACCACCTGCGAAAAAAATTGTCAAAAATGACCACGTCTCAGTGGCGACATGTCTGGCCAGGCGACATGTGACATGCCGCCTGGGCCAAATCCGGCAAGCCCTTGCCGCCACCCCCAACGCCGGCATGTTGGTCGCCGTTTCCAGTGGTGGGCCCTACCGCCATAGCCAACGCCGGCATGCTGGCGTGGCACGGCAAGCGCCACGCCAGCATGCCGGCTATTGCTATGGCGGCAGGGCCCACCAATGGAAACGGCGGTCGACGGCGACGGCCGTCAGCCAACATGCCGGCGTTGGGGGTGGCAGCAAGGGCTTGCCGGATTTGGCCCAGGCGGCACGTGACACGTGTCGCCTGGCCAGACGTGCCGCCACTGAGACATGGTCCTTTTTGACAATTTTTTTCGCTGGTGGTCCTTTTTGATGTTTCACTCGTACAGATGGTCCTTTTCGTCAAAAGTTCCAAGCGATGAGTGGCTATTGTGGTGTTCAAAACCTTTGGCGATTGAGATTTCTACACGCTTAAGGGAACATGTGTTGCTCATTTCTTTTTTGCTTTGGCGAGATAGAGAAGATCAGAGGACTAGTAATCAAAAGAGAAATACTAATGCATCCCAAGATTTATAGTGGATTTTTGTTATTAGAAGGTTTATTTATGCTTTTCCTTGGGTCTTTGTGTTCCTCTGATTATTCACCGGGTAATTGATGGTTCCCGTGTTCTAAAGAGTGTAAAATTAAGATACTTTCTCTTTTAATCATCTAAAATATTTAAGAGAAATTAACGCTTGCTAATAATTTCTTTACAAGATGTGAAAATGTGCTTTAAAAATTAACTTATGTGGTCCTCTTAAACTGATAACTTTTATTCAAAGCCTTGTCTTGACGAATCAAGAATCAGAGGCACTCTTTTCAAATTGCAATGCATGTAACCAAATGTCATTGTATCATGAAATTTACTTACATAGAGGCCTCGCCAAGCTCGAGAAGAGAGACTCGAGCTTCTTCTTCCTCTAGCGAAGGATCTACTCCAACTGTGGTGTGGCAATCCATGCTCCTTCTGCCCCAGTCGCGTCCTCGGTGACGGCAGGAAGACGACACTATGCTGTGCTCCGGTGGCAGATCTAAAGGACCTGATCATGTTTTTGCGAGTTCTTTTAGGGTCCTCTGTGTAAAAACCAAGGACCTTGGAGTAATTTTTGTTTCTTTGGAGGTCCTTTCTATAAAAGTATGCACATCACCCTATGAATGCAGAATCTAGCCCCTTTGGGCCTTTACCCATTAAAAAATACGGAGGTCGTCTCATTGAGGTTGGTGGTTCGGCTTGGGCTGCCACACATTGCGCCCTCGGTGCAGGCGGAGAGTGGTTGAATGTGACTTCATGCTTCGTGGCAGTCGACCGGAAGAAACCTAACTCTTATCATGCTGATTATGCGGACCATTTGGTTAGAGCGGAACACTAGGGTTTTCACGACAAGTGTGCCCTGTTTCAAACTACTATGAATATTCTGGTGGATGAATGAATCACTTGGTTGGTTTGTAGAGATGGGGTAATGAGAAAAATTTAGTAGATCCTCATTGTCAACCCCCCCTACATACACAAAAAAGGGGTGGCTTCGGTTTGCTTGGGGTTGTGTGGTGACTCCTTTTCGTTCCTATAGTGTAATGGATATCTTTGGCCCAGTGCTTTTGAGCTTAATACAATGACGTGCAGATTTCTTGCAGGTTCTCGAAAGAAACTCAAGTTTCCATGTAATTTATTTAGATGATGACCCCAAAAATGCTTTAATACCGTTCTTCGGCCCATATATATACCAGCTCATCACACCCCAAGTCTCATTGCCACGTCACCGATCCTTAGGTGTTTATGAAAGACCACCGATCCGCACCTAGTCGTTTTCCACCAATCAGAGAAGAGCACGAGGATTCCTGTGCTTTCTCCGCGCAAAGCCCAGCCATCAGATCCTAATTAACTGCAGCCCTAATCCTTCTACCAGACGTCAACAGAAGCCGATTCGGCCCACGTTTCTCCTGCCCATACCCCGCACGGCCGCACCTATAAATTCTCGCCCCACCTCCCCTCCTCTCGCCCCACAGTTACAGTTCGTCGCCTTCCAGTCCCCCAAATTCCGCAGACGAATCCAGGTTCGAAGTCGAGATGGCCCGTACGAAGCAAACCGCCCGCAAGTCCACCGGCGGCAAGGCCCCCCGCAAGCAGCTCGCCTCCAAGGTTCGTCCTCCCGTCCCCTCTCGCGGCCGCCGATCTGCTGCATGCATCCATGCATAACGATCGCTCGCTGTACACTGTTGCGGTTTGTTTAATTTATATCTGCTGACGGTTTTCGATCTTGTGGTCGATCTCAGGCGGCGAGGAAGTCGGCCCCGACGACCGGCGGCGTGAAGAAGCCCCACCGCTACAGGCCCGGCACCGTCGCGCTCCGGGAGATCCGCAAGTACCAGAAGAGCACCGAGCTGCTGATCCGCAAGCTGCCCTTCCAGCGCCTGGTTCGCGAGATCGCGCAGGACTTCAAGACGGACCTCCGCTTCCAGAGCCACGCCGTGCTCGCGCTCCAGGAGGCCGCCGAGGCGTACCTCGTCGGGCTCTTCGAGGACACCAACCTCTGCGCCATCCACGCCAAGCGCGTCACCATCATGCCCAAGGACATCCAGCTCGCCCGCCGCATCCGTGGCGAGCGCGCCTAAGCGGCCTGCATGGTCCGAGATCAATGCGCCGCAACCTTAGTTGATTGATTCGCTTCCGGTTTTAGTTTGTTCCGTGTTAATTAGATCGTGGTAGGAAAGCTCGTTTTCGTTGTAAGCATCTCGTGATGGCTACAGGACTTATCTGATGTAGTGATGTTCGATCTTATGATTTGCCCTAGGTGCAAACAGATGCTGTTCAACATCATTATATTTGCTTCAGAATAATTGTGAATCTTTTCATCTGTTATTGAGATGGTTGTATAGCAATCTCGAAAAAAATCTCATGATTCACGAGAGGATCATCTCTTTCTAATGACCATTGAGTGAGACTGTATACAGATTTTAGAAGGCCAGAAAAAGACCAACCAGACGACGATCCAACATCAGGATCATATCTATGTTGTCTCCTGTTCTCATCTCTTTCTTCTATCACTATTTCTAGTAAGATTATTGTCATCATCTGAAGTTCTGACTGCCAGTCATTTTGAACAGTGTGTAATCTTAAGGTTTGTGAAATTCTGTATTATTGCAGAAAATTGTGTAACATTGAATTTCTTACCGAGTATATTGGCAGAGACCATAAAAGAGGCTTTGAGTGCGCAATAAAAGATGTAACGTTATGCTTCAGCCTTCAGCAAAGGTTTGAATGTCAGATCTTCTTTTGTCCTTAAATAATTGTTCACTGCAATTTGTGCCGTACGAGAACCATCCATGTCCACTACAAGTCTTTGAACAGCTGCAAGTCTTTGAACAGTCCCCTCAGTGTAAGACAGCTGCAACTCTGACTTACATAATGCTGATACTATTGGCGAAAATGTGTTCATGAATCATGAGTTGACTCAGTCAACAGCTACTTCTGTGGTGGTTGTTGTTTCTTGGTTCCCATCGAGAGAAGATGCTCATATCTCCTGGTTGTTAATAAATCTCTCCTGTGTTGACATAGATTCTCCCTACTTACTCTCAAAGAATCTTCCTTGAACAAGACTGCTAGTGTTTTGATACCAGCGTTTGCTCAGGGAAACAGGGAACTTCTGAGAATATGGTTACTGTTCTCAGCTGCTCAGTGAACTGGACTTAAGGACTCGGATGAGGAAGTGGTAGTGACATTTGATACTGCTGAAGAATGTGAAGACCCTAGCTTGATATCAAAGCTCAACATTGATGCTGTCAGGTACTGCCCTTCCTTTAGATAAGTGCTTCTGGACTGAAAAAACTATACAAATGCCGCTGCAACAATCTCCTCCAAAGAATGGGGGGCCTGTTAAGGGCAGTTGTTACGTCCCCGAACGGGTATGATAAAAAGAAGAGAACAGAGGCGATCCCCCAGCTGGCTAGGGTTTCCACCCCCTTCGCCAGCACAGCCGCCAGTCCACCCGCCTCCTGCGGCCTCTCAGTCCTTGGAGGTTCGGCGGACCCTGGCCTCTCATCGACGGGTGGGTTCTCATTTCTTATTTTAGATAGTTTTTGTCTCTTCTTGGGGATGATGAGGCAGCGGCGACATCCTCCCCGCCATATCCTTGCTCCGGTGGTGCCCAGCGCTGGCAGAGGACGTGTGTAGTTGTGTGTACAACAAATCTCTTGGGAGTCATTTTTCGATATCGTTAGTGTGGTTTCAGGTCGGTCTCTTCTGATCCCCGCGATATCTACTCAGTCGTGTGTACAACAAATCTCTTGGGGTCCTAGCACGACGACCTCTCATCTGTTTACTTTAACAAGCTCTATTACGAAAAGCTTTGCCCGACTACGATAATGGAAGGGCAAGGACGGAGGCGCTCCTTCAGCTCGCGCTAGTCTTTGTAGTCATCGCTAGGTGGTCCAATGATCTATTTGTAGTTTTTATTTCTTTTGAGACTCTTTGTACTGATTGATGATTATTAATAGATTAGTGGAATTTTGCAAAAAAAAAAGGCTTGATATTTCCAATTCCCCAAACCCCATTATTTAAATGATACATTTCATATAGAATTTTAGGGCATAGGGGAAACTGGCAAAATTCCAAATTGTTGATACATTGCACAACACTCCACTGGTTATTAACACTGCTGATAATCTCCAAATTTTTCGAATGGATTTTATATTTGAGAAAAAGTATTTTGAACAGGAAGGGTTTGTTCAATTTGGTGGAAAAAGTTTGGAACACACCCTTACACACAATGATTCCATGTAGATATGGCAATCTAGATCTAGAAAGAGGATTTTATGAGAAAGAAACTTAAGTTGGCTTCGTGGGGCTTCAAAAACCAATAAATTAAGTGGATTTTACCTATGTATGTTTAAATATGTTCATTGGCAATTCTTATCTTACTTGGTCCTATCTCCCATCTACTTACTGGCTTTATAGCTAACATATACTACCTCCATCCCAAGGCTTAAGGCCTATTTTTTAGAAAGTCAAACTATGTAAAGTTTGACTAAGTTTTTATTAAAAAATCATTAACATACAAAATACAAACTTAATACCATTAGATAGATAATGAAATATATTTTCATGTGGTATCTACAAAATATAATATTTGTTGATAGATTCTTGTAAAAGTTTGGTCAAACTTTACTTAGTTTAACTTTTCAAAAAAATAGCCTTAAGCCTTGGGATGGAGGTAGTATTATCTTGTCACTGCTCTTGAGAACTAAAAAGATAATTTTGTATGCCGCTCGAAAGTAGCATATGGTTCCGCTATGTAGATTTCAAACTAGAATTCACAACTGAATTATATGTTGTCATGGGGCAAATAATTACCCTACTTTAGTAGGTGGTAATTTCAATTTGGTAACAAATTATATGAAAAGAGTAGAGCGAATATAAATAACCATTTTCATCGATTAATAAATGAGGGATCATTGGTTTTAAAATCAGTAATTTGAGCTTTGAGAGGGCTGATAATCAAAGAAAATTATTATGCTATTGGTAGGATTTTGGCTTGTACTAGGGTAGAGCAAGACTTCTCTTTATGAATTGATAAAGCTAAGTGGGTGGACGAATATCCTCAGCAAGTTTTTGTTCTCCAAAGATTGAGATATCACCATAAAGGGATCATGCACAATAGCGTCCGAGGACATCTATGATCAGTTTTCTCCGCCTTTATCTATGATTGCATCACATCAATCCAATGAACTGTGATAACTTCTTAACCTTTTTATCGGGAAGAAAGGAAATGACAAATGGACTTTATTGAATAGCCAAGTCGCATTTTCTAGTAAGAAAGTTTATATGGCCATGTCCCCAACAGAGAAAGCTCTATCACCCATTTTATGGATTTGCAAGTCATGTGTTCCGCCAACGCACAAATTTTTCTATTGATTGCAAGTACATGATAGGTTGAACACCGAAGATTTGACCACGAGGGATATGTATCATGCGAAAGGTACCCATTGTGTGTTATGTGAGGACAATGCCAGTAAATGTTTCATGCACCTTTTCTTCAGATGTTATTTCAACCAGTGTTTTTGGTGGAGACTGAACCTTAAATGGAACTCTAATATGGGAATAATGGATATGCTTCTAGATGGCAGGAAAATATATGATTTGAAGTGTTTTAAAGATATCTGGTGGGCACTATGGAAATACAGAAAACAAACATATCTTTTATTGACATGATATCTCACACTTGGAATGCCTCGGATTCTGTAAGGAAGATTTTAGCCTGATTATGCATAGAGCCAAACCTAGTTTGAAGGAAGGAATGAAGAAGTAGGTTGATACCTTGTAATTTATACTTTGAACATTTGTTTAGATGCATTTAATATTTTATAAAATGAAAAATGGTGCAATAGAAAGTTTTCCCTACATTTGTCCTTCAAAAAGGATTGGGAGCTATCACAGTCGACTTCTTATCAACACTCATGATAATCTCCAAAAATTACAATCTGAAAATTGTCAAACAAGAAGGTTTTGTTCAGTTTTGTGGAAAAGGTTGGAACACACAGTGCACACACAGTGATGCCTTTGTGGTTATGCCAATTTGAATCTAGACTTTTTGGAAAGAAACTTTAGTGCTAGAACTCTAATGAATATGTCACATTTAAAAAGAGAAAGAAAGCCTTAGTAGATGAGTATGACATTGATGTGTTCAACAAAACATGATCTCCCCTGCTACAATTGATAGACTTGTTCCAATTTCTGATGAATTAAGTAATACCTGAAAAACGAAGAGGAGCTCAAGTTTTAAAATATTAAAGAACGAGATGCTACTCCCTCAATACCAAAATGTATTTTTCTCACAGTTTTTTATGCACGACGCAGACCTCCAGTATATACCATATTATATGAGCTGAGAATGTATACATTGTACCATTGCATTAATCTACCAAAAAATCATTTGATGACCAATGAAAATCAATAGCAGCTTACATTTTGGGATGGATAGAGTACTTCCTTGTTTCATATTGTTGCAAATAAAAGGAGGAGTGACGAGGGTATGACCCCTCGGTCCTCGATATTTGCCTACCCGGTTCCTGCCAAGGAAGAAGCCCGCTCGAAGGATACCCGAACCCGCAAGGCCCAGCACTTCGACTTAGAGTAGAAGGCAAAAACTACTTGTAAACCCTAACTGACTGCATATATAAAGCCACCAAGGGCGCCCCCTAGAGGACGGAACTCGCATAGGCTACAATACAATCTCGCATAGATCCCACGCATAGGCGAGCCACGCCATCTCCTTCCACCTCCGCCAGATTGCATCTGCGCACTATTGTAACAGCTCCACATATACTAGCAATATAAGATCAGACAAGCAAGATGTAGGTCTTTACCCTCCGGGGAGCCGAACCTGGGTAAATTCATGTGCACCCCCTGTTTCTGTCTTAAGCCGTCGAATCTGCCAAGCGCCCACATACGCTCCATGAATCGAAAGCCCCAAACATGGGCATTGCCGGGGTTAAAACCTCGTCAAGGAGAAAACTTGTATCTCTTTCTAGATAGGCCGACAGATGTTCCAGAGTGCTAAAGAAATGCTTGATGTGGCAACTGATTTTAATAAAAAAACCTTTTCGGGTTTGAACACACACTAGACAAGTCATCATCTTCTAATTCTTGGGAGGAAGGACAAAGTCACATTGGAGGAAAATGCATGTTTAGAAAAAACATTTTATGAAAGTGAAATTAAAGATATATTTCCATTTCTATTAGAAGTTTTAGTACTTAGAAAAAAATAAGTTGATGGCCTAAACAAAATAAATCCATTCTTGAAAGCTATATGTAAAACGTCTCAGCGTTACAACTTACTGTAATGTGAAGCAAACCTTTTTTTTAATACAATTACGACACTTTATTGATCAAGGCAAATCATTACAAATAGTCTGCCGGATGCAATCTGGGATAGAGTTTCTAAAACAAATCGAGACAAACTGCTCTGCTGAGCGAGCAAGAGTATGTGCCGCAATATTAGACTCACGGAAAATATGAGAAAAAGATACTGCAAGGATGCGAAGAGTATGAAGAAATTCATGAACGGTCAGCCTTCGGAACTGCATTTTGATATTTTTTACAAAAAGAATAACTAATAGGATTGCTTTTGGTAGTGACATATTGATTTCACCAATAAGGGGAAAGTTTATTCTTGAAAGTGTTGTTTTTTCCCTAGAAATTCTATATGAGTTTAAAAATCTGGTTTGCTAGGTCTAGTTTTTAAACTAGATAATGATAAGGCTTAATATTAGATCTTTGAATATTCATTAGAAACATGGGATCTTGATTGATATGGTGTAACATGAACTTATTTTGTAATATCGTTTGTTCATTTGTTGTTGTTGAACATCATTTTATCTTGAGATAAATTTATAAAGTTCTCTTTAATCATTTATTGTTGATAAACAACAGACCTTATGATGTTTTTGATAAATAACAACTGATAATTTATAAATGTGACTTCAAAAGTTTGATAAATTGGTTTGAAGTGCCCGTTTGTTTGTTTGTTTGTCGCTAAAATAAAAATAATCAGGCTTGCATTTCTTTGTTCTCATGAGGAACCTTGCAAAAAAAAAAGAATGTTGCAAAGCTTTTATCATGTTTTCTAAACAACACTCGGCAAAGTGGTGCCACAATGATAGACAGTTTTCCTGAGTATTTCACTAAGAAAGCACTCAGCACCGTCAAAAAATTCACCGAGTACCTAATTTATACCAGTCGTCAAAAATACTCTCGGCGAAGATATTGTTGCCGAGTGTAAAAACACTAATGTTTAAAATACCGTGCTAAGAGAAACAGTGGTGACCTCCTCCAAATGCAACCCACACGCTATGTCGCGCTAATAGCATGCTATATTTGTTATTATTTAAAAAAGGACCAGATATATCACCAAATTTAAGGAATTCAACAAGAATAAAGAATATAGCCCAAAAAGCCAGAATAATACATGCATAACCACATACAAAAATATTTCTCCAACTGTATAGAAAGTCTAACATCAATATTCCACAAGGAACACAACATAGCATAAATTACTTGTAAGGAATCATCAGCATTAGCGATGTCATGTTCCGATTCAAAAGAGAAACCAGCAGATTGTAGTTCATCACCCTGACAAAGAGAAATCAACTTTATCTTTCTAAGGAATTAAACTCAGGCTTTTGCGACAATTGGCTTGGAAACAAATAGCGCAGAAACACTATGACATTGTAGGGCGATGTACCATGTTATTTCGTAAATAGAGCCATATAATTTAACGTGAGCTCTTCCCTCTCCATATATGCTATAGCGCGCTATTAGCGCCGAAATAGCGCGCTATTGTTTCCATGAAAAAAAAACATGTGTCGAGTATGTATTTTCTACCGGGTGCCTCCTCTAGCGTTTTGTTGACGGTTTCCTTCTCATTGCTAAGAGCAAGAGCAATAGTATAGCTGGTAGTTGGCTATAAGCCATTGCCACATCATCTATAGTCAGTCTTATAGTCAACATGTACAATAGCTAACTATAAAAATATACTACTTTATGGTTGTATGGCCCACTTAACACTCTCACAGAGCACCTAGGAGCACGTGATGTAGCTAGCTCTTGCATGAGAGCCCACTCCTCTTCTCTCTCCTATTCTCTCTCCTCCAACTAAGCACAAATATACTATTTTAATCCTTATAGTCAGCTGACTGGACTCTATTGTACTTGCTCTAAGTGCCACTGCCTAGTGCCACATGTCCTTCCAGTGGTGTTTGCGAACTTCTGGCTTTGATGTTTGCGTACCACTTTTTTCTCTAGAGTCATCGTTACAGCGCACTTTTTAAATTAGGGCGCACCTACTGTAGTTTTCTAAGGTCTTTCATAATGCATAATCTCTCGGTTTCAATGAATAAATCTTATATTCTTATTAGAAAAAAAGCAAAGTAAATTTTGACCAAACTTTAAAAACTATCAACAAGTATAATGTTATATTTATATCATATAAAATATATTTCATGATGATGTATCTAACGGTATAGATTTGTAATATACATGTTAATTATTTATTTTAAAAACTTGATAAAGCTTTATATAGTTTAACTTTTCAGAAAAATATCTTATTCATTGTAATCCATAATACCCCTCATTTAATATTCAATTCATAAAAAATAATTATGATTTCTAAAAAAGGAAAGAAAAAAGGGTCCACTCATAGGAAAACCCAACCTTTCCCACATCGGGCAATAATGTATTTTTAACATCTCATTAGAGTAGAGAATTTTTTCAATTAGAAAGTTAAGCTCGTTGCTTTTTATTTTACCAGAATTGGAGACAATTAGCTCTATCCATTTATTCACTAGTCCCAGTAAATTATATTTTTATTCCTTTTTTACAAGATGCTATTTTTCCGTTCATTACCCTTGAGGATCAGTTGTGGTCTTCTAGGCTCTGCCAAGATTTTGGACGAATATGTTTCTAAGTTTCTAGGATTTGGTGCAAACGCTTGGGCGAAGGTGGTGCTAATTATTCGGTAGAGAACCTCGGGGACGGTTTATCGTACTCCCAATTTGAGGGAAAGCCATCATGTCGACTTTAATGATCAATCAGAGGACAGTTACATCGTTTACCAAATGCTGAACAATAAAGCTAGGAGAATCATCTATTCAAACAACAGGTTGATCACCAGCTTCCCTAGCTAAAATATGAGCTATAGAATTAGAATCTCTAGGGCAAAAAACATAATTAACTTTTGTAAAAGAATAGGCTTGGACGACCACATCTTGATAAAATCACATGGGCTGCTGTCGAAGAAACTGCACCCTCCTTCATTGTGTCTACCACTTCCTGGCAATCCGCTTGAACCATAAGCCTTTGGCAACCCAAGCTATGCCATCTTTCAGCGCCAAAGCTTCAGTAGTTGTAGGATCTAAAGCATATGAAATCCTTCTACTACTTGCAGCTACGAAATATCCAAAGCTATCTCTGATAACAACCCCCGTTGCACCACTTCTTGTGGCATAATTAAAGGCAGCATCCACGACACAAAATTCTCAGGAGGTTTCTGCCAACAACTAGTCTTTTTCTGAACATTTTTCTTCAGAGATCTCTAATAGACATAGCTGCATCTGAAATGCTCTTTCTCTCCATGAACTGTCTTTCTTCTCACCACCATATGTACCAAGTTGTAACAAGTACAAGCTCTATAGGGTCTAGCTCTGTTATCTGCAATTCTCTGAAGTTACCAGAACAGATCATATATTCCAATACTGCACTACCAGCTCTATCATTTTCAATCGCTTCTGATACCACTTTGTCCATTCCTACTAGCTTCCAAATTTCTCTAGCTCTCTACACTGAAACAGGGTATGAGATATGTCTTCACAATGAATGGAACATATTGGACACTGCGCCGAGACAGGGATATGTCTATTGGCCAGCACTCCATAACAAGGTAAAACCCCGTGAAGCGATTGCCAAGCAAAATTTTTTACTTTGGCTGGTACATTGCTTTTCCATAGCAAGTCCCAAACTGGTCTTGGACCAGATCTTCCACTCTCTTCTGCTCTTTCTATCTTCCTCCCAAGTTGATAATTCCACTCCATATGATAGTCGACCTCACCGTAAAGCAGCCATGTTGAGTGTACCGCCATGCAACAAAGTCTTCGGCACCATGCCTGCTTAATGGAATTGACAATATCCGTTTAGCATCAATATTCCAGAAAATCGATCGAATTAACTCCTCATCCCATTCACCAGATATCGGATCAATAAGATCCTGCACCTTGGAGCATAGAGTTAATCCTCTTGCTGTCATTATCTTTCCATCTGGGCTCCAAGGGATCAATTTTAATCATCCCATACACTACCGGAGATCCTTGCTATGCCGTGTGCCTGCGACACACGGCGAAATAGGAAAAGCGCACGGCAAATATTTCGCCGTGTGTTTGCTCTCGGCAAACAACGCACGGCAACGAACGCCACGGCGAATTACCTACGCCGTGTGCATCCACAAAAACGCACGGCCAACGTTTTGCCGTGTGCTACCCCCGCACGCACGGGAAAGTAAAGCGTCTAACGCCTTCCACGCACCGACGGAGGCCCGGGGTGCAGTTTGCCGTGGGTTCGACTTTGCCGTGCGCCCTGTCCTAGCAGTTTGCCGTGAGCTCTGGTTTGCCGTGTGCCTTGCTTAGCAGTTTACCGTGAGCTCTAGTTTGCCGTGTGCTGGACATCCCAGGTTGGCAGCAGGCCAGCAGCTAGGAGAGTACAGGTGGTCGACGCGTGGCATGTTTGCCGTGTGCAAGCACACGGCATAGGACATATGGTTTCTTTGCCGTGTGCTAACACACGGCAAAGGCCCAGTTTTTTCCCATTTTGTTCTGCATTTGCTTGAATCCCTGCAATTCAAATATAGATAACAATATAACAGTTGCAAACAATAGCAGACGATAATATAACCTCCATAATACCACATATGGGCATAATACAAGCTCCAAGACCACAAATAGTGCATAATACAAGCTCCAAGACCACAAATAGTGCATAATACAAGCTCCAAGACCACAAACATCACAAATAGTGCATAATAAGTTCAAACATCACAAATATGTGCATAATACAAGCTCCATGTGAATCCAACACCGGAAGATCTACGAGTTCATCCTTCATGCACATCCTACAAGTTTGAAAGCAAAAACATGAGTATGAAGTACAAGCTCCATGTGAATCCAACACCGGAAGATCTACAAGTCATATGACATAGTATACATATGAAGTACTTTTGACAAGTGTTGTAATAATGCACATGGAAACTACAAGTTACTAAATGGACATAGCAACTACAAGTGTTTGCAACAATGCACATGGAAATTACAAGTGTTGTATCTCTACCCTTAGCAAGTATTTTTGACAAGTAATATGTAAGAATTGAAACTACAAGTCACTAAACCAACACGACAACTAAGAGAAGATAGCAGTAAGTGTAGAAATATGACAACTAAGGAAAGATTGCGCTAAGTGTAGAAATTTGACAACTAAGTAGAATTTGAGATCTAACCGGGAGTCAAAGCCGGCGGACGACGTGCGGGTTGTTGAAGCTAGCCAGTCCTCCCGTAGGAGGCGTCATCATGTCATTTTCATTCTGACCCGATGACCCACCGACCTCCGCGTTGTTGGATCCACCCGAGGCATGTAGCTACAAGATAGAAAATTGTGAGCTAAGTCAATATGCACTAGACATGTGGTATTTTGAGATTGGCACATAATACAAGCGAGAACTTACCCATGTGTTGAAGTCGAAGGGAGGTGGATCAAATGTAGGAAGAGTGGTGCCAGCCGGTAGAGAGGCCTGCAAATCAAGCATGCGCGGGTAAGGTGTATGGAATTATGATTCATCTAACGTTGTATGAGCGAGAACTCACCGCTAAGTGGGCATCGTGGGCACTGAGCCTCTGGTTCATCCACATCATCATCTGCTGCTGATGAGCAAGGAGGGCTTGGGCTTGTTCCCTCTGTGCCTTCTCAGCCTCCAATTGAGCCTACGTTGTGTCATCCGAAGGTCATGGATATTGCAATGTAAAACATGGAATGAAGTATAGATGACTAAGGAAGGAGAACATACCCGTATCCCGTCAATGGCTATAGACGACGGCGTCGGGCGGGGCTCTACGGCAGGCGAGGAGCTTGTCTTGCCACGGTTGATCTGTCTCAACGACGGGATGGTCTTAGGATCTACCGCCCCATCACAGACAAACAAGCGGCCATGCTTCTTGCCTTCTCCCGCACGCATGGCAACCTCGGGGTCAAATGGCTCGATGTCGGGGTTCGCCTCGGGGCCGTGAATCTGCGCATACTTGGCCCGGTACGCCTTGTCCTTAGCTTCGGCGATCTTGCTCACCCACTCCATCGTCCCGTCTTTCTTGTCCTTCTTCTTGCGGTTGTCGCCCCATATCTTGAACAGCGATGCAGTCGAGCCTATCTCCTTGTCCTGCAAAAGATAGCACAAAGATACATGAACGCATTTGCGGAATAAGGAAGAACATGATGATCAAGGTTAAGGCAATGCATTTTCTCACCTTCTTGTCCTGGACGATGCCAAGGGCGACGCTGCCTTGCGTGTGTGATCCACCTTTCATCTCGGCTCTCCTCAGCTTTTGTTCTGCGTGCTTCCTCTTGTATGCGGCGCTTGTGTAGTGACGAACCATCGCGCGCCAAACTTGAGGTCTGGTGTGACCTACGTACGGAGGAGGGGACTGCATATGCACAAAATACACATATTAATGAAAAACATCCGGTGGTCACCAATTCCATAATACGGGAAATGGAAGTACCTGCAAGTACTGCCATGGCTGGAAGTCCACGATCTCTCGGGCTTGCTCCTTCTTCATCGGGAGCTTGCGTTTCTCGGCGTACCAATTGCGGATGGACAAAATACGCCCCTCGTAGTGCATATCGGTCACTTTCTTCCGCGCTATCCTGCCGGCCACCTGAATGCAGTCTTCCCTATCAGAATCAGGATCCATACGAAAGTAGGCCTACAAGGATGCAAAAAAGTGAGAAAAAAGGCATTAGTGGAAGAAAGTGACAAAATATAGGCTCTTGAAGTAGAATTACAGAATGACGAGAAGTAAAGTTAACTTACCCAGAAATCACGGAGCACCCTAGATCCACAGTTCCTGAGCCTCCTCCCGTATTCGCCATCCGGATCAGGTGCGTAAGCGAAGTGGTCCCAAGTCCAAGCTATCTCGGTGCGACCATTAGGCATGGTCACAAACCCAGGCCAGTGCTTCCTAACAAGGCATCCAAGGATGCTCGAGTAGGCACGCAGTTTGTAGCCTTCCTTGTACACGAAGGACCTGCACAATGAACAACCCAAAACGATATGAGCAAATAGTGATGAAAAGTTGTGAAAACATATGATTGTGAAAGTAGGTACCTCTCCCCTCTCGGGATAAGCGTAACAACCCCGCTGGCTGCCCTCCACTCGTCCAAGGTAGGCAGCTCGGAGACCCCACGCTGGTAAGGAGCACGTGTCCCAGGCTCAGAAGGCATCCCCTCCACCATCTCAACGTACACCTCCGGTGGCTCCCAGATCCTGTCGTCGTCCTCCTCCTCCTCCTCCTCCTCCACCAGCTCCTCCTCCTCCTCGTCGTCCTCGTCAACGTCCTCCTCCTCCTCCTCCACCTGCTCCTCGTCCTCCTCCTCCTCGTCCTCGTCAACGTCCATGTCCTCCACCACCTCCTCGACTGGGGGAGGACTAGGTGCCCGTCTACCCCTCCGACGCCTCGAAGGGGCTGGAGGACTAGCTGCCCGTGGGGGTGAAGTGGAGCCCGTGGGGCCAGACTGCGCAAGAATAGTCGTCAAGCCCCTAACTTTCTTCACGGCCTTCTTTAGTAGTCCCCCTCCTCCTTTGCGCCCCCCTCCTGGCATGTTGGAAACACCTGCATTCACAAAAATAGTATCTTCATTAGTACACATGAGTAAATCAAATGATATAGATAAAGGAGAAAATAAGTAAAGCACATAATTAAAAATACAACATGGCATAGATTTCTTACAAAACCATTGAATGCAAATAATTAACACACAAATAGAGTTCTTACAATCATTATTATTACAAAGAGTTCTCACAAATAATAGGCTACTTTTACAAATCACTATTACATAAGGTCGCTAAGAACTTCAGAAGCCCGTTTCGAGATCAGCGGGAACAACCGACGGGCCACTTGCTTCGTCATCGCTATCACCCCCCCACCAATAATCAGGCAAGAAATCTGGAGGTGGTATCGTTGGCTCATCTTCGTCAAGGCCTGCATGGAACCGTTCAAGCAAAGTCAAGTCTTGTGCGTTCTGAACCTCCTCAACTACATCATCCACAATGTCTTCTGCCTCAACCTCGTCATGTTCTTCACCGTCTACTACCATGTCATCATCAGTCACCAAGTTGATAGTGAATTTCCCTAGAAGCCCTTCCTCCTGAAAGAACTCGCCATCATATGTCGAGGGGTCAAGGCGACGGTAATCGGCTTGGTCTGGCTTAGGGGGCCTATTGTGCGTCGGCACCGTGATCACGACATCCCAACCCTGAAGTCGCTTTTTGGGGTTCTTGCACGGGTACGGGAGATAGAATACTTGGAAGGCCTGGGTAGCCAAAATATATACATCATCTCCCTCATAAACGGAGCTTCGCTCAACTTCGACCAAGCCAATTTCAGGTTTCCGTTTCACCCGCCGTGGGTCCAACCACTGACACTTGAATACAACGGGGTTAAGCCCTTTGCCGAAACCATAATTCAGCTCGTATATACCCTCGACTCTACCATAGTAATGGAGCCCATCCGAGCCTTCACACAAAACCCCGCTATTTGTTGTCTTCCGGTTGGCCCGGCGTTCTGTGTACTCATGGGTATGAAAGCGATACCCATTGACGTCATAAGCATCAAATGCATTGACGGGTGAGGTAAAGCCCCTGGCAATTTGTCTCAACTCGAGTCTCATCTCTTGGTCATTTTTTGCCTACATGTTCAGCAGGGAAAGTTTAGTAGGAGAAGTGGTCGAGTAATGTAAGCACTACGAGAAAGTTATATAGAAAGGTACCAATGTTGAGAACCAGCTAATGAAACCTTAACCACCACCGTTTACAAAAAGATCATTATCATCTTCTTCCGTTGGATCCCTCCTTAGCTTCCAATATTTCTGGGTGAATTGTCTATGGCAATGAAAAAGAGGAAGTGTTAGCCACGGACTAACGAGTGAATGTGTGTGAAAAACTAAGTACTGAGCACTTACTTGTAGTACGGCTTCACTTCTTCCATGCTTTTCAAGACATACGAGTGGATTAAGCCCCATTCGGGATTCGTTATCTTGCGCCTCTTCGAGCCTCTAGATGTGCCACCTAGCCCTATGAAGATGCCAAGCTTGGGTACATCATCAGGGTTGGCGGCATTGTAATGAAGGATTGGATTGTGCTGAGTGGGAATGTTTTCATCATAGTACTTTGTCGTGAAGTTTGACACCTCCTTGTTAAGTGTTGCCTCGGCTATGCATGGCTCGATCTTGCATTTATTGCCTGTTTGCTCACGAAGCTTCTTTGTTTCTCTCTCAGGGCCATACTGCCAACGGGTCTGCACAGTGGACCCCAGTAACGCCTCCTTCGGGAGATGCAAGATCATATGTTGCATCGGATTAAAGAACCCTGGCGGAAGGAGCATCTCTAGCTTGCAAAGCAACTCGGGTGCCTGTTTATCTAGCTTCTTGACCACTTCACGGTCCAACTCCTTAGCACAAAGCTGGCGGAAGAAATAGCTCAACTCCGCGAGCACTAGCCAAGTCTGCTCGTCGACATAGCCTCGAATCATGATGGGCATTATCCGCTCAAGCCACACGTGATAGTCATGACTCTTGAGCCCTTGCACTCGCAACGTCTCCAGGTTTGCTCCTCTCATCCAGTTAGCTGCATACCCATCAGGGAAGAACAAGCAGTCGACGATCCACTGGAATATTTCCCTCCTTTCTGTCCTTGAAGGGCAGAACGGGGCCTTTCGCTTGGTCCACCTGGGTCCTTTGACACCGGGAGGCTGTGGATCCAAATTTGGCCTATCGCACCATTCTTGTTGATCGATTCTAGCCTTAATGTTATCCTTCGACTTCTCGGTGTCCATAATTGTGCTTCAAAGGGCCTCACTGATATTCTTTTCGGTGTGCATTATATCAATATTGTGCGGAAGCTCGAGATCTTCAAAGTAAGGAAGCTTCCACAAGCATGGAATGTGGGTCCACTGGTGTGTCTCCCCGTATCCCACGAAACCTTTCCCATCGGTGTTCGGCACGAGAGCTTCTAACTCCGCCTTGGTATCTTTGCCGGTCGGCAGATGTGGACGTGGAGTATGGACAACAACACCTTTCTTGAAGTTCTTTGTGTCACTCCTATATTTATGATTCGTCTCAAGGAATTTTCGGTGTTCATCAAAACAAGAATACTTGCCACCCTTCTTCAGCCAAAAGAAAGTCACAGCCTGCCTACACACCGGGCAAGGCCACTTCCCATGTGTACACCAACCGCAGAACAATGCACGTGCCGGTAGGTCATGCAGGGATGTGTGGTACCAGACAAACATATCAAAGTGCTCCTTTGTTGCGGCGTCGTATGTTCGCACCCCACGATCTTCCCACCCAACAAGCAAGTCATCCACTAGCGGCTCAAGGTACACGCTCATGTTCTTTCCCGGGTACTTCGGCCCCGGGATTATCATCGACACAAACATGTTCTCAGATCTCATGACGACGCCAGGAGGGAGGTTCAGGGGAATAACAAACACGGGCCAACAACTGTATGTTGCAGCTGACATGCCATATGGATTGAACCCATCGGTTGATATCGCAACTGCTACGCTTCTCGGGTTGCCCGCTTTCAAAGGATATTTTTTGACAAAGTTCTGCCATGCTTGACCATCTGACGGATGTATCATCTTGTCTTTGTATCGTTTCCCCTCAAGGGGCCATCGCATCTGTTGGGTAGTTTCCTCCGTCATGAAAAGCCGTTGGAGCCTCGGCAAGAATGGAAGATAACGGAGGATCTTTTGGGGAATCTCAGTCTGCCTCTTCGTGCCATCACCAGATTTGACCCCAAAGTACCTAGAGGATTTGCAATGGATGCAATAGCTGTCATTAGCATGTTCTTTTCGAAATAGCATGCATCCCTTTGGACAAGCGTCTATCTTCTCATATGTCATCTTCAGTGATTTGAGGATTTTAGTCGACTCATAAAAGCTCTTGGTCAAGATGTGCCCTTTCGGTAGAATGCTGCCGATGACAACCAGAAGATCATCAAACTTGTCTCTGGATAAGTTACTCTAACACTTGAAGGCCATTAGGCGAGCCACGGCATCCAACTGAGTAACCTCTGTATGTGGATGAAGGGGTTTCTGTGCAGCAAACACAGCCTCATAGAACTTCTTTGTGCTCTGTTCCGGCTCCTCACTTGTCTCCGCCTCCTGTGGTGTCTCCCCCTCCTCTGCATTTGGGTTTTCAGGCGCATTTGCATCAAGGAACGCATCTAAGCAGGCATCAAACCCAGCATCAAATCCACCCGCTGGCTGACTCTGCTGCGACTCCTTTCTTACACGTTTTGCTGGTTGCTCGCCATGGCAAATCCAACGATCGTAATTCGGTGTGAACCCAAATTTTAGCAGGTGTTTACTCATTTCATCCTTCGTCATCCGTTTTATGTTACGGCATTTCATGCAGGGGCACAACACTTTTGCGGGTCTAGCAGGTATGGCAAACGCATTGTCCACGAACTGCTCAGTCTTATCTCTCCATTCATCAGTAAAATCCCACTGACTAGTTCTGCCCTCGTACATCCATAAACGACTCGAATCCATCATCTATCTAGCATAAACACATAATTACAATGCTTTCAATTTAACATGTCATTACATCCAACATTATTTCGATTAATTTTAACGAATATAGGTTTTACGCCATGCAAAACCCTATCTCTCTAATAGGTGAGCTCTAATCCCACCCGAGGATGTGCAGATTGGGTACGTTCTCCATGCTCTACCCCGCCTCGAGACAAAATTTCGGCAGCACCTCCCCGCTGTTCTCCCGATACACGTCTCGGGCCAAAAGCCGAGAGGATGTGCATCCGGAGAACAACAGGGAGGCGCCGTCGAAATTCTGTCTCGAGCTGAGGGCAAAGCATGGAGAACATACCCAATCTGCACATCCTCCGGCTGTCCAAAATACGTGGACAATCCGGAAGAGTTACGGTTAAAATATGCAACTAAATACATATTTATCCGCGTAACCCTTCCGAACGGGAGACCCCTAGGTTTTGCGACTGACTTGGTTATCTAGACAAAAAAAAACCTATGCACGAGAGATGATGAATTCTTACCCTCGAAGCGTGACCGGTCGAGGACGGTGAAGACGATCTCTGCGACGATGACCCCACCTCAACCTGTCGCCATATCCTGCAAAATGAAAAATGTGCACATTACTAAACTATTTAACAACACTAGTACTAACACTAAACTAACAACTAAACTAACCTAGCAGTAAACTAACAACTAAACTAACCAAACAATAAACTAACACTAAACCTAGCAATAAACTAACCTAACAATAAACTAACCTAGCACTAAACTAACACTAAACCTAACACAAACACACGGCAAAACTAACCTACACTAAACTAACCTAGCACTAACCTAATAGTAAACTAACTTAACTAACTTACTAACACTAACTACCTAACACTAACTAACCTAACACTAACTAAACCTAACACTAACCAACTTACATAAACTAACCTAACTAACAATAAACTAACCTAACTAACTAACAATATACTAACTAACTTACCTTGCTGCAGGGGGCGGCCGAGGAGGTGCTGCGGGTGGCTGCCGGGAGGTGCTGCAGGGGGCTGCCGGGAGGTGTTGCAGGGTGGCCGGCCGGCGGGGAGGGTGCTGCAGGGGTTTCTTGGCCGACGAGGTGCTCGCGGGGCGGGGGCGGCCGGGGAGGTGCTGCAGGGGGGGGCGGCCGGCGGGGAGGTGCTGCGGGGGAGAGAGAGGCGGGGAGGTGCTCCGGGGGAGAGAGAGGCGGATCGAGGGAACAGAGGAGTGGCGCGGCGCGGGGAAGAGAAAGAGGAAAACGGTTCGGACCGTGCTGTCCGAAGGCATTCAATGCGATGTCTTTGCCGTGCGCTCAATGTTGCCGTGTGCTGCACGAAAAAACACACGGCAAACCGCAGAGTTAGGGTTTCCACGCACTTGTTCTTTGCCGTGTGCTAGCACACGGCTGTGTGCACAAAATGTGCACTTTGCCGTGTGCTAACCCTGCAGCACACGGCAAAGACACCAACATGTGAAGGTTTTGCGGTTTTTTCTGATTCTAGGTCACATAAAATGACGCCACGCGACGGTTTTTGATTTTTTCTGTCTTCTAGGTCACATAAATGACGCCACGCGAAGGTTTCATATTTTTTGATTTTTCTTAAATTAGTTATGTCCGATTCGGGACCCGCATGAAATGACGGTGCACGAAAACTCCGCTCGCGGCCAGACGGTGCGCAGCCCCTTTCTTCACCTACTTTTTAGTGAAGAAATAACATGTTGCGGATCCAGAAATGATTTTTGCAAAAAAATCAGGAGGTTTACTTTTTACCTCTAAAGTGCAAAACCACCCCGCTTCTAGCGAAATCGGCAGGAACTTCCACAAAAATCAGAATATACCTTCAAAGGCTACCGTAACAACACGAGAGCTGATATGCGTATCCCAGATGGTCTACTATTAATGTGGGGTGTTGTTCCCACCATTCGATTTCGCGTTTCGGTAGTTGCTTCACAAAAAAACCCTTTTTCGGCACTCCGAAAATGGAAAAGGCACTTTTCGTGAGACAAAACGAGAATCGACCTTCGTGGCGTTCCTCGACATCCCAATGGCCACGCGCGTGTCCGATATGGCCTCGTTCCGACAAACTATTACATATCATGGCCGAATCTAGCTCATTTAACCTAAAAGGCATGCAACCTTGAACGTGATAGGTCATTTATGTGAAGGAACTTTCTGGTAAACATTTTTTCTCAACGTTTGAATTTTCTTCCCACATCTAGGTCACATAAAATGACGCCACGCGAAGGTTTTGCATTTTTTTGATTTTTTTTAAATTAGTTATGTCCGATTCGGGACCCACATGAAATAACGGTGCACGAAAACTCCCGCTCGCGGCCAGACGGTGCGCAGCCCCCTTTCTTTACCTACTTTTTAGTGAAGAAATAACATGTTGCGGATCCAGAAATGATTTTTGCAAAAATCAGAAGGTTTACTTTTTACCTCTAAAGTGCAAAACCACCCCGCTTCCAGCGAAATCGGCGGGAACTTCCGCAAAAAATCAGAATATACCTCCAAAGGCTATCGCAACAAAACGAGAGCTGATATGCGTATCCCAGATGGTCTACTATTAATGTGGGGTGTTGTTCCCACCATTCGATTTCGCGTTTCGGTAGCTGCTTCACAAAAAACCCTTTTTCGGCACTCCGAAAATGGAAAAGGCACTTTTCGTGAGACAAAACGAGAATCGACCTTCGTGGCGTTCCTCGACATCCCAATGGCCACGCGTGTGTCCGATATGGCCTCGTTCCGACAAACTATTACATATCATGGCCGAATCTAGCTCATTTAACCTAAAAGGCATGCAAACTCGAACGTGATAGGTCATTTATGTGAAGCAACTTTCTGGTAAACATTTTTTCTCAACGTTTGTATTTTCTTCCCACATCTAGGTCACATAAAATGACGCCACGCGAAGGTTTTGCATTTTTTTGATTTTTTTTTAAATTAGTTATGTCCGATTCGAGACCCACATGAAATAACGGTGCACGAAAACTCCCGCTCGCGGCCAGACGGTGCGCAGCCCCCTTTCTTCACCTACTTTTAGTGAAGAAATAACATGTTGCGGATCCAGAAAATGATTTTTGCAAAAAATCAGAAGGTTTACTTTTTACCTCTAAAGTGCAAAACCACCCCGCTTCCAACGAAATCGGCGGGAACTTCCGCAAAAATCAGAATATACCTCCAAAGGCTATCGCAACAAAACGAGAGCTGATATGCGTATCCCAGATGGTCTACTATTAATGTGGGGTGTTGTTCCCACCATTCGATTTCGCGTTTCGGTAGCTGCTTCACAAAAAAAAACCCTTTTTCGGCACTCCGAAAATGGAAAAGGCACTTTTCGTGAGACAAAACGAGAATCGACCTTCGTGGCGTTCCTCGACATCCCAATGGCCACGCGCGTGTACGATATGGCCTCGTTCCGACAAACTATTACATATCATGGCCGAATCTAGCTCATTTAACCTAAAAGGGCATGCAACCTCGAACGTGATAGGTCATTTATGTGAAGCAACTTTCTGGTAAACATTTTTTTCTCAACGTTTGAATTTTCTTCCCACATTTAGGTCACATAAAATGACGCCACGCGAAGGTTTTGCATTTTTTTGATTTTTTTAAATTAGTTATGTCCGATTGGGACCCACATGAAATGACTTAAGATGCAGCAAGATGAATCGGTTCATGTACGATTTTGATGTCATGAACGTGTGAAAGTTTCCATCGGTATGTGAGCCGACGGGAGAGAACTGGCCAGGAATTTTACCAAAATGGTGTGTTCACTGCCACGTCGGCATATCACCTTAAGATGCAGCATAAGGAAATTCATAGTTTATGGGTCGAATCTTTGTCGAATGTTGATGCCCATAAGGGATGGCTTGCGCTGTGGAATGCTCATGTCCTGGCAAGGTGAAGATCCACGTCTAGAGATTAATATGAATTGGTCCCGCTCATGGGGCGAGTTTCAGAGAAGGATATTAAGGGTGGCGTGGTTTGTGTGTAGGGCTACAGAAAAGCTTGAGACTAGTGAGTTTGAGATTGACTCTTTTTTAGCTTGACTCAAACAAAATTAGCCGAGTATGGTGTCTTATACCATAGGTGGATTGTACCATGAGTTGATCTTGAGCCAGACTAGCCCGCTTAATTTAGCTCAATAGCTCAAAAAAATATAATCATGTATAATAATTTGTTATATCTTAAAATAAAATAGAGATTTTTATAATATATATATTCTGATGAGATTTGTACTCCTTCTAATTTGGATGGGATTTCTTAAGTGAATATAACGTTTTTTCCTTTCATATGTTGTGGATGGTATTTTTGTTCCTTTATATGCAAGCAAAATTGAAAATTTATTATTATTTCTTATCTTGAAACTAGCTCGAGATCGTTACAAGCTAAGTACGAACCAACTATTACAACTCCTGTATTTTAGTATGAGCTGAGCTGAGCCAATTCAAATTCGCTCGAACTTGACTCGTTTGCAGCCCTATTGTGTGGCATGCAGTAGAGAAGAGTCTACTCTTCATTATTTTGGCAATGCCAACATGCCTAGTAGGTTTGGGATATCATTCATTCCAAAGCTCGCAATTGTGCACCATCACCCCCCCCCCCCCGAGATTGTGCCATCCCACGGAACTCTTCAAAACTAAATGTTGGAATGGCTAGGATCGATGATTAAGATTCGGAAATGGATATCACTCTTATGACCCTTTTTAGATCTGGCTTTGCTAGGAACGATCCTCGGCATTGCTGTAAAACTAAAGCACTAGAGGTAATTGCGATGGTCACAAACTGAAGTATAGGCTCAGCAAGTGGAACATCATATTTCAACCTAAAGATCAAGGGGGGCTCGGTATAGAGGTGTTGGAGTGAAAGAACAAATGTTTATTAAGTAAATGGTTGTTCAAACTCTTGAATGAACAAGGTGTGTGGCATGAGATGCTATCTAGCAAATATCTTCATTCTAAATCATTATCACAAGTAACCGCAAATCACACAGATCCCCCTTCTAGAAGGGCCTTATGAGAGTAAACGAAAAAATTCTTTAGTCAAGGTTCTTTTATGATTGGGGATGGCAGGAACACTAGATTTTGGGAAGACAATTGTTAGATGATGTGCCTCTAGCTCAGCAGTATCCCTTTGAAACATCATCCAATGAAAACAAATTTTTGTGGCCGATGCTTTGAGTTATTTTTAGCTGACTATTGCTATTCATCGTACTCTTTCGAAAATAAAGGGGTCCCATGGCTGTAACTAGTGGGGAAGGTAATGCATATTCAACTTAATAATGCAAGAGATGTGTTTGTTTGGGGTTTGACGGCTTCGGGTGGATTCACGGTCAAGTCCATGTACTTAGATCTCCTGAATGATAATACGAAATATATTTGAAAGTATATAAATGTAAAATGAAGGTACCACTGAAAATAAAAGTAGTTATGAGTGGTTCTTGCATCGCAAAATTTCTTTAACAAAAGACAATCTTGCAAAGAATGTAATGGAAATACCACATGTTGTTTCTGTGATTAGAATGAAAACTATGCAACATCTCTTTTTTGAATGCCCTCTTGCCAAGATTATATGGCGCCTGATTCATATGACATTTGGTCCCCCCTTCCCATAAGAATACTATTAATCTCTTCGGTAATTGGTTTGACGGGATTCAAAAAAGGATTTGATTCAGATTAGGGTGGGGGTCTGTGCAATTTTCTAGGCTTCATGGAATATACTCGTAATGAGGAACAAATTGAAAGTACCATCCTTCTTGCAGGTTATTCCTATGGTTAACCACTAGGTCCGTACGAGGCCTTATCTCCAATTAGTGGAGCAGCGGGAGGACAAGGATTTTGGGTGCACTCGCTTGGAACGGTCGCTCGAATTTATTTAACAGGTGCAGGTGATGACTGCATAACAGAATTAGTCTTGTTGTATCGCTGTAGTCATATATTTCTCTTTTTTCGCTTATTGATCCAAGTCTTGACATTATGCGACCCATGAAATGTAATAAGTGAGAGACACAATTTACACTAGATCAATAAATAGCAATATGCATAACTTTCTTGCAGAGGCCCGGGGCCCCATTTCAATAAAAGGTGAGAACTGTTGTACACAAAAATGGCAGGTGATGGGAAAATGTGGGACTACGAATAACATATGTATTTCTAAAAAAACGCCTTTAGATTTATCAGCGAAGAAATTGATCTTTGCCAATGTTTAATGGCAGTTTAACGATTTGCCCTTCCTTTCAATATAGATGATTTTTTGAGAAAGATGTTCAATGGGAGAGGACGGACGATAGAACAAAGATCAGTTAAGAGATGAGAAGGAGACATGAATTAATGAATATGACCATGATGATGAGGATACGTGCTTGTTGTCTTCTGGAATTAATAAAGTACTAGCAAATGTCGATCAATAATGTTTTATATAACCTTAATTTGCACTTTAGGGCAAACCAAGAGATTGAACAGCAGATAACTATCATTATTACAACGAAAACGAACTTTCCTACAATCTAATTATAGTAGGACCTAAAACCAGAAGCAAATCAATCAACTAGAACGGCGCATGCATTGATCCTGGGCCATGCAAGCTAGGGCTTGCTTAATTAGGCTCGTTCGCCACGGATGCGGCGGGCGAGCTGGATGTCCTTGGGCATGATGGTGACGCGCTTGGCGTGGATGGCGCAGAGGTTGGTGTCCTCGAAGAGTCCGACGAGGTATGCCTCCGCGGCCTCCTGGAGCGCGAGCACGGCGTGGCTCTGGAAGCGGAGGTCCGTCTTGAAATCCTGCGCGATCTCACGAACAGGCGCTGGAAGGAAGCTTGCGGATCAGAAGGTCCGTGCTCTTCTGGTACTTGCGAATCTCCCTGAGCGCGACGGTGCCGGGCCTGTAGCGGTGTGGCTTCTTCACGCCGCCGGTGGTCGGGGCCGACTTCCTCGCCTGAAATTAAAACACATGAAATTTAACCATCGGTGAAATCACAACATCACGCAGATAGCGAGTAGAAACTAGAAAACCGCCATAGAAGGGGAGAGGAGACGAACAATGGAGGTGGCGAGCTGCTTCCGGGGCGCCTTGCCGCCGGTGGACTTGCGGGCGGTCTGCTTCGTACGCGCCATCTGGACTCCTCGACTTGGGAACTGCTGCGGATTTGGGTGATGGAACTCTCGAAACCGAAGGAGAGAAATTTGATTTGTGGGACAACAGGCGAGGAGGGGGTGAGTATTTGTAGGTGCAGGGAGCGCGGGATAGGCGGTTCGCTCTTGACGTCTAGGACAAGGTTTCGGATCGGATGGTTGGGTGTGCGTGGATCAAAGCACACGATCCTCTCGTGCTCGGCTCTCATTGGTGGGATGCGACCAGGCGCGGATCGAGGAGAACTGGAGAAGAACACACGCGGGAGGACGACCAGGCGATCGTCGATCGCCACGCAATGGGTCATGCCGTCTTGAATCAACACGGGAACTGTACAGAAGAACAGCAAATCATGGGAACGCCACCGGCTTCATGGTCCTGCCCGCCGGCCGGCCGAGAATCTTCCAAGGCCACGGCGCGCAGGGTTGATGCCGCCGGGCGCCGGCCATTGACTTTGCCTTCCTTTCTCGATCGGACGGAGCGCTACAGAAAGGTAGAATGAGGGCAAGCTTCGTGGCAAAGAGAACGGCCCAGTGCATGCCCTACTTTCACGCGTGTGGTTTGTCGAAGGAGGGCAAGATCGTTATGTTTTGTCGTGCGATATATATATGTAGAATCATCTTGGACTTCCTCTTTTAATTGGTGCGGAAAGGAGTGATTCTTTTCAATATTTGATTGATAGAATTTGTGAGTATTGCAAGGGTGGAAGAAAAAGCTTTTGTATATGGGTGGCAAAGAAGTGCTTCTGAACACTGTGGCTCAGGCTCTGTCAGTTTTTGCAATGTCTGTATTCAATATCCCGAAAAAAATATGTAAAGGGATTACGGATGCGATAGCGCAATTTTGGTGGGGAGATGATGTTAACGGCAAGAAGATGCATTGGTTTGGATGGTGGAAACTTTTTGTACCGAAGAGTAAAGGAGGGCTTGATTTTCGGGATCCTCATTGCTTAGCCTAGCTATGCTCTCTAGGCAAGTATGGAGATAACTTACTGACACTGAATCTCTGTGTGCTAGAGTTATCCGTGCAAATATTATCCGGATGGGAAAATACTAAATGCTGCAGTTAAAAGCGGTTCTTCCTTTACATGGAAAAGTATAGTGGCTGGTTTGCAATGTTTTAAGAGGGGGAGTAATCTGGAGAGTGGGAGACGGAAGTCAGATTGATATATCACTACCGGAAAATCTGCCTCTTCCGTGCGTTTCCCCTATGCCGTGAGCAGACGCACGGCAAAGAATCTTTTGCCGTGAGCAGACATGGCCAGCCCACGACAAACCTCGACGACACGGCACAGCTTATCACAGCACACGGCGAAGCAAAGCCCACGGCAGACTGCAGAAGAGGCTCACGGCAAAACAAGGCACACGGTGAAATACGCTGAAAGCGCACGGCAAACCACAGCCCACGGCAAACTGTGGGTTTTGACGGGGCGACCTAACGGACGCCCTTTGCCGTGAGCTTTCCAGAAGGGCACACGGCATAGGAAAACCTTTGCCGTGTGCTTTGGTCGAGGCACACGGCAAAACCTTATTTTCTGGTTTTCTTATTTTGTTCTGCATATTTATTGAGTATCTATGTTCTTTCTTCACATTTATTGCACCGAGTATCCATGTACACGTATATTTCACCCATATATATATCGTAGGTTCCCAAGCAAGTTTTTGAGGGATTCCGGAGGCATACATCCCCCCCCCATTGAAACACTGGTCTGCTAATTTTCTTCCGCCCACTAGCCGACAACTTCCCGCCTCCGTCTTCCCGCCTCCGTCTTCCCGCCATTTTTTTCCCGCCTCCGTCTTCCCGCCATTTTTCTTCCCGCGCGTCCACCGCTTCCCGCCTCCCGCCTATTTTCTTCCCGAGCTTTCCACCGCTTCCCGCTCCGCTTCCCGCCATTTTTTCATTATATATATGTAGGCCTGGTCTCCATTTACATATCACATCTAGACTCATATCTGCAAACCACATCACTCTCTTCCATGGCTTCCATCATATCTCTAACCCCCCAGGAGGCGGAGGCGCTTTGCGCCTCAAACTACCCCTGCCCGCCCGGGCTACCGCGTCCCCACCGGCTGGATGCTGAGCGTCGGTGGCGTACCGGTCCCTCCTGTCCCTCTAGGTGTGGCGCGCCAGATGGTCATCACGAATCACTACTACTTTGAGCTCACGCCAAGAGCAGCGGAGGAATCCCCAGTGGCATCCCGACTACAGCCCGACTTGGGACGCCTTTCATCAATCGGCGTGAGAGTGCGCTTGCCAGGCACGAGGAGGACGGCCCGCCTCGTTCAAACTTCAACGAGGCCGGCCGTCGGCTGTGGTGGCGCGGCCGGACTCTCCAAAGCGTCATGGCCTACCGTGGCCCCCGCCTGCGCTACCCTCAGCCTCAGCCCACGCGTGCTCACCCGCGGAGGTTTGACTACCGCGACCCCGATGCCAGCGACGACGACGTCGACGACTACAGTGGCGACGTTTATAGGGCTAGGCATGACTATGACTGAATCAGTCCAACATTCGAAAACAAGTTCGGCCGATTGTGACTTAATCTGGCCATGTATCTTAATTTTCAGTTGAGATATGTACTTTAATTCTAGTGAGCGGGGTTTTCATGCACCGTCATTTCATGCGGGTCCCGAATCGGACATAACTAATTAAAAAAATCAAACAAATGTGAAACTTTCGCGTGGCGTCATTTTATGTGACCTAGAAGTCAGAAAACTAATTCAAACCTAAGGTATGGTAATATGCTAGTGCAACACATGAAGTGCATTTTGTTGGTGATGTTTCATGCACCGTCATTTCATGCGGGTCCCGAATCGGACATAACTAATTTAAAAAAATCAAAAAAATGTGAAACCTTCGCGTGGCATTATTTTATTGACCTAGAAGTCAGAAAACTAATTCAAACCTAAGGTATGGTAATATGCTAGTGCAACACATGAGTGCATTTTGTTGGTGATGTTTCATGCACCGTCATTTCATGCGGGTCCCGAATCGGACATAACTATTTTAAAAAAAATCAAAAAAATGCAAAACCTTCGCGTGGCGTCATTTTATGTGACCTAGATGTGGGAAGAAAATTCAAACGTTGAGAAAAAATGTTTACCAGAAAGTTGCTTCACATAAATGACCTATCACGTTCGAGGTTGCATGCCTTTTAGGTTAAATGAGCTAGATTCGGCCATGATATGTAATAGTTTGTCGGAATGAATCCATATCGGACACGCGCGTGGCCATTGGGATGTCGAGGAATGCCACGAAGGTCGATTCTCGTTTTGTCTCACGAAAAGTGCCTTTTCTATTTTCGGAGTGCGAAAAAGGGTTTTTTGTGAAGCAGCTACCGAAACGCGAAATCGAATGGTGGGAACAACACCCCACATTAATAGTAGACCATCTGGGATACGCATATCAGCTCTCGTTTTGTTGCGGTAGCCTTTGGAGGTATATTCTGATTTTTGCGGAAGTTCCCGCCGATTTCGCTGGAAGCGGGGGGGTTTTGCACTTTAGAGGTAAAAGTAAACCTTCTGATTTTTGCAAAAATCATTTCTGGATCCGCAACATATTATTTCTTCACTAAAAAGTAGGTGAAGAAAGGGGGCTGCGCACCGTCTGGCCGCGAGCGGGAGTTTTCGTGCACC